>VZRJ01005901.1:18915-245181 GCA_013397565.1 Ptilonorhynchus violaceus | reverse complement strand
AAATCTGTAATACAGTCAATAAATAAAAAACATTACAAATAGGCCGATTTTGGAGCTATTTAAAATATGGGCTGCTGGTGCCCTGCATGGCAATATATATACACGGAGAGTAGGATTTATGATGGTTTGCTGTGTACCTTAAATATCATGAAAACAGTCAATTTCACTTTGTTACAGCCTAAATCTATCTTGGCAGCTCCTGTTACAGCCTAGTTCCTGTTGCAACACGAGTCACTGAAAATGGTACAGGCTGTTTACTAAATGGATTTAATAGGAATTTCTGGTACAGACAATGGTTCTTAGGTTTGTTTTCCTTTCTTTTTTTTTTCTTTGTTTTAGAATGTCAGTACATGATACAGAGCCTTGGAATTCAGTCCTTGTAAATTAAGGGACTGTAAGGGCTGACGTAAATGGATGTTCTCATCTCTCTGTCTACATAACCTAACGTGTATGATCTTGCTTCTTGTGCTAGTCCTTCACAATGGTATCTGAACAGTTCTGTGTAGAAATGAACACGTTATACAATGTGCAGTATGTGCTGATCCGGCCTGAAACTACATTAATTTTACCCTATCTTTCCTTTCTTGCTCTCTCTACCTCTCTTGAGATAATGCTGTAAAGCAGACCTGCAGGCTGCAGTACACAGTAGGCAAAAGAGACAGGCGCTGTTTGGGTGGTACCCAGGAAACATCTCGATAAAGAATATTTAGTCTGAGCACCAGAAATATCTTCTGTCTGGTGAATTGTGGATTCAGGCACATCTTGGGGCCTAAAACTGCAGACTACTGAATGTCTTAACTCTGTGCAGCCCTCACAAGATCATTGCCAACAGAAAAGCAGAAACATTTGCTACTTCTTTTTGCCTTTTTGAGAACTTCACAAAAGTGAGTCCTGTGCCCAAGTGATTCATACAAGGTGACTTCACTCTAGTGTTTACAGGACTGCACTTACAACAGTTCTCCTGACAGTCATAATTACATACCTGCAGCAATCCTTCCAGAAAGCCGCTATCAAAGAGGGCTCTGCAGAGTAAATCTCTAGGGAGTAGCTTCCAGTGGATTATTTACACTGAACCTCCTGGAAGCTTTAAATCACCTGTTGAGTAGACACAAGTAGACTTCTGCATTAACCAGAGATGTCACCCAGGAGAAAGCTTGTGAGTCTACCCTCTGCAGCAGGGTAGATCCATGCTGCACTGCAAAGGCATAGCAGAAGTCAGCATGCCTCATTTGAAGTGACTTATCTGTCTTCATCCGGTTTGGTTTCTAGATATCTTCTCTTTGATGTCCTGTCGCTGTTGTTGAGGGTCAGAACCAAATCATGACATAAGTACGATCCAAGAGTCGGTGAAAAGTGGATTTATTTATTAATATAAAGAGCTATTTTATACCTTTACGTGCTTGAATGTTATAAGGTCATTGGTCCTTTGGCCATCCACCTCTCAGGGTGATTGGCTAAGTTACTACAATGCCTTATAGAAAATATTTGTGTATTTGGTATAATAACAAGTCCACAGGTGCTCGATAAGAAGAGTCCCATTAGAAGAAACATCTTAGCTATTTACATAGCTTCTGTGAGAAAGAACAGCTTCTCACAGAATGCAAGAAGCTGGAGAATTCCTCTGCTGAAAGCTTTTCAGTATCCACAATGTCCCATTTGGTACCAGGAAAAGAAAAGGGCAGCTGTGGGTGTAAGGTATTTCCAGGAAAGCATAGCAATCTTTACAGCCACTCTCTGCTATTTTACAGATGGCTGTCTGGTATTCATAAACAGACCTTTACAGTCATTTGTTGGGTAAATATACAGAGAGACCAAAGCTACCCATTAGGGAAGTCCACACAAACCCATCCAGAGGCATGCCAGCCAGATGATCTCTCTGAATGGAGAACGACCATTTCCTGATCATTTAGGCAGTCCATTTAACACCGTTATCTGTGAAACAGGATTCTGCAATGAGTAATGTAAGTGCTGGAAGGATGGACATTTGTAAGCAACACATCTCCCAGGACAGCATCCCGTATTCAGAACTGGTAATAAAGACATAAAGGTCTCTATGTCTCTTAATTTATGTAGGTTGTCAAGACAGCATACAAATGTCCTTATTATCTGTATAAATATCCAGTTCCTTCTTCAGTGATGATAACATCTTAGGTTTCACGGATTTTCACAGTGTAGCAGATTTCATAGATTCACTTTAGTTTCCTTTAAAATGTTTTTCTACAAGAAGTTAAGGCCTTTAGTGCATTGTGTGTCATTTTTTGATAAGATTGTTTCCCTGTATTAATGGAAAGTCCAGAGCATCTTCCAGGAACTACCAGTACAAAAGCAAATTTTCAGAATTCTTCTCCATCACAGACTCTGTTTTGGCCAGTGGAGTGCTGGTATGCTGATCTGACGCCTGTGCAATTATTCTGTGAAATGAGTTTCTGGAAGCACTTAGTCAAGGCTGGAGAGCTCCAAGCAAAAATCACGGCTTCAGTCCTGTACTAAATTCCTGTATTTCTTGTGTTACTGAATTTGTAAAAGGTGAAATACTGAACTTTTTCTACATGACCAAAACTTCATTGCATTTTTAATTCAGATGCAGCATAGTGTTTCATTTTCAGTTCTCTCTAGGAACAAGAAGCGTCAATATTTCTAAATCTGAACACTTTGCTGCAATGACTCAAATGTGTCCTTCATTAAATTGTATTTCCTTTGGGTGCTGTAGTGATGAAGATATTTTCTAGAGTGGGAGGAGAATGTATGTCTTGCACATCTCTTTGTTCTCATCGGCTACACACATTGCAGTTTTCCCAATGCTGCCTTTTTTGGTCTCCAAATCATAGTGATTGAAAATTTCTTGTCAGATCTTCTAGGTACCTGTTTTTTTTGCAAGCAAGTGTCCACTGTAATTCACCCTAATTGTCACCCCTGTTGCCAGTTTCAGCCATGAAGCTGATGATTAAGTGGTCAAGAAAGATTAACTCCCAGCTTTTGTGATGATCTCAGTGGGTCTGGGCTCAGACACATCAGGAGGGCAGATATGTCTGAGTGGTCAAACTGAATAGTGTATTGAGCCCACCTCAAACAAAAAAAAAAAGGAAGCACAAATATGGTTCAAGAATTGAAGGATGAGACACAGGGAGCTACATTTATATAGCCTAGAAAACAAATAGTGTAGCTAAAAGACATCAGTCTACATACACCTTTATCACAGCCATGAATATTAGCACTATCAAATCATTAAGGAGAGGTTAATAGTTTAATGGAAAACATGACAGCTACTGGAAAATACTGCAGAGGAACGGCCATATAAGCTTGATCATGGAACGTATAATATCTCATATCCTCAGATGTCTTTACTTGTGCCCCTTCTTCCATGCCCCTGCTTCCCCAATTCTGTGAAAATGTGAAATGCTGATACAATACACTTTATAATGCCATTGTCCTCTTTTGAACATCCCGGTTTTATTGCTTAGATACACAAGCCTGGTTTATACTATCTAGATCAAATGTAAACAGATGATAACAAGACATGCGATTTTATCCTTCAAAGCCCTTTCCTTCTGCTTTCCCTTACGACCAGAGATGCAATGTAAGATCATTTGCCCCATGTAAACTAAGTTTGAAGTCACCTTTTCCTCTCTCGCAATTTTTATTTACCCTTAGAAATACCTGTGATTTGGACTTCCCTGTGTTTATCATTTACCTAAACAGATCAAAGTGCCATTTTTAAGCTGTTAATACCATCAAGAGAAAGGAATTGAAGAATGGATAGCCCTGACACCTACAGGATTCAGGGAGGTGAAAATCTTCCGACCCTTCCTACCTGCTCCCAGTGAAGTGTAAAGGCAATTTGAGAAACCTAAGCACTCAGTGCTTCAAGTGTAAAGTCTGAACCTGTAGGTGCACTTCACATAAGTGCTTTCAAGATTCAGGGGTCTGTACAACAAAGGGATAATTTTCCTCCATTCTGTGAGACTACATAATTTGTGGTTTTGTAAAATCAGTACGTCAGGAGATTGAGCCAGGATCTCAGCCACCACATAAAATTGACTTCACTTTCCTATTTTAAGGTAGGACTGTCGGAGAAGCTGATCTATACAAACGAAAGGATATTAAAGCTGGAAGGGGTTGTTGCTAGGTCCATCTGACTTGACTTTTTGCACAGCATTAGCCATATGGTTCACTTGTTAAATTCTGTATCAATTCCTTAACTCCTACTTGAGATAAAAAATATTTCAATAGCACAATATAATTTTAGAAACATCACGGAGGGTAGGGACAGAATTAATCCATGACTCAGAAGCTGGGGCTGTCATCAGAAATGAGGGACAGATGGATTTCTGGCTAAAGCAATGATGTGCGGTATTATTGTCAGGCCTGTCCCACCTCTCAGTTCTTACAGCTTTTCTCCTTACTCATAGTTTCTCCTTTTCTGCAGACATTTTCCAAGTTATGACGGATGCACAAATTTTCTGCTTTGTTTTCTCTATTTACATTTTTCCTCCACTGGCTACGTTGTCCATGGTTTGGGATAACTCTAATGCTTGAAGTCTCTTGATGAAGATGATGCTTTTGAAGGACTTCTCTGGCTTCCTTTCTGATTTTTTCCCTTGCTTCCAATATCCACAAGCTTCCTGTGTTTTATGTTTTAATAATTTGGTAATGACTCATTAATTACTAACTAGGCTTTATTGCAAAATGGATTAGAGTACTGACTCCTCTATGGATTAAATTTTAGCCAAAACTCAGCATAAACCCTACTGTTTGCATATCCATGCAACAGTTTGTTGTTTTGTGCAAAATGAGAGCTGGTAGCTTGTAACTAGAAGCAGGAAATTAGTATCCCTTGCTTTGTCTGATCTGGCTTTTATGGATATAAACTTTTCAGACTTGGATTGTCTTCATGATCTTGAAGTGAGGCTTCTTCAGAAATAGTTACCTTTTATTTGGTGAACAATTATATACGTTTTTTTCCTCTAAGTTCATGCTTAAAAATTATTTCTAAGTCTCCTTCAGTTTTGGTGTTGCACCTGGATACCCTCAACACAGGCATCAGAGATGTTAAAGGTACCACCCCTCAACAGCTCCTGTGGTTAGACTGAAGCATTACTTTCAGAAGGGAAATGCAAATTTTTAGATTTTAAGAATCTTTGATGGAATGACATTTCTTTGGCTTTTAATTTTGTCTGAAGACTCAGCACCAAGAATTAGTGCATTGGGTGCCAGTTGCAAAAGATCTTACATGATTTGATAGGCAGCAGGATAAATGCCCAGGCTGCCTAGAATAGAGAGATATTCTGTACTAATTTTAAATGAAAAAGAAAGAAATCACACTTTGGTTGGTGTCAGTTTTCCTCCTTCTCTTCCTACCTGATAGGGCTTTATCTGGCAATGCTCTGGAGCCTCAAGTTTGCCATTTCTCTGTTGGATTGCTGCATTATACTAAGTTTCCAAATTTTGAAGTACTCATATTCCATCTCCAATATGTTAATTTTGCACAACTTGCATCTGGGAAAAAAATACATCTTCAGCCCTCATGTCAAAGCATCACATGACATAAATCCATATTCGGTTTTCCTAAGTGTTTATTGCACACTAACCTTTTCTATATTATTATTGAAAATTTGATCATGGATTGATGGAGTTGTTTTTCCTAAAATACTTACCTTAACTCTTCTGACCAAGGATGGTACTTTATGTGCTTTAGCTTACCTTATCATTTTACTGAACTGAATAGAGAAAAATGATAGATTTCAAGACATGGAAACAATTCCAGTGGTACACAAAAACACAACTGTTTTCAAATATTGTTCTTTGATATTTGGAGAGAATATCCATTTATGAGGATTATATGATGTAATCATATAGGATGCTCTGGAAATAATGTCTTCATCAGTACTAACACATAAGGATATTAAGTCCTAAATTACCTAGTAGAGGAATCAGGAGGGGCTAACTAGATAATCACTTTCTGTCTGCATTTGACCACAGTTGTGTAACACCCAGAATACAGTGTCCTGATCTGACATCTGAAGGTGAAAAATGTATTGATAAATCATAGAATTCAGTATTTCTGCTTCTTGACCAGATAGCCTAGCAGAACAATGTGTATGGCAGCTCTTCCTTCTCTGTCCCAGAGCTGGAAAGTTATGCCAATGCCCTGCCTCGTTGTAATTATTGTCTTCCAAGTAACTTTGGTTTCATTACATCGCAGGTACTTCAGCTGTGGCTCTAAAACACAGTACAAGAGCACTGACTGTGAGAGTTTTTTCTTTTAGTCCCTTTAGCTTACGCTATCACGGAATCTCTATCTGCAATTTCGAGGAAGAATTCCATGCAAATTTTAAGCATGCCTTTGAACTTCCTACATTAAAAAGAAGGACTTCACTACCTTATGACAAGAAATAAAATCTGGAACTGCTGGCAGAAGTTTCTTTCTGTTTCATTCAAGCCAACTGCTGCTATGGAACATGGCACACTTAGCCAGGAAATTATAAACAAGTTTGGACTTTTCTCCTTTATGGCTTTCTCAGCAAATTATGGGGTCTAAAACGTTTGTCTTAAAAACATGTCAAGTTTCTTGAACTCTGTGAGAACAAAATTTGGCCTCCAGCCTTGACAGTAGTGAAGTAAAGATGCTATATCAAGTCCAGGTGCTGCATCAAGTCTAAAGAAAATCAGCTGAGTTGTAGTAAAAAACCAGAAGCTGGGCTAGAGGTTTCTGTGTGAGAAAGGTTAAAACAGTAAGGTTTTCAGCTTGCAGAAGAGATGGTCAAAGAGGAATTTGGTAGAGCTGTACACATTCTCCAATAGAGTAGAGGAAGTAGTGTGCAAGTGTAAGAATCAGGTGGAAGTTTTTAAATTAAGAAATTAAATTGAGAGTATTTTTTGTACAATGCAACTGAAAAATGTACTACCCCAGATTGTTGCAGAGCCCCAAATTATAAGTTGGTTCAGAAAAAATAGACATAGTCATGGAAGTCAAGTCCACCGAGGTCTATGAAGTGCAAAGGTGCAAGTACAATCTCTGACTTAGGACATCTCTAAACTAGAAACTGCTAAAATCTTGGATGTTATAATATGGATGTGTCACTGTAGACTTACCCTAATCTTATATATTTTTGCAAGTTTGTACTATTGGCCAGTGAGATGTCCCAGTTCATTATGGTCATACTGGTATTTTTATTATCTGAAAAAATATGAGTAGTGTGAATTTTTATGGGCTAATTCAGTGTAGCTGGGATAATGCTCTGCTGTACTGTTTTATTCCTGAATCACGAGCAGATTGACAAGGTTACCCACAAGATAAAACTAGTGAAAACTTTTTTTGTAAAGAAATAAGTTGAAGAAAGAAAAAAAATAAAGAAAGAAAGAAGGAAAGAAAGAAAGAAAAAGCATGTGTGAAATGCAGCACCAGAAGCAGCAGCAAGTCCAGCATGTTGCCAGGGAAGCTTCATGATGTGAATAATAAATTCAGAATATAAGATGAGAGAGATACAGGGGAAGTGCCGTATTAAACAGTCTGAATGCTGATGCTTTAAAAAATATGAATCTGCTCAGCAGTGGCTTTGGCAGTCTGTTGCCAAAATTTAGGATCAGATAGGACAAGGGAACACATGCATTTTGCATAAGATGTGGGATTTTAACCCTTCTCTGCTTGCCCCTTAAACACTGATTTCTCTAAGGGTTAAAAAAATCTTGTTTATGGTCTAGAGACACGGACACTAGTGCAAGACACTTTTGGTTTTACTTTTAACTGATCGCGGTTGAGAATTACCTCAGGTTATCTTGCTTCCTCTTACAGTTGTCTGATAGTTTAGATGTATGAACAAAGTAACATAGCCAACAGGTTATTGTGTGTCAACCACTCTGCATTAATGGCATCTATGCTTCCTTTTAGCCTGGAGCAGATGAAAAATAATTCAACTTAGTTGAGATCCTGGTGAAATATAGCTAAAATAGCTCTCAATCCAACACCAGAGGATAACATCATGCAGAAAGCCTGTTCCATATTCCACCCATAACACCCACTTATTCCACTCACAGCCTGGAGAAGGGCAGCAGGTCTCACAAGAACAGAGACACAGCTATTGGGAGCTCTACCATTCCCATCAATTTGATGGCCAAGGAATGGGATTCAGTTATCCTGACTATGTATCTACTCATATAAGTAAGATCTTACTCGTAAGATCTGTAGGACCGGGGTTCTAAGCTAAGGAGGGAGGGCATTCTGGAAAAGAGGTCTGTCGCTGCAATTAGCTTCTATTAGAAATATTCTGGAGCATATTTGGGCGTACTCAAGGACTGTAATTGTACCTCTGTAGGCTGATTTGAAGCAACAAGTTTCTGCTTTTTAAGCTGACTGGCCAAAACCACCTCTTTTGCCTTTCAGCTATAGGGTACTGCAGAGCAGGATGGTACAATTTTTAGTCTCTCTTTTTAGCTATTAATGACCTAATACAAACTATAAAAAGTGCATCCAGATATCATGGTGATAAGTGCCTTAAAAGCTCCTGTAGTGATAAATAATTCAGACGATGATGTTCTTCATGAAGCTTTTAAAGTATATTAACCAGAAACTTACATAAGCAAGGAAACCTACATTATGCATACACATGCATATGCAAAAAGTAATGAGCATCTGCAAGAACAGAAAAAAAATTTTAACTTCTACATTCTCCTTATTCACTCATTTTTCATCACCCTCCACTCCCCTCACCCCAACCAATGCAAGTCTAATCAAAGCTCCAATTCAGTTTAGAAAACAAGTGTTCATGTATGGTAAGAGTACATAATGGCAGGGTTTGGTTGGATATGCAACCCATGGCTGAGGATATTCTGTTTAGGAGCTTTTTAGACAAACTGGACATATTTAAGTGTCAGGAACATGTATGTTGGAACAGTGTGCTTATATCTCAAAAAAACCCCAAACTAAAATCCAAAAACCAACCCATCAAACAAAACCCAAAAAAAGCCCTATCCAAAAAAACCCCACCACCAACACAAATCTATTGGGTTCTTTGGATGCGGTGTTCATCTGAGGGAAACAGAGTTCTTGGACAGTGAAAGGAGTTGCCATTTCAAGGGGTTTTGTAATCTACAGCTGGATCAGCTGAGAGAAACATTCTTAATTGGTGTTCTACCAAAGTCCCCTGCCTACCTACAAGGCGTTTGAATTGCAAACCTCTTTAATTAAAATTATGCTCCTGAACTCACATCCTGGCCATTAGCAATGGATTACTAACTATTATTATGTGCTCATCTCTCCCTGTGTCCATTTAGACACATGAGCTTTTCTGTATGTCTCCACATGTATGGAAAATCTGCACTTTGCATAACTCATTAAATATTTGCTGAGCCTGAAAGTAACAATACCTAATTCCACAGACATAAATCGGAGTGGTTTATGAGGGTGCAGAGGTTCAGGTCCTGGATCTAGCGATTTTCTTTATACACCATATTGGAAAAACAGAGTGCATAAGAATGAGGGTTTTCTAAAGAACACAAAACATTCTTTGAGAATGCTTTTCCTTTCTATGTGCCTCTGTTCACTATCCACATATTGGGCTCATTCCTATAAACTCTTTACATCTATTATCTCTAAACAACATATCATTCTGACTGCCAACTAGTAAATGTTGCATACTTACAGCAGTTTGAAAAAATGTCCTCCTTCAGCAATAATACAGTTAATTCTGATTAAAAAGATTTTACATGCTACTCGGGGAAGAAAGACACCCCTACATGCACATACACACCCACTCCTTTCTGAATTGCTGGAATTCCTCAGGGAGTGAGTTTTGAATTTGTGTGGGGGAGTCTGTGACACGCCTTCAGCCCATGATGAACTGAAAGTGAGACTATCTCCTGCCAGTCTGGTAAATAGTTGCCTTTACAACTATGCTGTGGCTCCACCGCAGATTAAAAGTAGGAATGAACAAGGACCACTCCAGGCATCCTTCACCATCACCTTGCATGTTTCTGGACATGCTGTATTGCTTGAAAGATGCCTGCTGTGATTCCTACATATGATTTTCTTTTTTCCTTTTTGCACAGCCTGGAAATTCCAGAGAGCCCTCAAAGATTTTGACAGCAATTCAACACAAAGTTTGGGTTACAACCTCTTGCTCAGGAAGTCTTTAAACTGTGGTGCAGGGATGGAAAGATGTAACAGGGGAATGCTTACCATAGGCATGCTTTTATGGACTTGAGGCACATGTGATAGTCCTTGTGTTCTAAAGAGGTTTAAATTGCGCTTACACTCACTTGAAATCTCCATCAGACATGTACAGCTGTGAAACAGACAACTCAATTAAACATGAAATAAGTTACAGTGTTACTTGCTGAATTGTCTCAGTTTCCAGGAACTAACTGGTAAAAATGGACAATAAAAACCATGTTGTAAACAGTTGCTGTACTGACTAGCACTGTACATCGAGGAAAACTCAACTTGAAATAGTCTGCAAAAGAAGTTGAGTAGCTCCTAGTGCTATACATAGATCTGACTCTCCTGGAAATTTATATGACTCTCTTTTCCTCCATGTTAAAGAGAATTAACTCTCTTTTATCATATTATGAGCAGCCTGTAAGAAGTAATAAAAGTCCAGATGGTGACTTAGATGTCTAGTATGCATGAAGAAATTTTGAAATAATCCTAAACATATATCTGCATCTTGAAGTACCTGAATCCCTATGAACATATGGCCTGAGCATATATGCTATGAGCACATAATGTTGTCAATTTTCCAGAATAGATATTTTGTTAACATATTACAAAAAGAGTACCTGTTAGCTAGACAGCTTTTTGTGGAAATAAAAGTAGCAGAGAAAGGATGGGTGCAGTGAGAGGGTGGCAGATGTGACTTACACTCAGGCCTGACTATGTGGAGCCCCAGCTCTGGACCAAACCCGGTATTCACTGGGCAGCAGACACTTCTCTTGTTCTATACTTGTACTGTGTCTATCATGAGGGAATTCTGGTTGGTGTCTCGGTTCTTACATAAAGTGCTAATACACACATATAGTGGTAATAGTAATAATACTAATAGAGGTTATGACTTAAGCAAATGGCCTGTGTTTCATAAACACATAAGTGCCTGTTGTGACCCTTTGATGCACTTTTTGTTAGACCCTAATTTTTCTGTCTTTATGTGCCTTGCTTTCAACAGTGAAGTTTGAATAAGTTTTGACTATTTTCTTCACTCAGATTTTTTCCTTTTTCCTCTAGAAAACTACTCTTCCTGCAGTCACCTTAGTTTTTTTCTTCCTTATTCCTGCCTTCTCTACAGTTTTCTTTTTTTTTTTTTGGTAAGGAATAGATTAATTCAGAATTTTTACATGCAGAATTCACTGAGTTCCCAGGTCATTGTGTAGGAATATTTCCTGCTCATGCAGTAGTCACTGTATGTACAGAGATGCTGGTATCATGGCTGTCCTCCTGGGGAGATATTGTCTGTAGGAATACTTACTAAATGTAAATCTACTTTTGCTTCACATATTCTCTTACAGCTTTCCCTGGCCTGTATAATTTTATTTTTAATCAAGATTTTTAATTTATTAAAAAATAGTTATACAATGGGAGGCTGAGAGTTTATTTCAGCATAAGAACTTCCAAATCTGAGCAGTTTTGCTCTTCAGACCTTGTGATTTCATAACTTCTTACGAGCATCTCTTAGGTTCATAATGTCTTCTTGCAGATTGCCTCTTAGTCTTTTAGTTTAAATGCTTTTCTGGGGTATGTGTTTTGCACAATGACTCATTATAGTTCTCAGAACCTAAGCTATAAAAGGATGTTCTTCTTGTGCAGTTATGTGGACCAATAAATGGAACGTTTCACAACACCACATTTATCCCTTGTATGAAATAAAATATTTAAATTTTTCCCCTTTTTGTAATTTAAAATTGTTTCAGCAATTGTGTGGCAGCCCAGGAAAGACCTGGGCCTGTTGGAGAGAGTCCAGAGGAGGGCCACAAGAATGCTCCGAGCATTTTTGGAGCACGCTTCAGTGGAAGACTTCAGCAAGCTGTAATTTAATGAGTCAAATCTATGTTTTACCTATTTGTAAGATTCATCTTTTCCAGCAGCGTGGTCAGAGACACGCTGAAACGTGTTCCAAAAGTATCACAGCAAGGATCTGACTCATGCTTTTCACACAGATGTATGACAGAGAAGAAAGCAGCTCAGAGATCTGAGAGAAAATGGCAGATCCAGTGGGTTGTGACCATTTCACATTGCGTGCACTGGGGGATCAGTCATGCCATTCACTTCCCATTGGTTTCTCCCTGAAACTTTCTCTAGATTAATTCTTTTCCTGGAAGGAAAAGAAAAGATATTTAATAATTATTCAGTTCTCCCCCTAGAGTTTACTTCTAGCTTTTCATTAGGAAATTTATTAGTCCCCAGGATCATTGTCCAGTATTCTAGGCACATTTTCCCTCAGCTGAGAAAAAGCTTGTAAGGTTAATTCACTTAAGAGCATTAACATGACAATTTGAATCCTTCTTCAGTCCACAATCAAAACTAATGTATGTGTTTTGATTGACCATCATTTGTGGAACCTTGTGTGATCAGTGTGTGAGTGTGGATTATGTGTCAAGCCCTGTTTTAGTAAAAAGTTGTAGAAACCGTATTTCAGGCCATGTAAAGGGCTCCTGTAAGGTCAAATCAAACTAACTCAAACCAACAAGGCTAAGGACAGGTGTTTAAAGAAGAAATGACCTTAGACAAATATGTCTTTGGGTATTTGGTATTGCAGATGATGCAGTCCTCAAGCTATAAAATAGGAATAATAGACTCAAACCAAGATTAAAATAATATTTTCTGTGCTCAAAATATTTGGGCTTTACAGCAAACCATATGATAAAGCAATATAATACTGCTTTCCGGTCACATTTTGGGGGGAAGGGAAGTGTAAAAAACCAAACACAGACTAGATAGCTGCTTGTTAGTCATGAGATTAATCTAATTTAATTTAAATCTGCTAAAAGTTCTGTGTCTAGGCTAGTCATCCCGGGCAGGACTCAACTAACCAGCTGTTAACTCCTACACTCTGCTATAAAAGGAACATGGGCTGACTAGCTCAGAAGTGAACACCTACACTGTAGACTTCTAAAGGTAGAGAAGGTGAATCTCAATGCTAGTCTTCCTATGCAATCTGGGGAAAGAGAGAAGGACATTTTCAGGTAGCTTTCTTGGTAACTTCTAACTTGTTCCCACCATTTCATTGCTGAGAAGAAGTTTACACAGTTTTCTGTCTTGAATGTGTTTTAATGGAACAGCAAAAGGAACATCCCCAACACAGAGGTAACTTCAGATAAAAATATGAAAAAGTCATTTTCCTAGACCCTGAGGAACTGGAGTTTTCTTGGGAATGAATGAACTCTCCCAACTGAAACTTTAAAAAAGGAGTTCATAATGGAATTCAGGTTAGAAGGAACTTCAGGAGATCTCTAGTCTGACCTCCTGCTCCAAGGAGAGTCAGCCATTAGATCAGGCTGGTTTTCTCAGGGTTTTTTTCAGTATGATCTTGAGCATGTCCAAGGACACAGGATGCATGACCTCTTCTCTGGCTGGATGTCCTCATCGTGGAAAAACCTTTTCTTATAACCAATCTGGATTTCTCTTGTTTAAATTTATACCTATTTTTTCTCATCCTCTTGCCATACACCACTCTGAAAAGGTGGGATCCCTCCTTTATAACATCCTCATAGGTACTAGAAGGCTGCTGCTACCTGCCCACAGAGTCTTCTGTCTCCAAACTGAACAAGCCTCCTCGCTTCAGCCTCTCCCAACAGGATGAGCGCTCCTGCTCCTGAATATCTTGGTGGCCTCGGTGAACTTGCTCAGTTTGTTGGTATCTGTGTTGTATTGGGATTGGATGCAGTAGTCTAGATAAAATGTTCAAAAAGTAAGGCAAAAAATCACATCCTTCAACCTCCTGGCTGTTCTGTTAATACAGCCCAGAGTACTACTGGCCTTCTTTGCTGGCAAGGCACACTGCTGGCTCATACTCTGCCTGAATACCCAGATTATCTCCTGCAGAGCTGCTCCCCATCTCATCAGTTCCCAGCCTGTACCACTACAGGTGTCTTTCCTTCCCTGTTGCAAGACTTTCCATTTGTCCTTATTGAATTTCCTGTCTGGCCATTCCTCCAGACTCTCTAGGTCCCTCTGAATGGAAGTCCTGCCCTCATGCATTTCAACTGTTCCCACCAACCTCATGTCACTTAAAAACCTCAGGACTGGTATCCTCTCCATCTCCTCCAGGACACTGATAAAGCTTAGGGAATTTGTTCAGAATAACAAATTTCTGCCTTGACTGTCAAAGTTCAGAAAAATTGTAAGAAACTGAGAAGTGAGTCTTAGCATCAAGCAAATCTAATTTTATAGAAATGGCCAGACATATCTACTTTTGTTTCATGTCACCTAGGATTTTCATTACAGGCATGTGAAAACATAGCATCTTTCAAAACAATAGAACTTCCCAAAGAAGAAATTGGATTTTTTTCTTGGAAGACAAAAATCTGGTATGAATTATGGCAGTTAATAACATAGAGTGGTATAGGAGATACAGAGGGTACACAAGTACATAGGAAAAATTGATGACTACTACATCTAATAGAAAATAAAAGAATAATATTATATATAGAAGAAATTTTCTTCTTCTTATACAGGATTATTTTTTCCTGTTGAGGAAATATGTTTGTTTTGGTTAACATTTTGGTGTTTTAATGACAAGTAATCAGTCACAGCCTTCCCCTTGCTGGCTTAGAGCCCTGGTGCATTAGGCAGTATTCCACTGCTCTCTGTGTATTGGACATTTCTACCTGCAAAGTGCTAGTGCTATTTCCTTCCCTAGACTGTCTTGAGGGATTTGTCAGCCAAACTGTGAACAAGCTTGACACCATTTAGTAGTTATTATATGGAATCATAGTCCTGTGTACTGATACATCACACACAAACCTTTTGAAGTTACCCATGGGATCTCTCCAGACATACATTATTGGAAGGAAACATTGCTAGTGGGTCAAAAAGGTCCCTGACTATGGATCTGTCCACTAAAGTGATGAAATTCCTATTAGTGTTTGATAGTAACACCAAGGAGTTACCAAGAAGCCAAACTATTTGGTGTAATAAATAGAAAAACAAGGTTTTTGTGAAAGATAAGAGATTTAATGCATATATAGTCCTAGACAAAATCTAGTAAGATTTCCCCTTCTATTCGTATTTTCTCCTAGTCCTCAAACTGTCACTGCTTACTAAAGACTGATTGCCATGACTTTTCTCCTTCCATCCTTCTGTCTGTCTAGTCAGAGATGTAAGGCATCTGTGACCTAGTTAACGTTCTCAGAGCAAAAGATTTGCACCACCATCCTTGCTCTGAAACCAAGTCCTTGAGTACGTCATGTCACTTTCTTGGTATCTCTCAGCAGAGTACTGGCTTACTGGGAATCAAGTCATCTCCCTTCTCATTAAAATGGATGCTCTAAGAATTCATTTTAATATATCTCTCTCTCTGAACAAAATATCAGAGCAGAGCAGGTGATTTTGTCATACACAAGTTGCTTGTTTCATATGTGACCTTCAGTCGAAACGACAGAAAACAAGATCAAGGCTGCCTGTCCCAGGTGGCACTTGGCATTTTTACTATCAGAGACTGTGGATTGAACAGGATTGACCAGAGGTTTGTTATGGCTGTTCTGCTGCAGAACCTACCCTCTATCATGAAGACTCAAGGCAGAGAAGCTAGATGAGCCATATCAGTGCTATGCTTGGGACCACTGAGTGCTGAGGACCGCTTTCTCCTGAAACGACACCCTCTGCTGGAAAATAGCAAAGCTCTGAGCATGGATTAGGACACAACTCTTTTTCTTAGTTCTTTGGTATATCTTGGGCAGACAAGATGATCCAGGGCGGGCCAGACGTGTTAGATAGCATGCCAGGTTACATTTAGCCATGTGAAGAGCCAAGCTTCGGAACTCTCATATTTTAGATTGACCCTTGGTACACCAGTAGCTATTGTTATTCAGAAAAATATTTCAAGGATTGAAAAATCCTCAGAATTCTTGCCTTCTACGCTTTATTATTATGGAGCAGACCACAGGAGAGAAAGTAGCAGAAAGGTAGGGCTGGCAAATACTTGGATATTATATCCTGCAATTTAACTTAAATTGGCAATTTACCAATGTGAATACCCCCAAGTGGGCCTTAATGCTGGAGTGGGTGGTTTAATTAGAACTATGCTCCCATTTATAATTAGATTTCTGTTAGTTCAGTTTGAAGCATGATTTCATAATACAAAATTATTTTAAAAAATCCTGTGGGGATATTCCTGGTAAATTAATACTGTGGACTTTGATGAACTGATGCTTTTAATAGACTGTGATATTTGCAAAGAATCTAAATCAAAGCAATAACACTACTATCCCATAAAAGTCACTGCCAGAGGATAATAAATCCACACGCAAGAGGGAAGAAAAGTCATAGGATTATCCAAGGAGAATCTGGACTGTGTGCTTCTATATTTCAATTTGGAAAACCTGAAAAATTTATATCTTGTCAGGAATTTTTTTTTTAATAGAGTAATATTGACCTCAAAACAAAATCTTGTGTTCATATTCTCAAAATATACCAAAATATACCAGGTTAATACCAAATTAAGATGTGTCCATTAATTCAAAACACAAAATCTAGGACTAAAACTGAGAAGTGGGCTAAATTCTACACATTCTAGCATGCTGTTTACCTTCAACAAACTGATTGTTTCAGATGTGGTTAAATCCTTCTTGATCTGTTCTATATGATTAGAATATTTTTATTTTCATCTGATTTTATGAAAGTTGCAGGACAAGAGTTGACTATAGAATGATAAATCTTTGCAGACAGACCAAAGAAAAACTAACCACAATTTTATTAGAGTGCAAGGGCAAATTTATCTTTGTGCAAGGGGCAGTGGTGGAACGAAGCCCCACTCAGATAAAATGAGCTGAAGAAGAACTAATAGCTCATTGAGAAGCTTGTGATGATGAAGTACCTATTAAAGGACACCCATACTAAAAACATACTGTGTTTACTGTTCTTTGTTTCTAAAAATAAGCCTACAAGTGCAAAGACTTACATTTGGAAAACATCAGAGTCTATGTCTACTAGTGTAAACCAAGTTTCTGAATTCTGATCTATAACTTCTGTGGGTGACCCCACGTACATTGTCTTTTATAGGTAGACAGGAAGATGATCCCAAGGTTCATCCAGGAAAAGCCCTTAACCTGACCTCCGTCATCTGGGGTCAGAACTCCCCACAGACTTCCAAAGGAGGTGAATAAACATACTGAGAAAAATACAGGAAGGAAAAGGTGTCATTTGAAACCATCCCTTTGGAAATGGATAGCAGGATAGCCAGAGGTTTAGCACACAACTCCAACAGACACAGCCAGCTCTGTTCACACCCGTGGTGGATCACCCTACATCAGTATTCCTTTATTATAATTTTATTGCTTCAGATACTGATGGCTAGTAAGTGTTTAAGAGCCCCTCATGTACAGAGAGTGACTGGCACTGCAGTTTGTCTTGCCCCTGGCCAGATCCTTTCAAAGGGCTTCTCTCTACCTGTGAAGTACCCTGTGCCTTTACAGCCATGGTACGTACCGGTGAATGTTTGATGTTCGGTCTGTGTTCAGTCTGAGATGCTGCATCTGGAGGAGATACTGCCTTATTTTACTATTAAACACATGGATCTGAGCATGGGGAATGATACAACCAGTTGCTCTACTTGAAGAGGAAAAGGCGGTGACTTGTGGCTTTCCTCTGCACCCTAAGGACAAACTGAAGTCTGAGGAATCTCATGGAGAGAAGTTGGGGCTTATCCTTTTATTCCAGGTTGTGTAAAGAACCCAGGTTGAAGGTGAGGTCTAATGGCAAAAGCTAAAGAGAGGCAAGTCTTGAGTCTACTTTACTTTCCTTTTCCCAGAAAAGGGAATATTGAAGGCTGTCTTCCTTGTAGATTGGATTCTTGCTCCAGTGCAAGAAACCTTACAAGCACAGGCAGGTTCCTGCCATCCAGGCACTCTCCACCTGGTCATCCTCGCTAACATCACCACCATGGAATGGGAAGGATTACCCCTACGTCTGTGTCAATCTGAAAGCAAGAAAACCACTTTTTTGGGTAGGAAATGCAGTCATTAATGTTTTATTTTTGGTTGCTTTCAACCTTGAGCAGATTTAGCAATGGAAATGGTCACATGGAGTTTTGTCAGATAAATTACTCTATATTTCATTTTTTGGAGAAGGAGAAGAAGAAAATGTCAAGGAAAAGAGAAAGTACAGGAGAGCAAGGTCTAGTGTGTATTTTTATTAGCTATTAACAGTTTACCTGGCATTTTTTTAAAGCATTTGTAGACATGCAATGAGGAAAACACACATGGCTAAGACAATGGGAGACTGAGCATTTTCTATCACTTGTTTTTTTACTAAAATGATCTTAGTTTCAAGGAGCAGTGGGAACCACTGCTTTCTGTGGCATGAAAAAAAAGAGGACTGAGTAGCTCTTGCAGATTAGATGGTCATAAATAGTAATTTAAATGCTAACTAGTTATTTAAGAAATAGCAAAAGAAATGTTGAATTGCTCTCTGTGTTCTTTATCCTCCAGAAGAAAAACCCTATCCCTCGTTTCTTTCCTTCTTACCAAAAGGTTAGATTAAATATGTATTCCCAGTGCCACCATACATATTTGAGCCATTGCTGCTAAACTGATGAGGTTTTAATGAACATAACCATTTCAAAGAATATCACTACTTCCTGCAGTCACACCAGGGCTACGATGTGGTCCAAAAGACTTAGATAGACATTAGAGAGCACTTCAAACTTGCAGAAGTCATTCTTAATTATGTTACAACCTCTACAATATTTGTGACAGCAGAAGGTATTGGCCAATACAGGTTTGAACTGAGTGGCAGATGCTCAGCTGGCATAAAGTCTGACTCATACCTGCAAAAGTGTCTGTATCATAGCTGTTTTATTGCTTCCTGGCTTTGCTGACCTGACTGCTGGGTCAATAACATATATTTAAAACTAGAAGTGCAATTTCATGTACATCTGGTACAATAAGTCCATGCAGACCAGGTAAATTAAGCTTTCAGATCAGTGCCCTGGAGCAATCAAATCCCCACTTACGCAGGTCTAATTAATAGATAAATAAATTACAAGAACTGAAAGGACATTATGATTATTTCTCCTGGTCTTCTGCCTGAAAGAGGCCGTGTGGATTTCTAGAGTTAATTATTTCCCAAATGTTTTGAAAGTTTAACTCCCTATTTGATCATCTGTTTTCATGCAAAATCCTATGGTAATAGTTTAGAATTTCTTAACCTTAAATACTTCATAAGACTTTTCCATCATTTATTTTTTAATGTCTCCGTTTTCTACAAGAAAACTAGCCAATACTTAATTACTATAGTATATGCCTCCTTAGTTTTTCATAGCAGTAATTTGTTTTCAAAACTTCCATGTCATATCATACCTTTTGAAATCAAATTGAAATACATCTCATCTACTGTGTTTATGAGCTTTTAATTTTTTCAAAGTTCTGATGAACACAAAGTGTCATTTTGTTTTAGAGCCTCCTCTCTAAATCTTCCATTTTTCCGAGATTCATTGAAAATCAACAAAGAGAGAACTTCTTGGGTTTCAAAACCTGTGCATACTAACTCTATAGGTGCGCTGATTTAAATATATTTAGTAGTAGTAGCCCTCTATATTCTCTTGCATTGCTGGCAAAAATGAAGGTACTGAAAGACCACCAGGTGCTGAGAATAGAATACATTACCTGTTTTTTCCAAGCAGAGAACAGAAATATCTATTGAATGCATATGTTCCTTTCATCTTTTTATCAATGGTCTTACTTTTTCCGGGTAGGAAAATGTAAGGGCTACATTCATATTCTTTTTGTTGTTAAAAGTGCTTTCTGATCTGCTAAATTTCTCCATCTAGAAATTATTCCCTTGATATCCTTTTCTTCCCCCTATCACTTTTGTGTAATTGCTAATATCTGAGTTTTATTAACTCCTATCAACTTTTTTTCTTTCTGTATTCATTTCATCTTTGTAGTCCCTTTCTCTAAGTCAGATTGGTTTTAATTTCTTTTTGGCTATGTTCAATAGAAACACCACTATGACAGAGACTAGTAGTTCAGGAAAGATGTTGGATTAGATTTTGATTAAAATTAACCATACAAATGTGGATTCTGTTCAAATTTCAGCAAAACACTAGCATTTCATCCTTTTCTCCCTGTGATTCTTTGTTGTCTTTTAAACTTTTAACTGCCAGGGTACACGTGGAACAGTGCACCCAGGAAATCATTATTTTGTGGTGTTTTCCAAAGACATGGCTTGCTAATTCAAAGCATATGACAGTGAGCTTTTTTGGCTCCCTGGAATAAATTCACTCTCTTAGAATTCAATGGATTCATCTTTTCTGAAAACTAATTAACATTTTGCCACCTGACTGAACAGGTCAATTCCATTAGGGCACCTTTACTTTTAGTGACAAGGTAGAAGAAGAAATTATATGGTATTCTACTGTATGACCATATGAGAAATTAATAAATATTGAAACTGCTAGCATTAAGACCATACATATAATATATATCTCACCATCATGTTTACTGCTCTGTGGCAATGTAAACTTTATTTAAATATGACTCTGAAATGCTGGTGAAATATTTGTATTCTGTTTGTGGGAAGGAGCTGCTTGCTTTATTTCACAGATGTTTTTATGTATGGAATTCACAACTGAAGTTTCTGATTCCTTTTGTCACTCTCATACAGACTGTACCCATAGGCAGCAACTGTGTTTCCTACACATTGCCATAATGGGCTTTGTTGCTGTTGAACGTTTGAATGGTTGTTATCAATCAATAACTGTTGTAATATCCTTTGACATCTCTCACAAGTGACAAAATTGGGAAGGTTCCAAGTTTCAAATAATAATAATGTGCCTTGAAGTTAAACAGAGATGTTGCCTATCAGTAATAAAATGCTGAATAATGATGGTGAGAGTTTTCAGGTGAGTGGAGGTCCAAGCTGTGGCATTCATAACCACGCTCTAGGTCCGAAGAGGTTCCAGGGATAGAAAGAAGCTCTATTCAAATACTGTGCGGGTGGTGTACTTAAATATAGCTACTCCAAATGTCAGATGTTTGTCTGGTAAAAAAAATCGTATCTTCCGGAAGGATGTAATCGTTTCTGGAGACAGCAGTTCAAAATGTTGACAAAAAGGTCACTGATGTTTTAAGCATTTTTTGACAGATTATTTTCATCTGGGTTTTCTGTGCATCTTTAGCCTAATGCAGTTCTTCCTGGCAGAGTTTCTCTCCGTATATTTGCAAATTAAACCTGAAAATACTGAAACTGTGCTAAAGTTGACCACAATGAAAGACTGTGGCTAATGAAAAGTAAGTTAGTACAAGGTAAATTGGGGAGCAAAGCTTTACTAGCTAGGAAAAATATAAAAGGAGAAAGCAAGAAATCTTATTAATTTCTCCGTCCTTGATTTGAATCCAGCAAAATGTTAGAGAACCATAATAGATAATCAATACCTGCACTGTGTTTCCTCAGTACTTATAAGTGGCTCACACACTGTTCCATGTCCAGAAATCTAAATCTGAAATTTAGACATCGTGAATGACTCAGACTTTGGGGACTGACTATTGGTGGGGGAAAAAAGGGGATTCAGCGGGGATATAAGTGCATGGTTGCAGAATCAGTATGCCTTTTCCTCAAGGATTGGTTTACAAAAGTAAAGTATAATAATGCAATATACTCAGAAATGGAACCAGAATCTCTTCAGGTGCTTGCTCTAGTTCAGACACTTTCCAAATAATTATAAAAGACTTCCTGTGACCACTGGACTGCTCTTTGTCTTGCTATCCCATTGGAAACACACACTTTAGAAGATATATGGTGTGGAGGCTGCTGTGAAGCATGAAGTTTTAAGAAGGAAAAGTGATCTGTGTCAGGGTTGAAGATCGTGTTTTCTGTCCATTTTTAACATTTACTGCATGATGCTTGTTCAAGCGGATAATAGATTTTATGAGCAAAAGCTACCACTTTTCCCTTCTTGAAATTCCTGTTTGTTGTCACCACTGTATTTCTCTGGGTGTGGATGCAAGTCACATCTTCATCTTGTGTAGTCAATGGCTGAGGACTGGCCTAGGACAATCTCATTGATGTAATGGGAAAAGAACCACGTCTTCTGTAGTAAAAGTATTTATTTACATTCATTCATTCCCTTTAATGCTGATATGAGTTTTTATTCTCTTAGCAACTGGCACTGGGCTGCGACATAGCAATAGGGCAGTAAAGCAACTCATTATTTCCACAACCTATGGAGCAATCCCTTTAGGAAAGATTTTAGTAGGTCAGAAAACTAAATTCCTGTTCTTCATAGCTTTTGCCTTATCTGAAACATTTTCATCTTCAGAAAAAGAGACCAAAATTTAAAGATGAGTGTTAAAATCAAATTTCAGGGAGAAATGCTGTAAATTGATATTCCTAAAATAAAATCTGCTTCTCCAAATTCTTGAAACCTACTGACTCAAAGTGAGGCTATTTCTGGCCAATTTCATAGTGCTTCAACATAAAGTTACAGGGATAGATGACTGCTGTACCTTCAGAGTAATTGGCTCCCCAAGCTGCAGTGGTCACATAGCCAGGGCCATGTGAGGCAACTAGTGCCTGGCCAGTAGCCAGGCTGAGCAATGGAAACACAGAGTTCCTTGTACTTCATTCTGGATGGTGGCTGGCAGAGTGACCCGGAGCTCATCCCCAGGGCCCTGAACACTGCGGCAGCAAGACTGGTAACCCTGTCCAATAAACTCTTCACACTGCTGATGAAAACAAGTTTCCTGAGCATAAAAGGTGTGCAGCAATTCTGGGAGGCAGATATCCTAGAAGTTTAAAAGCCTTGGAGATTTGACCTGTGCTGCAGTCCTTCAGGGACCATCTGAGCAGCCTAGTGGGTGAATGAAGAGGCAGAGAACTGGTGAGTTTTACTGGCAGACTTGTTCAAATTGGCACATTTCTGCAAGATACTTCACTTTCAATGGACTGTCATTTTTGTGACTGAAGTTGATTTTTTTGAAACATTTCTGACCATCACCAGTCAAATCATCAGGA
Source organism: Ptilonorhynchus violaceus (assembly GCA_013397565.1). Taxonomy (NCBI): domain Eukaryota; kingdom Metazoa; phylum Chordata; class Aves; order Passeriformes; family Ptilonorhynchidae; genus Ptilonorhynchus; species Ptilonorhynchus violaceus. Next base: position 222,023 of record VZRJ01005901.1, on the reverse strand, counting down.
AACTCCAGTCAAATCATGAAAGCCCAGGAGACTCAACAACACAGCTTGTTACTTTGTAAGAGAGGTTTATGCATCTTGCTTGAATCAGAATGACCTTTTTACTTGAACTTGTTATGCTGCAGATCCTCTGGGTCCTATTTGTGCCTTCCTGTGACTGTTCTGCCACATGCTGTTTTTCACAGGACTTTGTACTAAAGCAATAGCCTGCATGTATTGCTTTGGGGATTTATGAACCATCTTGCAGCTTTGACCGCACAGCTGTGCAAAGAAGATCACGCTTTGAACAGTTCTCCCCAGACAGAAGGCAGCTCTTCCAATGGATGGTGCTCCCAGAATAAAAGAGAAGAAAGCTGAGAGAGGGCCGGCTGAGGGAGAAGTATGAAAGCAATAAGGAGAAAGTAAAATTTTGTTTTCAACACATCCACGTTACTATTCTCTTAACAGAAAAAAAAAACTCCAAACCAAACCAAACCAAACCAAACCAAACCAAACCAAACCAAACCAAACCAAACCAAACCCAATCATTAACTCAGCCTTCGGTAATTTGCATAATCTTTGCCAGAACTCAAAACTGATCTCTGGAAGAAGACAGTGTTCTTTGCTAGCCCCAAAACACACATTATACCAGTGCGAAAAGGGAAAACATGTTCCTTTTGAGTTTTCCACTTTTGTTTCCAATAAAAGAAGACCCATAGAGTGACTTAGAGTGTAAGTTCTCTTCCCTTTCTCTGCTATTTCTGAAGTTTCATTTCCATTGTGAAGCCAAATATCAAGATCTTTTGCCCTGTTTTAGGAGATAAAAAGAGTGAGCAAGCAAAAGAGAGATTTTCAAGTCTTCACACATGACCTCTGAAAATAATGAATTTTCATCCTGTCTCATTCAGATCCATCCCTCTGAAAACAACAAGTAGATTTTGTCTGTGTTTTACAGAGCTCCCAAATGTCTTACTCCTCCAGCATCTTGTAGAAAATGCCATATTCTTTACTTAGGGAATGGAAACTGCAATACCATTGTTCCTAGGTATTCTGCTTGAGTGCAGTGTCTGCACTCAGCCTCATGTTTTGCTTTCTCTTGAATAAACTTCAATAAAATAATTCATATTAAAAACTGAATTTCCTGGTCTACATTTGACAGATAAAAATATAAGATACAAGGAACCCAGTTTCAAATGTTAGGCTAGATTTAATGGTTTTTTTAATCAGGAAGAAGATCTGCAACAGGTCTCACATCCTCAGCAGGGCACATTCACTGCTAGGTGACCCATCTTGACATTTTGGCTACTCTTCTCTCATCAGACCTGAAGCTTTCTGTTTGGAACTAGAAACTTTGCTGCAACTGTCCTGTTTTTAACAACAACCACTGATTTATGAAAGGTTTCAGTTTTGTTTCAGGTATGAACAAGGACACACTCTGAAAGATTTTCACAAATAAGATTTTCCAGGCACAGCTCTGTCACAGCATAGAGAGCCCAGTTGATCTAAAGGACCACTCAGACCAGCTTTACACAGCAAAAAAATACCACTGACAATGATGAAATAACAAGACGTAGTTAGCAAGGAAGATGCTAGAAAGATTGAACTGAAAGAAATAAGCCACCCTGTTGCAATCACATTTCTGTTCCTGGATTACAGATAACAGGTAAAGAAACAATTCACCCTGACTGCTTTTGTAACCCACATGCGATGATTTCGGGGATCTTCTCAAAATTCTATAGGCATCATTTGTAGCCATCTTCAAGTTCAGAGTACACTACAGTATGCACTATATGCTAGACTAACAAACATTCAATATCACTGAATAACACCAATTTCAGTGCTATAACTTAATATCAATGTTTCATCTGTGAAATATTAAAAGTTGCACTGATTATTTCTTTTGGTGCAATAAAATACTTTTGAAAAATCTGAAAAAAGATGAATTCCAGGAACATTAAATAGTATTTCAAGTGAGGCTGATCTGCTAGTCCATTCAGATTTGCTTTCCTCTTAAACATATGTTGCTGAGAAGATGGAATATTTCTGAAGAGAGTATTAATTAAATAAACATTAATTAAATTTTTGGGGATATAGATTAGGATTCCAAGATTGGTATTCATCCAGTTGAAGAACAAATACCTGTTATGGGATACATGCAAGGAACATAATAAAGCAGTAATTTTAAATGAACAACATACTCAAGGAAATAGTGATTTCCTCAAGGATAATGACCAAACAGAGAAAGGGAAGTTGAAAATCTGTTACTGAAATCACTCAGCTACTGCACTCTTTGGATTACTAAAAATTTCTATGGATTTGTTTTTCAATTACCTTTTGCAATCCTGAAAAGTACACATAAAGATATTTTTATCCCTTTCTTTTTAGCCAAGAGTAGATTTTATTCTGCAAGTCTCTTTTGTATTGCTTTTATTTATTTATTTGGTTGGTTGTTTGGTTATTTACTTATAGGTAACAGTGGAAACACATGTTGAAGAACTAGTTTTGCATTTTTGAAGATATTTGTATACAATAGTCACTTATGCATCCTTTATGCCCAAGCTCCATATTTATCAGATAGCTGCTAAATTGACTATACCCCCTGCATAGAGATTACTTGCATATCTTTCTCTGGATGTTGCTCATTCCACTATAACATCATAAGAGTCAGAGCTAGAGTTATTATGTCCTCTGGCAGGACTTCAGGCACTCACTTTACTTGCTTCCCATAGTACAATGGATGAGCAAGGCTATCAGTTGGACTGTAAGGCAATTGCCATGGCTTCAAACAGCCTCCAGGGAGTCAGGAGCCAAAAAATAGTGATCATTTCCAGGTACTTAGGGCCAGACTTCTGGAAAGCCATGAGGAAGATGAAAAGATTTTAAACACTTTGTAGAGAATGCTGACATGAATGAACATAAACACATTTAAAGAATCACAGTGCCCTTTGTAAAGTGGATGTTGATTTTGGAAAAATGAAAGAAGACACGAATATTTACAGACATAGAAAGAGTATTGTCTGAAAACAGTATCTTTGTTACTGGCACCTTTAGCTTCTAGAAGCCATATTCCTGTGTGTCATTCATCATATCTAAGTCCAGGGTTGCTTCTGTGCTGCCTAGAAAAAGTGAAAAGAAATCCCTCACATCTTAATTAATATGTGAAAATGCATTGGAAAATATTATAAGTGCAGTCAGGTCTCCTTTATAATAAAAAAGGATCTACAGGTTAAAACACGGGCAGAAAATAGCATGCAAACTAAATTATCTGGAGAATGACATTTCAAATCCCCATTATTCGAGTGAAGACAGATAAGTGAAAAAGAAGCAAGGCTGAAAGAATCCTAGAGGTGGCCACAGAGAACAAATTAAATTACTTTGTAATGAAACACAATGGCATTTAGAATCAATGTGTTTGGAGGAAAAGGGAGAAGGAAAAGGTAAGCTAAATTTGAAGATCAATCCTTGCCTGCTCTTTGCTGCACAGCATTTGTGAAACAATTAAGTCCCACCTTGTTTTCAATTCTAAATCTGAGAATATCAGAAAAAGATCAGCAGACTGGGGAAAGAGTAAGAGAGAATAAGCAGAGACATTTAATCACTTCAAGTTTGTCAGTCCTGTTCTGCCTTATTCACTCTGAAATCTATGCTTTAGTTAAGTTCTTCCTATCCACAGATATCCAGGCAACCTGACTTTAAGTGCCTGACAAGACACTGCGAGGAGGCTGAATCACCCTTGGCACTTAGGGCACCCTTATGCAATAATTTCTTCGTTGTTTCCTGTCTGTTTTACCATTGATCATGTTCATAAGTCCTCATTCACACTGCTTAGGAAGGGAAACCTCTTGCCAGAGGAGGCAATGTCAGGGTTATTCCCTGCTCTCACAGCTCCTTCACTCTGGGTAGGAAGTCCATCTTCCCTGTGGACCACAGCCTTCTTTTGGGGGAGGAATTATACCTATGTGGAAGATCCATGGACCTATAAAAAAGAATCCCTTTATTTTTAGAGACTTCTATGATGCTTAATTATTTGTGTACTTGAGTATTTGTGAAGCATTCTGAGCCCTTTGGGTTGGGATTTTTGCAGTAAGTAATAAAGATTATTCCATGCTGTTTCTATCTCATGTGGTCTCCTGTGGTCTGCAACACAGGTTCTGAGGTGGAGGCACAATGGCACTGTACCAATGGAACAGGGAAGTGCAAGAGAAAGCCTTTGGCACAGTGGTTAAAAAGGTCATGTTAAGTAACCTCAGGAGACAGATGCACAGCACCACGTCAAGATAATTACAGCCAATGGTGCCTGCTGGTGTTACCTTTATTGTTTATAAGGACACTGTCAGTTTGTGTTTATGTTCTTTTCTCTCCATTTTGCTCCAGCATATGAGTCCCATTTTAAAATTAACATTAAAGAAGCCCAAAAAGGAAAAGTGACACTCCCATACACATGTATACACACACAGAAAATAAAACCTGACAGAACATTACACGTGGAGTGTCAGCTCTTAGTTATCAGTTTCCCGGCTTTTTTTTCTCTCTTATTATTTCCCGGCTTTTTATGGGTTGTAAAAAGACCTTCAGATAACTTAAAATGTTAACTTTTAATCTTCTTGTAAGTGTGTTTCTGTTTTCATGCTTGCATAAATAGGATTCAGACTGAAAAGCAACATATTAATTATGGCAGTGATAAATAAACACAAACACATCTTTTCCAGATAAGAGGATGTAAAATCAGTTGACTTCCTGAAATATCAAATATGCGTGACTGTTAAATAGTAAGTGGTTGCTTGCATGTGGACATCTTCCCCTTTCCTGTGTCATTAAACTGATGCAATTATTCATGCTAAGGAAAGGACACACACATGTAAAGCACATGTTAATATGTCATAAGTTAAATGATATTAGAAAATAGAACTCTTTATGTCAGTTTAAATCTGTCCTTGGTCATAGATACAGAAGGTGGGAACTAAATAGCTTTGACCAACATATATTGAACTCAAAGTGTCATTTTCCTAGTTATTCATAGTCTGTCTGTGTGGGCTTAGAGTGCTGGGCAGACTTGCTGTCAGCTTTGTGACACAGAAGCTGACTTAGGAGTAGTGACTGGAGTGGCTAAGGAACAAGCATAAATTTCATAAGGTAAACTAGTGGCAAAGTGTAGCATGGAATTCAAGTCTTAACTTGCAGGATTAGTGTCTGATCTTACCTTGTGTTCACTTTACAGACAGAAAATATGTGCAATGGGAGTAAAAACAAGGGTTTGATTGCTGAAGCAAGTGGGTTCTGCCTGTAGAGAACTTAGAAGTTATAGCCCAGGGTGTTATAGCTCAGTCTGTAACAAGATCATAAGACCCACCAAGAGATTAAAGTGTGTTCCTCCAAGCACATTAAGCTGAGCAGATGTGCAACTTCAGAAAGAAGATAACAGCTGGTTTGCATTCTCTCACTTCTTCAGAGAAGACACTATGTTAACTCTTTCTGGTTTATTGAGTAAGTGGTCAACACTAAAATTTTGTGGAGAGAAATCTTCAGAGGCTCACCTGTGTTGATCAAGAATTGCCTATTTATATGTCTGCATTGGCATTTCTGCAAATGGAGTCCACATGTTCCAGGGGAACTCTGCATTCTGGCAAAGAGAGTACAATCCATTACTTCTGCCAAAATAGTGATCTGTGATTTAGAATAGATTTAGTCCTAGGATGAGAAAAGTGTTGAGGGATGATGTAGGAGCAGGGCACCAGCTGTTCTTCTTCATGTAAGTTCTGAAAATCTGATGTATTCCACCTCATGAAAGGCAGAACCCACAGTTCCTGTGGGATGTTTTTCCGACCAGGAAGAGCAAATATTTCCTAAAGCGTCTAAACGTTGAAGGACTCATGAAGTACTGAAGTTCTGTCCCTTAGAGCAGGCACAGTTAATTCTACATTAAATCTGAATCTTCAGAACAAAACCTGTGAGTCTGCAATGCCCAGAGTAAATGCCTCAGGAGAGCGTGCTGGTTTGTTTTCTCTGGTTCAGTGCATGAGATTTTGTTTGCTTCCAGAGGCTGGCCTAGTGAATTACAAAAGCCTGCTATTAGAGCATCTAATAGATTTGCTCCTTCAGGTCAAGTGGTGAGGATTTATGCCTCTCATGCCAGATTTTGAATCTCATTAATGACCTTGCTGTTGCTGTGTAGGTATCATGTACACTATAATGTAAATATGAAGAACAGGAATAACACTGATCTTTATTTCTTATTGCAAGTGATATAATCCTGGTGAGAATTTTTTGTCAAAACTAGCTGGTGACTTGCTGATAGGTTTGCTATTACACATCAAACTGGCATAGACAGCTTACATCTAAACTGTGGGATTCAGGAATACTTCCCAGATCCTAGGTTCAGGGCCTCTGTTTTCACATCTTTATTTTGGAAAAATAGTATTTTGTGTGGTCAGGAAGACAGTAATGATACTCCTGCAAGTTTCCCAGTCTGTGTTGTCAGAGGACATCCTGGATGAAGCATTTTTAAATGAAATATAATCAGCTCAATGCTATAAACTTTATCTTGAAGCACCTTGTAGGCTTTGCCTTCACATGGCACACAGCATGGTAACTTTCAAAGTGGTAGCAGTTTTCAGTCACTCCAAACTCAGTCAGGAATTATTGAATAGGAATTCATAATAAATGAAAATAATCTATTCATTTCATACCCTTTAATTAACTCATGGAATCAGCTGACAGCTGATCTGAAATGCAAGTTGTAGTATAACAGGAAAACCAGTCTGGTATTTCCATGTTGTAATAACTTTGGGAGGGAGCTTAAACATCCAAAGGATTAAAAGATCTATAATAGTTTAGTCAAATACAAGAGATGGTACCTGGTGTTATTACCGTGAGAGATAGGGAGGTGGGAAGATGAAAAAGAGTTTTCAATTCCTGTTATTAACATTTGCTTAGAGTTAATAATTATTTGAAAAGAAACTGCCTTGAATCAGTGCATTCCACACTACTGGTTCTTGAGCTTTTTATCTCTGCGGTTCGGGATGACTGGTACAAAGCTCCAAAACATTTAGTCAAAGTATTAAAAGAAACCCAAACCAAAGAGCATTCCTCTCAATGCAGAGAAGTGATGAGAAGGAATATGTCTTCCATTGGATAGTATTAACCAGAAAGACTCTGCAGGTGTGGCAGAAGTGAATATAATTGAACTGCAAAGATTTTGATGGATTTTATAACATTTTATAAATCAAGATTATGAGAAAACACTCACAGACAGACCAGATAAAGTATTCCGTTATGTGGTTTTGCCCTGCCTTTTTCTTTGGCCAATAGTACAAACTTAAACCCTTCTTGTCCTTAAAGAAGAAAAAACTATTTGCAAAGTGAAATACGAACCATAGCTATATCTCCAAATACTTCACTCCAGGAAGAGAGTCATTATTAGAGGTTAGAAATTTCCATTGATTTTACTGTGAAAAGTCCAGCTTAGTTAAGGGGGGGAGGGTGTGGGAATATTAGTAAAGCATTGATTAAATTCTTCAGCAACCAGCAGTGCATGGAGTCTACATCTTTATCACTTCTTAGATGTTTCATTTCAAAAGCAGTATAAGATCATAGCATAGTTTGGGTTGGAAGGGACCTAAAAGATCACATAGTTCCAACCTCCCTGCCATGGACAGGGACACCTTTGACTAGACCAGGTTGCTTAAAGCCCCTTACAACCTGGCCTTGAACAATTCCAGAGATGAGCATCTACAAATTCTATGGGCAACCTGTTCCAGTATCTCACCACACTCACAGTAAAAAAATTTCCTCCTAAAAATCAAAATAATTGGTGCACGGCATTTTTTTAAATTTATGGATTGAGTTACAAGTCTCACCAGAGTAATCTGAATAATATTCTGACCTTGTGTTTCTTTTGCTGGTTCAGTGTTTGTAGCATAGGGTCTACCTCCTTCCCCTCACTACATCTTTCATTACATGAATCAATTACTGTGTTCTCAATGGATGGTCAGTCATTCCAATTCATCTTAGAAAGAGATGAGTATTAAATTTTTTGAGGATAAAAATAAATACTAGGCATCCATTTATATCTAAAATCTCCATCTCATTATTCACACTATCTTGAAGCAACACATTGTAAGTTATGAATTTAGTGCAAGGGAATTTGGCATTGATAAAAGATACTAAAGTGACATCTGAATTTCTTTCTCCAGGAAGCGTTCATGTCAGGGCAGGTTTTTTTATAACTTTTGCTGATATATTTCTGGTTTGGACTTACAAGAAGATTTGAAGCCTATTACTTTTTGTATAGGCATTAAGAGGCTACAAGTGGAACACCACTGTGCTTGGGGCTCTGTTGTGAATAGATAGTGAAAGAAAGTTTTAAGAGATAATGACAAGTAAAGGGTGGGAAGCACACCTTATACTGAATCCTTATAACCGACTCTGGGTTCTTGTGCACTACTCTGGTTCCTGGGTCACGAACTACTCCATCTTTGGAACTTGAATGCTTTCAGGTTGATAGCACTGCTCTCTCATCACACAAATTAATTGCCTCTTTTATTACCTATTTTTTGTTACTTACATTTTATTATTGAGTACTGTTTACTTGGACACCTTCAAAAACGCTGGTGATGCCATCAGTTTGCAATGACAGTCATTAGCTGCATCAGCTGAATGTAGGGAAGAAATGCATGGAACAACTTAGAGCTGTACCTGCTTCTTCATTGTAAATACAGTCCTCTATAACAATAAAATGTATTCCTCCCTTCCTTCCAGTAAACTGAATATACCTTATATGTTATAGGTCAAAGCCAACCTTGAAAAAAAGACTGTGGTTGTGCATTTGCAGCACCACTGGATATTGCAGCCCTGCATATTTGAAACTAGAACAGAAAGTTATACAAATCTGGGGATATGGGGAAAAAGAGGGTTGCAATTTCTCTGACACAGCTGACAAAATAAGAACATATAACACAGAATGGTGAGCTATTCCACCAGGCATTGCCTCTCTGCTTTTGGATTAGTTCTCTAATAGTGTTAACTGTATAGCATTTTAGATTGATATGGAGTGACATTCTCTCCATTGTCATAATGTTAGGATTGAGGATCATTAATACTAATTGTGACAGAAAAATGAAAGCAACCAACCCACTTATTTATAATCTAGTTGTTTATAACTTTCTCTGTCCAGATCTTCTTGATCAGTCTTTTGCTGTACCATGGAATTGACTCTGTTTGTTCTTTGAGGCAGGGGTTACAAGCCAAATTAAATGTTGGCATGTCTCTTCTGGTCCCGATAATGTTGTATGATCTGAGAATCTGATGGAAGGTGTTATTTATAAACTGCCTAGAATACTGTGCAGTACTTCAAGGTGGATGATTAATTTATCATTGAAAAGGTTGAGCATTGATGTGAAATCAGCAAGGGTATAGGCTTAATAATATATTATAAATATTGATGTGGAGGCCAATGAGTTCCTGACAATGGGATTCCTTATCACATTATGCTGACAGCCTCAAACTTTCATTCACCTTCCAAAAAAAAAAAATATTCTAAGAAGCACCCAGAACCTCCTTGCTTTCCTTTTCTAGAAAGGGCCACGTTTTCAGCAATGTCCTTCTGAATGAAAGAAAATTAACTCAGATTTTAATTATATTCAGTTTGTGAGGTGAAGGTTTGGCTGAAAGTCGAGTTTACTTTCGGTGAAATGCTGCACTTTTGCTGATATTAGGTATTATTACTTAGACTTCATTAACTGTCAGACATGCAGCCTTCCAGAATCCATGTCTCATTGATCTCTCCGTCTTACAGAAGTGGAAACAAAACCGCAGGGTAACTAAGAGGTTGTGAAAAATCTCAAACTGAAGATTGTGTGGAAAGAACAGCTCTTTCCTTATTTATACCATTGTCTTTCAGCACTTCGACTTTGTCAAAAGTTTTCGTTTAGGCACTCTCAGGATACTGCCCAGTTTGTTGTTGGTTTGATTTATTTATTTAAATAAATAAATAAGTTAATCACTTTGAAGTACTTTTCCTATTTTCAGTGACTTTCGTTAGAACTCCAAATGTTTGAAGAACTTAGTGCACAGACTTTTTGCCATTTCACCCATGATGACTAGTCATTCCTCTTCCAGAACCCTAATGAATACCAGTGTAGTTTATGGGGGTTAAAGTTATCTCCTAGTTTCCTACACAATATCATCATTCATTTCTTTCAACTGTAAGCAACTCTGATTTTCAAGGAGGCATTGAGAAACAGCTTGATCTCCTGTGTTGTATTGCAAACTAATCTGCTATCTAGGTTATTTACAGCTTGGGGGCACCAGAAGTTTCCTTTCTCTCTTGCCGTCCTTTTAGAATCATCTTATTCCTTTAGATTCCTCCAACCAGTTTCTTAGTCTGAGATTTATTTTCCGTTTTGTTGACTTCTACTGGAGCTGAGGACTGACAGGAAGAGAATTTAGTGGAATTCCTGATTCTCTTCTTGCCTGTTATTAACTTGGGGAATGCTCCTAGTTAAGACTGAATTAGATCCCACACGGTGCAAACCTTAGTGATCCTGATTAATTAATTCATTCATTGTACAGCTGCTGGTTGAATGGTTTGTATTTGAAAGCAGAGCCCCGTTGAAGTGTTTCTCGCAGCAGTTGTTGGAGGCTACCTCTTAGAGTTTTAGCACTTGAAAATCCTGAGATTTCAGTGTGTCAGAATGAGGTGGATCAGCAGGAAAGGTGAATGTGGGAAAGTGAGGTACTATTGTTAATTCCAAACTGAGATGAAACTGTCTTGGTCACACAAAGCATAGATGGAGAGAAATATTCATAAAGAGAAAAGAGACAGCAGGCAGATGACCACAGACCTGACTTATTTTGACCTTATGAATTTTGAAGTGAAACAGCAGGAAATCCACTGATATGAGGAATTTCTTTCAGCATCAAATCAGTTTATGGGGCCAAAAGCATACAGGACAAGAGTAAATATATCAATTCTTTTTCTGTTGAGTAAGTCTCAGCACATTCAGCATCTTCAAGAAATTCTCAACGTTTTGGAGAACCAGATCTTAAATATAGAGTGATTTAAAACTTCCAAACAATGCCAACCTCTTTGTGGCATGATTTAGTTAAAGGGATAATATATGGCTACTTGACCTGTCATCAGGACACACGTGCTGTGTTCACACTGTTGCAAATAGGGGAAAATGTAAACTTTTCATAAGAAATATTGCTCCTTAATGTTTGATCTTTGAGTACTTTCAAGCCTAATCAAGAAGAACAGAGATTTAATCCATGAAACAGATAGCAGCAAACAAGCTCTAAGTGATGTCCATGTGTTAGAAAAACAAATTATTTGGTAGAATTGCCTTGTTACGGTTTAGGGCTGGACATGCTTCAGTGATCTCAGACCTAGGGAGAGGTTAACAAAGCTTGGGAAGAAAGATGCCCACTGATAGTGGACACAAAGAATGCAGAATTTACAGGCTGCAAGGACACCTGGCAAAACTCACAAGATAAGAAAGAAACTAATAAAGCCAACTCAGAAATTGTGCTGGAATCAGCTCTAGCTGGGTGAAAGGTAATTCCAGCAGGGGCAGATTGCAACTGCTGACTCACGGACAACAGACCCAAGACACCACCGATCCAAAATAAGAGAAAGACTGAGGATGAGGACTAATTAGCATGAGAAGGGAATGAATCATTAGCCAATAGAAGATAGAATACTAATTAATTACATAGCTATGTAACTTGTAGTCAATGAATACTAATTCCTAAAATATCTCAATAATAAAAAGTTTTGATAGTTGGTGTGCTTGATTTGTGAAATACCACTGAGCACCCAGGCTTGCACAACTCTGCAATAAACAACTCTCCCTCTCCAGCATGTAATTATTGGCTTGTTGCACAGTGGGTAACGAATCCAATTCTTGTGGACAACATTATCCACAGGAATGATACCTAGTGTGAAATAATTCTCCGAAAGACTTATTTCAGAAACAAACCAAGTTTGTGACAATCACGGCACACAGACACTGATGACACCCAGGTGACTTTGGGCCTAAGGGCAAACTCACTAGTCTGATTAGTCCAGAATTCAGACAATACCTGTGTTTTGAGGTACCTGATCTGAATGTTTGAAAAGTGGGTGGCCTGGAAAATGAAATAGTGAAAGATTTATTATGTTCCCATCAAATTTTGGATCTTAGCATCTATATAAAACCTGGCCAATTATTAGCTGATTTGCATGCACGAAGGCCTATTTTCTAGGATACAAACAGGTGGGGTTTTTTAAGCATAATCCCGTAATTAATGAAATCACAGAACTCACAAGGTGCTTAGAAAGGTTAAAGTTGGTACAGATAAAGAAGAAACTGATGACTAACTCCAGACATGAGAGTAGCTCTGAGGGAGAGGGATTTCATTGTATAATTTATGGGCAGGAAAATGAAAAGAGAGGCTAAAAAAGCAGTGAGAAGTCTTTGGCTAAATTCCTGCTGAAAACTTCAAAACTATACTCCCCATCTTAATAGGGCAAAACAAAGCCAACCTAACCATTTAACAGATGATCCCCTTGCTATAAAAAAGCTGCCAGCTTGTATCATTTTGGCTCATGCATTTGGCTTGGAGCTAGGAACAGCTGGAGCAAAGCTAAAGGGAAAACGCCAAAGCTCTTTCTTCTTCTCTTTGCTCATGGACACTGAGCTTTAATTAACTTCATCATCCTCTTATTAAAATCAAACTCTTCTAATGCGGCTCCTCCTCTTCCCCAGGCCCTTCATTCATGCTGTGTTGATACCAAGGAAATTTTCTTTTGGAGACTGAAGTTATCTGGATATCTCCCCAAGCATTCAGATTAAGGTTGCCTCTGAGAAAGCTAATAGTAAGATCTCATAGAGAAAGAAGCAAAGTCTTAAAAATTATCTTGAATGGAAAGGCTAATTTTCACCTTTAGGTAGTCTTCCTCTGTTAATTATATGGAAATACTATTAACAGTGTCAACAGGCCAAAGAATAGTGTTTTGGGAGTACAGAAGAGCTCCAGAGACAAAAAGAAACCACAAGTTTATCTCCACCATCCAAAGCATTATGCTCTGCAAGGGGGAGTACTGCTCCTTCCAGCCTGTGTTAGTGATCTGCTCCCAAAGACCTCAGGCAGGCCTGTGGGTAATGTGTGCTGTCATTCCATACTTTATTGCTCTCAAAGTGCAGCCACCCAAAAGAGACCCTCAGATATTCATATCACTACCCCAACATCTGAACAAAACCTGCAAAATATTAAAGGGCATTGTGAGCAGCACTGAACATTTGCACAGGGAATTATACTGACAGTATAAGATCTCAAATTCTAAATTGACACATAAGCTACCAAACATCCTGTAGGGTGATGAGCTCAGTGGATATGCCTATTTCTGTGTCACAGGATAACACAAAAAGGAAATAGTCACACTTGTTTTCTTATTTGTTGTTTAGAAGTTCTTCTGTTGCTTTTTACTGTCTGAATACAAATCTTCCTTTTGTGGTCTTCTACCTGCAAATGAACATTTTTTATTCTCCTTGCATGCTTCCTTACTTTTTTTTTCAGGCTTTGCTTTATTTGGGAAAAACAGTGTTTCAGCACTAAAATGAGTCTTGCATTGGGCCATAAATTCTGTCAAGACTTCACTTTTGTGGCTTCTGCTCCTCCCTACCGGAACATTAGTAGGTCTCTAGCTGGGATTAATGACATGTCAGCATCAGGATTAAAATAGAAACCTTCACCTTTCCTAAGTGTTGCTACCTCTATGGATACCTCTTGTCTGACTGTGTGCACATGATGCTAATCTGATAAACCATGCCTTTAAAAATTAGCTTTTCAATGATTCCAAACAGGATAAAAATTTGAATGAGAAAAGGCTATTCTGACTTTAAAGCCGTTGATGTAAAACAAAATTAACCCCGAGAAGGAGAACTGTAGCAAAAGTGGAGTTGGGCAGAAAATCTCTGATATACACTCATGTACAAATCTTTTTAGGTTCCTGCAAGGGAGTACCTCATGTGTACCTTTTCTATTCCAAATATGTCAACAGAAGTATTAGAGATACTTTTAGAGAACTGTCATCCACTCCTCTGCCTGTAAAACCAGGTGCCTTCATTATCTGATCCAAGTTTTTAAACATCATCAAGTTTCAGGACATTTGTGAGTATTTAGCACTTTGTAAAAAATTCACACCATTTAGGTTTGCATTCAGTCTTCCCACACATATCTTTACCTGCTGTATTTTGATACACTCTGCATCGTGCAACTGTTAAAAATCAGTGTGTCAGTTCCAGTCACACTGTGATCTCTGGCGAACATGGGAGGTATTGTGAAGCTCATCTCTTGATTATAAATACATCACACTTGAGACTGATCCCATATGTTTTGGTGATGTCTGACCCACTTGCTTCCAGAAATGTCTCAACTGGCTGACATGCCTGTTTATTTTCGTATTTTCTAGTCACATTCTCAAGCTATTTTCCTTTTTAAGTAAGTGTGCCCTGATGTTCCTTCACTTATTTTTGACTGAGCAAATGTGCTATGCTGCTTTTGTATGAACCCATTATATTTCAAAATGAAATCAAAGTAATCTCCCTCCTTTTTAACAATTGGTATTTAGACACAGTGTTTGACACAGTAATCAAGATTTTAGTTTTGTAGGAATTATGAGAGAATGGAACAAAATAACTCCCACTTCAGGTACGAAAAGTTTTGGAGACTGAACACGTTTTCCAGATTGGACCCCATTTCAAAATGTTTTTGGCACCTCTAAACTAGGGTTAGACCTATACTAGTTTGGTTCATTGCCTTTACTTTAACTTTACTAAAATCGTGTGTATTTGGCAAATCTCTGTAACCCCAAACAGTGTCATCCAACAACGGCACAAATATTTCTAAAATAAAATTAATATTAATAGATGTTTATATCCATATTTTGAAAGCAACTCAACTGAAAGTTTAAGAATACATAGAAAGAAACTTTATAGGAGCCAAAGAGAGTTTTAGCATATGCCAATAGGAACATCATCATACTTGCACATGAACTACATTCTGTAGTGGTTCTCCAAATAGGATCACATACCTGTACATACCATTGGGAAATCCTTGCTTGGTCTGAAGCAGACAAGTCAGTTGTTTCATTAACTTGGAATATAAAAAATGTGCACTTTCATTTTTGTCTTCCATCACTTCCCACCTTGTTTCTATTCCTTTTGTGTTAGGGATGCCATCAAGGCTATTCAGACTCTGTCTGGAAATGGAGATGGCATGTAATCATGCTTAGAACCAAAATAGACAAAGCACATACAAGCTTGTTAAAGGACCTGACTACAAGACTTGTAAAATGAAATGAGTATATGATCTTCACTAATGTAGAATTTGTATTTTAAAGGACATCCCAATTCTGCCATGATATTTTCCTGATTCGCATAAATTTGCAAAAGAATTTTGAAGTAAAGAAAAAAATTCCCAAGCAAATTAATACTGAAATGTCAGAAGGTCTGTATTAAACTCAGATGTTTGACTACTAAATCTTAATAATTCATATTTCTGAGGTAACATCTATTCTAAATATGTTCACTTTTCTCCAAAGATAGACAGCAGAGAACCAAGTGAGAAAATCAATACGAAAGACCTAATTTTTTCATCAAATCAGTACAAAATTCTTTTTATAGGAAGAATGAAGTCAAAATCAAAACACTGCAGAACTGACAAGACAGCATTTTACCAGTGAAATACTATCGAACATTTTCTGATTAGCACTTGTATGCAGTCTCACTTCAGTTACAAAACAGCATAAAGAGTGATTTAGCTCAATTTTGTTCCTGCATAGCACAATGTGTCTTATGCCCTTAAAAAACTCCAACCCAAACAAAAAAACTGCTCAGAGCTAGGTCATCTTTTCTTTAAGATATGGGTCCTGGAAGTGATTTCATCAGTTTTCATTTTCAGGCTCTGTCAGTAACTTTCTTAACTCCTCAAATAATACTTGACTTTTGGAAATACAATGGACTGAGCTCGTTAATGTTTGCAAAGCAGATTGAGACTTGAAACCAATATCACTTTTTAAGCACTAAATATTATATTTGACCTGAGTCAAAGTTAGAGCTGAGGTTAGAACAGAGTGGAAAGCGAATAACCAATGCCAAGGATACAATTTTCAGGGAAAATGCAGGGTTTATTTTTAGGATCAGTAAGTGGAGAAGATTTAAATAAACTGCAGGATTAAGTAGTTGCTAAAGGAATTATCTTTGTGCTATGAATGCTTTTGATCTCTTCTCATTTTAGTACAGTTAAAAAAAACTACAATGCTTTTTAGCCATCTACTGTAATAATCCTTTACCTTCTGAACCAGCTGTTTGGGAAAAGCAGAACACATCACAGGCTGTGATGTGCAAAAAGCTTGTGCAAAAGCTCCCAGTGAAACTGAGAAAGTTGTTTTGGATGCAGCCTTGAGTGGCTGTGGTCAGAGACTTACCCAGAGGCTGTCCTTTGGCACTTTGCTCCCTAATATCCAAGTATCGGTGCCACACATACTGAGTGCTGAAAATGACCATACGCAGTCTGAACACAGCCTGAGCAAGGCTGATCCTAACTTACTCATTGGCACAATTGGGTGTGTGGTGGTGGCTTGGCCTGCAGCTGGGGATGCTGCGGAGGATGGGCCAGCCACCTGAGAGACCGAGGAGCCAATGGGGCTAGAGAGCCCTAGTGCTGGAGGAAAAGGCTCTGAGGTCAGGATCTAAAGTCTCCTCCTCGGCTGTGGTAGTGAGGAAGGTCTCTCCCCTCACAGCTCTACTGTTCGGTTTAGTCCAGTCAATCTATGTTCTGTATATGGTTATATTCTGGAAAGTTCTCCCTCACTCGGTGCCTCATTGGCCCTGCTCCCCTGCCCCTCCCCTCACCTACACTCATTGGTTTGTGTATTGTAGTCTTGCCTTTCTTTCCTCCCTCTTACCCTCGTGTTATTGGTCCTCAGTGTTCTCTCCGCCCCTGTTTGCTTCAGTATATAATACTGTGTCATCCTGTTCTTTTGGCTCTCCTTCTCTGACCCTTCACCAATAAACACCTTTTGTGGAACATCATAAGGAGAGTCTGCCTTCCAACTCTTTGTCCCCGGCTTAAGGCGAGTGTGTGAGCATGTCTGCACGTCCACCTGCGCTGGTGGGATAGGGTGCTAGCTGAGATTGCCCACCAACCCCGAGGGAAGGCTTGAGACAGGAGGCAGCATCCTATTTCACTGACCACCGCATGCTACGCCGAGGCACCACCGGACGTAGGAGCGCTCTCGGGAAGGTTGCGGCTACTTTCCATCTAGCAGAGGCCACGCCGCAACATGGGTACAGCGGGATTATGCTGATTCTGTTACACTTTACATTTCCCTGTAAAGTCCTGAGCTGATCAAGGAAGGGAAATTGCCATTCAAGGAAACTGATTTCTGATTTAGGTATCAGCTAGAGCAGTCTGTGCACAGAAAATCACAGAATTTGCATGTCTGACCTCTTCCCAATTTTGTTAATTGCCTCAACTCAGATGGTCACTCATGTTCTCTACCAGAATCTGCCAGTATTGGGAATCTTATCAGCTCTTTTCTGTTGTACCTAATGCCTTTGTGTAGTGTTTTAATGGTAGGTCTTAGAATCTTGAGAGGTATGGATATGAAACTCAGTCTGTGTCTATACTGCAAGTGAAGGTGTGGGTATAGAGTGGGTAGGAGTTTCCAGTTCATTTTATCCTGACTTTCAAAATCTGTATGCCATTTAATCATAAGTCTATTTAATAATTTCATTTACAAATGGATCATTTAACAACTGTTCGGGTTTTTTTCTTTAACTATACAGTTTGAGTACCTTTATAGGTCTGACTCCTTTTTAATGAACAAAATAAATGCTCTAGAGCTTTAAAAGTCATGGGGCCAACAATTTATTTTTTTTTTTTAATATGTGTGGATGTATGAGTGTATTACTGAAAACAATTCATTCTTTGGATTTGACATAAAGTGAACTGATTTGATTTGTTTGTATTGCCACATGCTACAGGCAAAGGATAACATTTTTTTAAAAAGGAACATATTGTTCCTGGGATAGCAGAATGTATTTAAATAAGAGGCAGACCATTTGATCAGGGCAGGCATAATTCCAAGCAGGTGTTATCTCAAAAATTGGAAGTTCTTATGGTTTGCTGCCTGTTACTCTCTTTAAAATGAAACAAAAAAGAAAATAGAATAATTAGTTTCATTACCTCAATGCAAAATTTCTTTTTTTTCTTTGTTTGTTTTTGGCTTTGGGTTTTTTGTTTGCACTCAACAGCTACCAAAGTACAGTTGCCTAGGAAATGTCAGTAGAATTAAAGTTATAATTCTAAAACTATCAAGATCTGTTGAGGGACAGACATGTTTCTGGAATACCCACACAATGACAAAGAGTGACTCTTGCTCCATGTTGAAAAACTTAATGGTACTGGACTCTGGTGGATGGTATGGTACTTTCCTCTTGGCCAACTGAATCCTGTGATTTTTTAGCAGCTCTAAATGGACAAAGGGGCTTGAAAAATGAAAATTACTTTCTTGGCTGAATTTTAAAAACATTCTTAGAATTGTGTTTGAGACAAGATGCCTCATCAGAGATCTAAAACTAGTGAAAC
The DNA here is from genome assembly GCA_013397565.1 of Ptilonorhynchus violaceus. Lineage (NCBI taxonomy): Eukaryota > Metazoa > Chordata > Aves > Passeriformes > Ptilonorhynchidae > Ptilonorhynchus > Ptilonorhynchus violaceus. Next base: position 203,414 of record VZRJ01005901.1, on the reverse strand, counting down.
AAATATGTTGACAGGTGGGATTATTATTCTGTGAGCATCAACCTGAAATCTTTGAGGCATGAAGAGGGTTGAAAGCTGCTTTTTCTTTGGGCTTTGACTGACACTGTTGAAAGGTTTAGATTAACCCATTTAATAATCCATAATTTTTAAAACTATTATTATGACAGTAGTTTCTCAAGTACGGACAAGGTATGCAGAACAGATGGTGTGCATCTCAAAATGCTTATAACCTAAGTGTGAATGTGCTGTTGTGAATCATCTCAATAATACGCCACTGTCCTGTTAGAGCTGTGACTATCACCTGTTATTGAGTGTGCAGCTGATTTCTGCCTGGGCTACTTGAATTACCATCAAAATAACAGTGAGAAGATTAACACTACGGCAAAATCAACAGTTTTCCAGAGCCTTAGAAGCTGGAGTCAAGACTTCCCCTACTACTAGTCCAGAACACAAACAAAATTTTGTCAGCAGTATGTGAGGTATTGGGCTAGTGAAGGCTTCACAAATTTCAGAGCTAACCCATCAGTTTCTCAAATCCATAGCCAAGCTTCACCAACATGAACTGTGAATGTATACAACTCATGCCACAGTTTCAAAACTTGTCTATGACTGGGTCTTTTGGAAGCTGCTGAGTTCCGTGGAGTCCATCCCCTTCTGATTCCTCTTCCACTTTCTTTACCCCTCCCCTGCGTTTTTTTTCTTCATTTGTTTTCTTGAAAAACCAAAGCAGCATAAAGGTATTGAACACTTTTTGAAGGCAGTCTTCTCTGGATTCATCTCAGCTCTGAATATTTATTAGATTCTCTGATAAAAAGGCAGACATTTGTAGTACCATTCTACATGCTTTAAAGACACACAAATAGTAAAAACTAATGAATATAGATATTCCTCACTGAGTTTGATGACACTCTTTCTCAGTTTCAACCTTTCCAGATGTTTTTCCTCTCCTTGCACTTAAAAAATAGGAAGTACTTGCAAGCCTGTATGTTTTCCAATTGAGATTCCAGTTATTCTTTGGTTTTGTCTCCTTTCAGTCAACAAAACATCTCACAGGAACTGTTTATGGTTTCATGTGCTGAAAACAAATAATTTTGAACTAATTTTGCAAATCCATTCTAATTGTGTTTACAAAAATATGCACAAAGTGCACTAAGGCTCTGCTCAGGCACACAAGCTGTACTCTGAAGATGTTCTCAGACTTGGAAGAGAGCTCTAAAAAGCAGCACTGTGACAAATGTAAATATGCACGTAAAAATATTAGATAAATGTTCTAATAAAGCAGATTCAGTGTCTAGGAGACCTTATTTGTCAGCTGAAGGACTGCAATCAATGAGCTTCAACAACAGAGTTAGTACTCAGAACTCTAATACTGATCAAAACATGTGAAACGATGAAAGTTCCTTTGAAGCTACTTTTTCATTGATTTTAATCTAGACTGGGAGAGAACAGAATGAACAGTTGATGACATAGGAAACTTCTGTGAACTATGGTGACTTCTTTACTGCAGTGTATGGCTTATTTAGCCAGTTTTGTTTGGTTAGTTATACTTGCTGAATTTATGGTGAAGGAACATCCACATATTATTTCACCCAATGCAGATGTTAATAATATATTTTTAATAACAGGTCAGGACATATATAAAATTGGCAACCTAACATCCAGTATATCTTTATGGAAATTGATAATGAAAAAAAATGATAGCCTGCTTCATTCAAGCCTTTGATCTATTCCCTATTTCCATATCTCTTTTGCTTTTTTCAGGAAAGATTTAATACATTTATCTTTGAAAAAATATGAGGCTCCTAGAGAAAGGAAACAGACAAATGACCTATTATACAATCTCACTCAGTCTGCATCTACTTTATATTGAAATGAAAACAGAACTCAAGATAAGGCTATTCCAGCTGATAAAATCTTTGCATCACGAGAGTGCAGTTTGAATCTTGAGTTAACTGAGAGTTGTCAGTATTCCAGCTTGTTTTCTTGCTGTCTATCCTGATCTTTTGTCACCACAGTGGTCTTTCACTATTTTCACTTTCCTAAGATCTGAGGGACTGCTTCTCAAACCTCCCTGGAATAAATGGATCTGATGTCCCTATTAATTTGGATGGGTTACTGTTAGCTAAGTTTCAGACCTTTGTAAGTTTGATGTTTCTGCAGGAAAATTGTTCTATAAAGAAACGAAGGACAAATATAAGGGCTAAGCAGGACTGGCTTTAATCTCATTGACTGAATTCATAGTGAGCGCATTAGATCAAGATAAATCAGATGTCGCCCTGCCCCTCTAATGTCCAAGACAATTCTGGCATTAAGGGTGAACACAAATCATAAATCCTGACTATTTTGGCACAAAGTATCTAGGAATCAATCAAACAGAAAAGTAGTTGAAGACTGAGAAGAACTTCAGGATGACTACAATCCTCCAATTTAGAGTAGGATTTAACTTAATGAAGTATTCAATACATCTGCTTTGGACAACTTAATTTTCCCCTACAATTTTCTTCTTCCTGAGTGGACAAAAGGTTTCGTTGCCTGTTTGAGCAGAAGTTGGTTGTGAAACCTCCTCTTTTCCATTCACAGTATTCTGGAGTACTATGGGTGCCAAAATTCTGTGGTAAGGCCACCATCAAAACAGTGGTCTTCTGAACTTTGGGAAGGTAGTTCCTATGACTTTGATAAGATCAATTTTCTTCTATCAAACAGCTCTACTAAGGTTTTTTTTTTTTTTTAATATAAAGAAGAACCCCCACCCCTCAGCCTCAAACCCTTTCTTTTCACCAGATTCAAATGGAAGCTTTTCTGAGCTCTGAGTAAATTTGTTCAAAAAGTATTAGGGTCCCATATCTTCTTTTCCATAACACATTTCCCCGGAAATTTTGACAGCCCAGATATGGCATGTTTTTGGTATGGTCTTTTCATTGGTGCTGCCCCTGATGCCTGTGTGTGCTAGCTGTGTTATGATGTGCTTTAATCTGACAACATGTTAGCAAACTAATGCCATTAACTCCCCAATAGTATCCAGAATTACAACAGCAGCTGTACACTAGATTTCTAAATATACTTCATCATCTATTGTAGCAGCTAGACATGGATTACAGACAGCTGTAACTTGGCTTTTAGAATGGCACCCACATTCAAATGAAGGTTTTATGCAATCTCTGACTTCAGTGGTGGTGGGCTTTTTTTTATATATTACACCTAATAGATGGAGTGAAATATCACCAATCTGCTATTGATTTCCAACGTGAAGCAGCCAGCCAAATCAAATGAGAGCAATTTGCCAGCTGCTGTTGAGCAATAAATATTGGTCCCAAAATGGCATGTTTCTTTGCATGCTTCTCTGGAAGAAGCTGTCAATATTTTCATAAGGAGTCTGATTCTAAATTCACTTCAGTGGCCAGGGTTTCCTTGAGGCATTTGGCACCTATGAATAGCAATTAACTTGCCACTCCAGAAAGCATGCCCAGAGGTTTTCAGCCGTTCCTTTCTAGCTTGTAGGTGAGAAACTTCATTGGCTTGTTAGCCAGTATTCAAACAACTGAGGGAGAATACTCTGGGTAGAAGTGAAGCAAAGGAGGAAAACTCAGAGCCATGTGAGAGTTGAGACATTTATTTTTCCTGACATGAATCAGTGATTTAAACAGTACTCCAGGCACACATATTGAATTATTACTCTAGAGGTGTGACAGCAGCTTTGTAATTGTTTATCAATCATTTTAAAAATGCAGCTCAGTGTCTGATGAAGGTTTTTGTAAGGTTTGTTCTTAATTTATTGCAGTTCTCACAGCTTGAATTGAGAGAATGCTGTAATACATGGACACATTTTCTGTTACCTACCACCTTTTTTCTATCTGAATTTTGTCTTACAAGGTTAAGTAATCCGAGCATACTGCCTCCATAAACATCCTCTATTGTATACATGCTTTATCACCACCTATCTTGCTGTTCCTCACTTATGAATTTATACCCACAAAATTGATTCATTTCCACCCAGCTGTCCACTATATAAGAGTATGTTTTCTTTGGAGGACTCTGAGATAGCAAGGATAAGTGGCCACAGGAAAGAGCACATGACTGGGGGAACAACAGTGAATCTTAGACCTTCTCTTAACCCTGTCATAATGCTATAGAAAACACAGGAATGTAAACATATTTTTGAAAATTATCCTCTTTTCGTCTCTCCCTACTCACAGTCTTTCCCAGCCTTTTTGCTTTCTTAGAAAACTCTTGCAGCTTGCACACGAGAGCAGGTGCCTCTCAAAGGAGCTCTTAAAAAGACATCTGGGCCAAATTAGCCTGACTAGGAGGAAAGCAACAACACAATAAGCAGGCCATCTGTTTCAGAGATTGTGTTCCTTGTCAACTGCTGACATTAAAGGCTGCTAATTTTGTAGTGGAGGAAAGAGGGATAATATTTGTTGCCCCAGAAAGACCAAGTTTCTCAAGGTATTTCAATATCGGTAGGATTTTCCACTGGAACTAGAAGTGACGTATGGAGGTGTAAATATTGCAACTGTAGATACTAAAATATAGTTTCAAAATATGACCATTTGCTCTGTAGGAGTGTTAGGAAGCTGTTTTCCAATGTGAAATACATAATCAGTTGAATTAATATCTCATGTAAAGGCAATCATGTTAAAGTTCATCTATTTTCCATGCACCACTCAGACCTAAGGACATCTGAGAAACAGAATCACAGAATCATAGAAGGGTTTATATTGGAAGGCACCTCTAAAGGTCATCTAGTCCAAGGTCTCTGCAATGAGCAGGGACATCTTCAACTAGATCAGGTTGCTCAGAGCCCCATTCAGTGTGGCCTTGAATGTTTCCAGGGATGAGATATCTACCACTTCCCTGGACAACCTGTTCCAGTGTTTTACCACCTTCATCATAGAAAATTTCTTCCTTACATTTAGTCTGAATCTACCCTCTTTTCATTTTAAACCATTACTCCTAGTCCGAGCGCAACTGCCTCTATGGAAAAGTCCATTCCCATCTTTCTTATAAGACCCCTTTAAATATTGAAAGGCAGAAAATGGAGGGGCATTGACCAAGGTGTGGTTGGTAGCAAAAGGGAAATAGAAGAATAGGCTCTAATTTTGCAATCACTTGGGCAGGGAGGCAGGGTAGAGCATTACTCTGTCTATCTTTTACTGCTGTTTGGTTTCCTATGCCTCAGAGCCAGTCTCATGGATGCCAGGACTGAGCTGTGCATGAAGATCAAGCAGATGCCATATGTTTACAAGTTACATAAACTTGTACATTTATCTAGCTACATAGGGATTACAGTTTCTCCTTGTCTCCTTCAAAATGCACATGGAGTGCTACTATAAGGAAGCCATTTGGATAGCAATCTAGGTCTTATGTGATTGCAGACAGAATCCTGGGAGTTTGAGGAACAAAAGACATGTTTCTGCTGCCCAGTTCAAGGTCTGGCCACCTGGTTCTGTTGGCCATCTGGTTGAAAATCCATTATGGCAGATGCCAGCTCTCTGTTATCAAGTTGTCTTACTGTCTGGCTAAAATCGGCAAGTGGCTTTGAAGCAACTGGTTAACCCTAAATTTATACACAGGGATTCTAGAGATAGGAAGGCAGGCATTGTTTTGATGGTGTTGTCGCATTTGTATGCATTGACAGTCTCTGTTCCCAAAAGTCAAATTGGTTCATAGCCTGCGAGCATTTCTGGGCTCCTTTGCTTCTTGATAAACAAATTTATTCCAGTGCCAGAAAGGGATTTTTCCCTCTGTGATTGGGAAAGGGACAGTGTACCTGATTCTCTGGCCATTTTACTGATCCAACTACCTCATCCTGCATTAGAAAGCATACATGAATCATAAACCTCCTACTGGCCCAGAGCAGATGAGAGCTGTATCACTGGGTGGAAGCGTATTTGCTGAGCACTCCATGCATCACACTGGCTAAACACACAAGTTAATCTGAAGACATTGACCTTCGTTATGGCATCATACCTACTAGAACTGTGGTGGTGTCAGGGACTGGAGGACCAGGCTCCTCCTACATGTCAAACTTTCAAAACAGTATCAAACCTACAATCAGGCTGGCAAAAGCCAAGTAGCTCAGTGCTTTCCCTTAACACTCTTCTCTCCTGCAAATCCTGTCTCCGTTAGAGAGTCCCTAGATGATCAAATAAACAATGGGAGTACAGTATTACCTGCTCCTCACCACACATATTACTATTTTCAAGAAGGGTTTCTAGAGGCCCTCTAGAAGAAGGGTGGTAATCACACTTGTGTTTCTGATTTACTTCTGACTTGCCTTTGTGTTTTCATTTCTTTGAAACGACAGTGAGGAGGAATGTATTGCAGAGAATTTAATGTTAAAAAATTTTTGCAAAATTAGAAAAGGTTTATCAGTTGCTAAAGCTAATATGTGCACTCAGTCTGAATTCTGTAGAATAACCTTTTTCTCATTAAGTGTAGCATTTTAATGAATTAAATTTTTGTCGGGCACTGCCTTGGATTTTACTGACGATAAATTACTTAGAAGAGTCAGACCTTCGAGCTATAGGAACCACACGTAGTTAATTAAAGCACATTAGTAGCACTGTTATTAATCAGAAATTATAGTATTACCCTTGAAGCCTCTTGCTTAATATTTCTATATTAGCATTTCAACTAGTAATGAATTGACCTTCCAAATAAATATAGACTAAGACAATACCATTAATATGTTGTGTGTTAATATTCAGTGCATTGACTTCTTTCTTTCAACTGATATGCATCTCCAGAAGTATATTGTGAGGAAAAATGGAAAAAAGATTATCTTGAAATATTTGATCCAAAGTAAAGAATGATTTCAAAATAACTCCTTGCAACATTTTAGCTTCAGCTTCAGAGGCTCTGCTGCAGCCAAGTGAACCCAACGACATCTCTATGTGCTCACAATGAACCACATCTGTTAGTACGAAAGCTCTTGGTCATGCACTCTTGGGAAATAAAAGGCAAGGAACTTCTCTAAAATGGAAAATATTTCATGTTAAGAAGATAGCTTAACAGTCCATGGGGCAAGAATTAAAATAATTGAAAATAAATTCTTGTTTTCCAAAATTTTCTTCCAAAGCCTGCATACAGGCTTGAAAAATAATCTGAAAACATAATAACATTTTCATTTAATAAAGATTAAACCTGAGATCCCAAGGCGTCCTATTTTAGATACTTTAAGCATAGTAGTTGTTAAGCATCCAATTATAGAGGGAGGAGGGGAAGCATACCACAAAAAGGTGAAGAGTCTCTGACTTGCTGAGTTTTTAAGCTAAAATATTGGATTTTCTTGAATGTTAAAATGGAATCTGTTTGTTCTTTATTATGTTATCTGCTCTTGAAACTAATTTTTTCCTGTTTTTTTTTTTTCCCAGAATTTTTTTATCTGGTATTTTTTCAACTTAAGCATTAAAAAAATGTAAACTGCAGCTCTTAAGAAGTTATCTTCTTAAGTATCCTTATCCTCAGTAAAGAGGATATCATCATCTAAAGGACTCCTCAGTTCTCACATTAACTGTATTCATTTCACGAGTGATTAAAATCACATTTCTGTTTGCTACATATAAGAGCATTTCTTAGTGGGTATTGAAATGTCTTGTATTTTCAACAGACTCTTTGATCTATTTCTACTTCTGGGTCCAGATGTTTTGATGAGATCATTACTGCCATGTGACAGTTAATGAGGATTTTTTTAAACTCTTACAAGTTCAAGGGGTCTTATCCTAATGGCCAATACTATATTCAACTTGTTTGGTCAGAATAGCTGCTCCTGCAGACTGCAGGAGTGGTGAACTTCACAGTTCAAGAATGGTACTCTCTTTCAAAGCTCCATAAAATCTTAATGAGGTTTTCTTATACATACCTATCAAATTTAAAACAGTCAGCCTCCTCTTTTCTTCCTCTTTAACAGCACTTTCTTTATGTGCCCTGTGTTTTTACATAGTTTCTTCAGTATATCTGTCCATGTCCCCTTTACTTAATTCTGTTTCTTTGCAATTTCTTGGGGGGTTTTTTTGTTTGTTTTTTTGTTTGGTTGGGGTGGTTTTTTTTTAAATTTTTTTTTTAATTTAGGGTTTGGTTCATCCAGTTTCTATTCACCATTTGTCACTGCTTGAGTCCTTGCTTTAAAAGACCACCCACGATTGGCAAAAATGGATACAGGCTTTGTCTTGCTCTTCCTCTTCTCCCTTTCCCCATCTTGATCCTATCACTGGCGCTAGTATAGATATTTCAGTACAGAAGGACAGAGAGGAGGATTAAAGAAAGTGCTGAGCAGAAGTATGCAAGGCTATATTTGCAACTAGTTCATCATAATTTCTGCATCTCCTTGATAAGAACACAGAAAAAAAGGTGAATTTTTACGATCAGACCCTGTATTTTTGAAACAAAGAAGACCCCAATTCACTTATCTCACTGTTCTAGATTCTGCAGATTCTTCGGGTAATAAAGTTCAAAAGTTTCTAAAGCCCATTTTTTCCTTCTATCAATTCCTGTCTGTTAATATTCTCAGCTACTTCAGCTAACAAAAATGACATATGTTGAAAATTTAGAGCATTTGTGTCTTATAAAATTCAGGTCCATATAGAACTCCAAGTATACACAAATCTGAATTTTCCTGTAAAGGCAACAGTAACTGATTTGAGGCATCAGGGACATGATGCAAGAGAAGAGAAGGAGAAAAATACAAAAGGAGTTTTCACTGTTGGATCATTGAGATGCTATCTCATATTCCAGGTCATCTTTTAAGGAAAGCTTCAAATACATTCAGATTCTCTGGCATTGTTCTTTTGGGATCTTACAGTTTATCCCTGTGCTTTCAGGACATGTGCCTTCTTCACTGAAGACAAAAGAACTTGAGGTACAAAGAAATATTTGACTTTTCAAAGAGCTTTTCTGTATGTCTCAGAAATGATGTCTGCCATATTTTCTTCTCAAGTCTTTTGATGCACAGTTTTTTGAGTCATTAAAGCTTTTTCTTCCTTCTTCCTTACTTCAAAGGTAACCTACAAGATTTTTAAGAACAAATGTTTTCCCCTCCTGAGGTCCTGCCACTGTTTCTCTGAAGGGTCACTCTTGCACTATGCTGTGTAGTTCAATACAAGGTACAGGAGAAGATCAGTAACCCTCAGAGGCTCAAGTCCCACTGCAGTCCATCGGGAATACCCATTCAAAGTTCGATTTCAACAGGTCTGAGCTACAAGTGTGTTACTGCCTGTTTGTATGCTCTCCTTAGGCACACCAATTGCACCCTAGCAAAATGAAAAAAACCCACATGCATGTTTATTAGATATTGTTTCAGTTATCTCTACAAATGACAATAACAGAAATCACAGTAACTGTTCTGGTGCCCAGATAGCCACGTGTCAGCTCTTTCTGTTTCATCACCATTTTCTTCCAGAGCTGCCACCTCTGCTGGTGGTATGGTACCCACAAGCTATTGCCAACACAGAGCAGGCATTATTGTTTTCAAAGGTAAATAGAAGGACGACCAAAATTCAAGAACAGCTGTGGGTGATATCTGTGTCCCTCCCAGCCACACTTGCTTTATGGCAAAGGGTTGGTGTTTGGTTCCTTGATATTAAAGCCTCCCTTGTCACCAAGTTTCAGTGGTGCTCATAGTACATTTTTATACTTTAGGGATGTTTCAGTCTTGCTTACTACAAGGTTTTACTGTAAACCTTTTTCCTCTATTTCTTCTCTCCCTACTTGTAGTTTATGTGAACAACATACTACCAGCTATTGAATCACTGACATTTAACTTTTCTTCTCAAGGTTCCTGCCTGCTCCTGGAAACATGCAGTATAAGCAAATAACTGACAAATCAATCTTTCCCTCGAGATTCTGGTGTTTTTTCATTTAGAAAAGCTGAAGACACCTATAAAGACACAGACTGTGAGCTGACGTCTTTAAAATATAAACAAACATCATGATTTTGAAACTTTTTTTTTTGTGATTATCCTGGATTCTCGCTCCTAGTGCTGAGCACCTGATGTTTAACAGTAAACTATGGGAAAGGTTATATGGAAGTTTGTTTACTTTTACCTCACGATCCAATCTTGAGAAGAAAGGGAAAATACAGGCATCTCAAAGGTGCAATGGCATGCTCCTCAGTTTTCTGAGTACTACTTTACTCAGACCCAGGCATCTATTACCCTAAGTCCTTATTCTTAGACTACAGACATCTTGTAAACCTCAAGGCTTCTGCTTACAACTCTCCATGGCAACACACCTAAAAGAGAAGAAAGCATCCCTTTTCATAAAACACATATTTCAGCCAGAAGTCTCATTACCCTGTTGTATGAGCACTTCAGCATTTTCAATTCTTGTACTTCTGCCCCAGAAGAACGCGCAAGTAGTTGGTGGGGCAGGCTCCTGGCAAGGCCAAATTTGTTTTGTCACAGGGATAATTGCACTCTTTAAAAATTCTCGTTGAAATGTGAGCATCAAAATATATAACAAATGAATATGAATACAAATACATTAAAAATACTGTTCAATTTTTGAACATTCTTGACTGTCCTGTGTTTTTCTGCAGTTCAACCATTTGGCTTGTGCCAGTTTACAATGCAGAAGGAAACATATCACTTTCATGTGTCTGATCATATGAGTCATATTATAAGGCTTTCACTTTATGACTGGCTGACTGTAATTCATTTCAGATGTAAATGCTTGCAGAAAGCGCATTCTAATCTTTTTTTTTGTACAAGCATTAAGATATGCAGGCTAATACATATATCTTTCATGAATATTCATTTCAGAGAAATTCAATCATAGAAGTGCCTACGGGAAATGATCGCAGAAGACAAGCGCATTGATAGGAACATACAGGCACTACCTTGAAAATTATAATTTGCTAAAGACCTCCTCATTTACAGCCTAAAATCCTTAAGCACCTCAGCTTTTGCCAGAATAATTTTCTGACAAAAGGCTTCCTTTATTAGAATGGATAATAGATTTAGGTTTCCTATTCTTATCTTCAGTTTCTGACTAATCTCCTAAGCTTCAGAAGTTATCCTATCTTTCTTTGTCTGACCCAACTATTTTATGCAGAATGGCATAGCTTCAGCTAGAGATATTGAGAGGTCATGCCTTTCCTTAACTCCTTTTCCTGTCCTCAGACACCTTCCCCAACTTCAGACATGAATGCATAGTCTAGTAACAGGGCACTTTCTGACATAGTTAAGAAGGACCTAAGTTCATAAACCTTAGCCAGGGAACAACCAAGTTTAGGCATCCAGGAACACCTACAACAGCAACCAAGACTGCTGGTCTGCTCACTCATTTGCATGCTACCATTTATACAACATTGTTGATATGAAATGGGAAGGCTTCAGTGTGGGGAAGGAGAAAGCTGTAGTTCAAACTCACATGGTGGCATACAGGGGACTTCACTGTATGGTAGATGTTGTTGATTTCTAGTTTAAGATTAAATACTGACTGTGTTTAGGCCCCAGGTCTACAAGAAAGTTCACGGTTCTCAAACTCAAGTCAGGAGTAGCACTGTCTTTCAGCTATTAAAGCCTTTCAGTTGTTAAAAACTCTCTGAGATGCACTCCAAGTAACTTCTTCCCTAATTGTTTTCCTCAGCTGACTTATCAACTTCCTTGAATTAAACTTCAGGTATCTTTATTTCCCTATGTCTTATTTAGGCCTTTTTGCTCTGATTTGCACCTGAAAGGCAAGCCATCTACAAACTGTTTGTGTACAAACAGGGGTAAATATTGCTTCATGGAGATTCGCCTGTGGAAATCTGGACTCTTGAGGAACTTTTATTAGTGACTATAATATGACCCCTTCCCTGTGATCAGATTTCTCTGGGAAGTCTTCCATTGTTTTTAGCTTCAGCAGTCCCATGAGATACAGCAGAATGGAAAGGTTCATTGGAAAATGTGACAGGTAATGTTCCATCACCTCCGTATTTCCCAATTGTTTTACAATAAAGCATAAAGCATTACAATACGTCATGCTGTTAGATTGTCATGTTTTCACTGGTGCTATCACTGCACAGTCCATAAATTCTTGCAATGAAAAAAGACTACTAAACTCTCTATATAGATGGTGTTAAGTTCAATGTGTTGCCTTCCATCTCAATTATCAAAAGCTAAATGGTTGGAACCACTTCTGCATCTTCATTTGCACTGCCTGTCTAATAGCCTGATTTACATCAGGAGCACCAGCACAGAATTTTAGTTAATTGGTACTTCAGTAGTTAAATGGCATTTCATTGTCCTAGCAAAACAAACGTGTTTATGAGTTTTTAACTAAAACTGCAAGAGCTTCAAATGATACTTAGTTTATCAAGCAATGAAACTGTCTTCTATAACAATTCACCTTCCATAATGTCACACAAACACTACTGTATTCTTTGAGGGAGGGAATACCTTGTAGTCACAATAGTGACAGCAAAGATGTAGGCACTGCGTAAAAACTTAGTGGTAAAAGTGTTCATTTGATAACTCTGCTGTACAGTGGATGTGGAAACTTCTCCTTGTGAGTAGAATTAATTCCTCAGAAGCTGTGCTGTTTTATCACAAACGCTTAGATGCATTGTGAAATTCACTTCCTTTATGCCCTGCTTAAGTCCTGCTGACACCCAGAGGGATGTAGAAATAGTTTCTTAGCTGTAAGATAGTGTTTGTTTTATTGCTACAGTATTGCTTAAGGGCTTATGCTATGATGGAGCCTTGTTTTTACTGTGACTTGGTATTGTTAATTCCGGGCATCCTAGAATGATGAATTATGCCCTTGAAAACCAAAAGATAGTCTTAAAAATAATGAATTTAAAAACCATAAGAGTAACATGCCTCAGGGGTCCATTTTTTGAAATTAGAGTGGATGAGAGTCCAATGTTACTCTCCCGTAAAAAAAAGCAAACCTTACACTATCAAGGTACAAGTGTGATATATTCCTCTGATTTTGGGAGATGCAGGTTTTGGAGAAAATGTTAAACTAGGTGGGGCCTTTTTGCTAGTATGAGCTGTATAAGCATATACTTATCCATAGCCTAGTCAATGTAGGATTGAGATGACAGTAATGAATGATTGCGATGACAGTATCTAAGGTGTGGTTGAAGTATGCAGGCAGTCAGGGTGAGGAGGGGGAACAGTAGACCAAGTGGGCTGAACTCTCGGTTTGTGTAGATGAGGAAGTTCCCACTGGAACTACCAGAGACAGAGCAATCTGTGTGCACTGAAGCCTGGCCTGCTCTGTGTACAACTCCAGCATGTCAGATACAACACTCACCTTGTGCAACATTTACCTGCTGCTTTCCTCCAGAAACCAGCCTTGGAAGTGTGTCATAAAGCTCAATCCCACCCTCAGCCTCAGGCAATGGAGCAATTCAGTCGGTCTGCTTCCCTTCTCCTTTCTGTGATTACAAAGAAAAGACGAGACGCATGCAGGGAACAGAGCACAGTCTGTATAAAAGAGAGAGGTGCAAATGTGAAAGCCCTCTAAGAAACAGTGGATGTGTTTTATAAAGATTTGCAGTAAGTTTAAAGTGTTAATGAAGAGAAAATGTACATGTAAAGATGGATAGGTGGGGAGAAATGAATATGCAGCAATTAAAAAGAAAAAAAGTAGAAAAAAGATATTATAAACCCTGATTAGAATTCAGCACAGACTTAAATGTTCTGCAAGGGACAGTTGCATACACTGTATGAAACATCCTCAAGGCAAAGCTCAGCATTAAGTGACTGATAACTATAATAATGACCATTATTTCAGTTCTCCATGTCAGCATTCAGAACTGAAAAAACACTCCTGCTTAGAGCTACAGACTGCTTTAATGAACTTGCAAAAGACAAAGTCAAGAATCTCATTTTAACTTTGGGGAGAGGCAGTTTAATACCCTTTACTTTTCAAAAGTGATAGAATTTGTCTGAAGTGATGACAATTTCTCAAGTCGGTGACAACTTCAGTGAAAGTCAAAGAATGCAGACAAAATTTTTCATGAGAAAACAACTAAAACCCCAATTCTCATGAAAGATTTTGGTGCCAAAGTAAAATAACCCACTGAATAGTCTCTGAATCTCAAGGGAACACTTAATCAGTCTTCCTTAAGCATTACTGAAAGGTGCATAGTAAAAATCCAGTACAACTGTTTAAAATCTGTGCATGTAGAATTCACATACACTAAATCTGTGCATGTAGAAAATGAAACTGTTTTCTATTACAATTCACCTTCCATAATGTCACACAAACACTACTGTATTCTTTGAGGGAGGGAATACCTTGTAGTCACAATAGTGACAACAAAGGTGTAGACACTGCATAAAAACTTAGTAGTAAGTGTTCATTAGATAACTCTGCTAGGTCAAGGAATAATGATCATGAAATTTTGATCCAGAGATTTTTCAACTCACAATAATATTTGTCTGATTGGTTTTCTTCTTCATTTATGTCTTTGTTTTGTTTACAGTGGAATATATAAAAGTATAAAAGTTAAAATTGAAAGGAAATGCCTCAGATTTTCCATCCTGAAAATGAACATAATGTGCATGAGTGTTGGACTTGTAGACTGGGAGAGCAACAGTTTTGGGTGATATACGGTACATCCAGGATTGTATCCATTTATCCACCACAGTGGGCTTTAGTTTGATCTTGGGAAGGGAGTAGATCTGTTAGTTCCATGCTGTTAGGCCATTCTTTCACCAACACGCTGTGCTTCATCAGCAAGAACATGACTGCAATGTTGGGGTTTTTGAATCTACCTGCATGGTGTGGGCTCAGTAAAGCTGTTTTTCAAGATTTTAAGATGGTACCCAATGATGGTACTGTTTCCATTAAGTGATATTCAAATGCTGCTATGTTGTGATATCCCTTTCTGCCTCGTAAGCTGCCTCTCATGTACTAGTTGGCTAATAACCACATTAGAATTTTTCATCAGTTCCTTTTTGCCATACAAAATAAGGAAATGTTTACTGTCTGGGTGCAGTAATAAGCAGTCCATATCTCCCTGAACCACTGAAATGGCCCATGTTGATATCTCATGCTGCTATTTTCTGCTGACAAGCTCCAGATCCCATGAAGAAGTGTTTTCTCTAGCTGAACTACTGTGAGGCTTTGCTGTAGTCTCATGACTATCGTAGTCACCATCTTTCCAGCTAACCTTAGAGAACAAAATTTTATTCAGAAGCAGAGGAGTAAAATGCAAATGAAATCTGGAGACAGCTTTAAATGATGAGGCTGCCTTTCCAAGAATAAATTATGCCATAATTCAATAAAGGCAAACATGGGGAAAAAACCTCCAAACAATAGTACTGACACTAAAATTAAATGAGAAAGAGGACACTAAAGCTCCAGAGAGAAATATGTAAATTCACTGATATCTGCTTTATGGTTTCTACAAGTGTAAATCAGTAGTATCTATGTCAGTATCACTGGAGTCAGTGGGCCTGGAGTGAAAGTAGAAATTTTCTCTGTAACATTTTAAATTGGTTATATTGAAACACTTCTGCAGATGTTAAATTTATTTCCTTCCAGTTACCCGTGGGTAGGAATCCATGGGAGTCTCAAAGGATTGACTAGAAAGCCAGTAACTACATTAGATAAATTTATCCACGGGTATGTCTCAGACAAAATCTGTATTTTCAGTTTTCTGTGACTTGTCTAAATAACAGTAGTGTAACAATTAAACTCTATAGGAAGCAGAGAAGTAGTGAATTGAAGCTGTGTCTCTCTCTTAGTTCTAGCTTTTATTTATTTAGTTATGTATGTATTTAATTAATTAATTGATTTGACCTTCAGTTGAATACAATGAGATTTCTATTAAATCTTAGTGGGCAAATGGAGGGGATTTTGATGAAATTTTTCTCAAGACATAACTTCATTCTGTTTTAAAAACTCTACATATCTGCTCAGTTTCCTCTGAAGTTTCTATTTAGAAAAATATTAAGTCAGAGAAACTAACACTTCACAGAGATGCTGCCACCAACGGCAAACAGCCATCTGGCGGTATTGAAATCCCTGTAATTAATGGTGGAGATGCCATTAATTCATTCCTCTTGTCCATCCTGACTCATGGGGTGCATTCAATGCCACTAGAAATGTTTGGATGGATAGATACAACGTAAAGTGCTTGGCACACGGCTTTGCCTAAAAGCTGGAGCTCAGAGCAAAGTGGGAAAATAGTCCTTAAATAGTCCATTAGAGAACACACCAACTTTGAGTTGGCTGAGGACAAATTTTTTCTGCATTTTCTTTTCCATAAGCATTTTTATGTGTAAGGTTTTGTTCACATATCTGCACAAAAGGAAACTCAGAGGCGTACAAAGAAATGTGACAGCATGACAAGGCTTAGCCACTCAAAAGAGACTGCTTCTGCTGTCTCGGGTTTCCAGTGGGAAGTGAGAAAGGGTTTTACCCCTTTTTCTTAACAGATAGGGTGAAAGTGGGGTGGAAAATTTACAGTGGGCTTTTTGCTCCTTCCCCAAGAATAAACAATTCTGAAGAACTTCTGCTTCCAGTCAGCCTCTGTCACAAAACAGACTGAGCTGAAAGTGTAGCTATCTGTGGTAGAAGGAGTTTTGCAATAGGTATTAACACTTTTTTCCTTTTCTTTGACCCAGGACATGGAGCTAGAATGAGTTGTCCTGGTTACAGAGAAAAAGGGGTGGAGCCTATAGTGCTGTTTATTCCATACCACCCGCATAATTGCTGGGGGTGTGGTTTCAGCAGAAAAAGCTGGGCACCAGAAACTGGAAGCTCCCCATTGTGGGGAGGAAAGGGTTGAAAAACCGAAGACTGGTGAGGAGAGAGAAAAATAATGGGGGTGAATAGTCCTGAGCAGCATGGAATGTGGGAGAAAATGGGCCAGCTTTCGAAGGAGTATTCTGCTCCAATGGTTTGGAAGTTCACCCCAAACAAATGCAGGACCCTGATAAAGGGGCAAAATATTTGAAAGAAAATCAGTGTGGCAGTTCTAGAGAGGGACAACTTACTGCAGTGTGCTGGGCCCTGGCTACTGCTTATTGGACACTGCTCATCACTGCACAGCACCCTCAGGGGAAAGAAAACAGATCAACAGGCACCTTGTTCTTTCAAGCTGCAGCTGAACCAAAGGGACAGTGCATGCCTGTAGCAGTCGCCCCAATTTAGAACAAGAAATCCAAGACCAAATCAGTTCACATAGTGAGTGATGAAGAGGAAGCAGGATCATCACAACAAATGAAAGAGACAGAACCAGAGATAATCACCCAATCCCTATCCCTGGGTGAGCTGTGTGATATGCGGAACTCTGCTGTGACTGAGGGCTCACCAGTAGAACAGAAGAAAAAGGAATACTGCAAGGCAATTAATTGAAGTCAGATTCAGATCTGTAGTTACATATGGAGACACTCTTATTAAGTAAACTCATACCCTATTAGCACTAGTTATGTTTACTGACTGGAATATTATTTCTACCAATACACGTTCTCATTATTTTCTATTTATAAAATGTACTTACAACAGAAAACTATGATGTTCAGGGGCTATGAACACCTTCCTTTTTAAGTAAAAGAGGCAAGGAAAGACATGAAATTCACACCAGAAAAAGGAGGTATGGGGTCTATACATTGAGCTAATATGTTAAAATGTGCAAAAATATTCTGAAAAAATGTGCACTTTTAGGCTGCAGAGGAGTGATCTCTACCTGCAACTACCTCAGTGACAGACCAGCTGTATGACATCTGTCAGTTTTAGAGGCCTTATATTGGTGCTCTTTTGAGTGAAAGACCATCCCTGAGAAATAGAAGTAATATAATCTTAATTGCTGTGCAATTTTATAGATTTTATATCTGCAGCTGGACAGTGGATAATTGCTCCAAGAGTTGAAGTTTTCACATTTGGGTTTCACGCATGTCCTGAAGAACTGTGAAGTTCTGCACATGAAATCCATGCTCATAGCCTGATCAGATTGCTATCTCTGTTCTGGCTATGCAGCCATAAGGAGAGAGGAGCACAGACCCCCTTAGCCTATACCTTAAAACTTTATTGTGTGTGATCCCAAAGTGTGTAAGAGAAAGAGATTTATTTCTTTTTTACAGCTTTATGCTGTAAAAATATAGAGTGTGAAGTGAGGCCTCATAAGCACAACTCTGGTAGACAGTGTCTGAATCTAGGTGGGATTGTCTTGGACTCTCTCCTTGCTTCGTCTCACAGAGCTGTTAAAGCTGGAGAATAGCAACCATTGGCACTTGTTCTGTTACAGGTACAAAGGGTTGGAGTTGAAGAGAGTATTCTCTAATGTTGTGACAGGAATACATAGTAACAGGAGTTGTGACTGTCTGTGAGGTTTCAAGCTTTTAGTTATACAGTGAAGAGTGAATGCTATTTATAAAATCAGGATACAATTTTCCCCAACTGAAACATATTATACATTGTAGATTTGCATTACAAAGCATTGAGGATGTTATAGATGAGCTTGTTTTAAGGCATTACCTTGGGCTGAAATTGAATAGAAGGATAAATACAAAAGAGCACTTAGCTCTTCTTAAGTGAAAGTGAAGTTTCTCTTGTCTGTCATCACTTGCCTCTTGCAAAAGCTGGGTTCTGAGTTTCTGGAACTTTGAAACTCTCTTTTCAGAAAAAAATTTTTGCCATTTGGCAAGAAGCACTTCAATCTCTGCTTGTTATTAAGTTCACCTTGTAATCAAATTTTGGATATTTTGTACAATTAACAGACCTTAATATATGCTTTATTATGTGAATTACATCTTAAAAGGCATACTTTTAAATTTCTAGTTACCATTTTTCTTCTGTTATTACAGTCTCATACATTAATTTACAAAACCAGAAATTTTTATTTGTGACTATCACCAGCTTTTTTTTTGTTTCTTTTTCTTTTTCCTGATTTTCATCTGTCTTGCCTGATTGTGCCTTTGGGATCTTCCAGGATGTGAAACAGTTCTCAGATGTCATTCTCCATTTAATTTCTTTCTTTCATTAGATTTAACTTGTTAAGTTACAGGTTTTCAGTGTATGAAACTGAACCTTCAAAAAATCAATACATTCCTGTCTGGTATTTAATTCTGTGTGCAAGTAATGAAAAAAATGCAACCTCTTCCTAAATAAAGATACTTTTTGTTGCCCTTATCTTGACCTCCCTTGATATCCTGTAGTTTGTTTAAGAATGAAAGAGAAACAAAACATGTCATCAGGATTTTCAAACACATGTATTAGGTATTAGGAAGTGTTGATGCGTGGTGTTTGCAGGCCAGGATTGAGTTTTTGCTGTTATTTACAGTTGTGTTTTGTTTCTTGTTTTTCTTTTTTTTGTCCTAAGGGTGTAATAAAATCCTCTATGATGAATTAAATAATCCACCTCTCATTATAAGAAATGCTACCATTAAAATATAGATTGCTGCTTACCATGTATATTTTATTCCTTCAAGTAAAAGATAGAACACTACCTCCTTTGTGCAGTCTTCTACTTTTCCAAGCTGTTGTACTTCAAGCTTTTTGAGCAGCAGTTACAAAGAAAGCTATCAAGGGTATTGACCAGCTTTCATGGGAAAAAAACCTTCTAATGCCGTAGTAGTTTTTATCAGAGTGTCTTTTGGAGGTAAATGACTGATTTTCAGGATAATCCATCAATGTGAGTGTTATCAAGGCTGTCATGAGAATTATGTGTTTTAGAAGTAGGATCTTTATATTTAGAGAAAAAAAAATACCATTGATCAAAACCAGAATAATTATATTGGTTTTGATTGTAGAAATTTTATTGATGACAGCTTCCCTTTGTAAATGAAAGCCCACACATACATAAATAGATGCAGCAATAACCAGGGAAATTAATTTTGCCTAGTATTAATGGCCAGTCTGATACAATCCCTTTTCCAGCAGGATCAGTTTCTATCCTGAGTTTTGAAGACATCTCTTTTACTCTCAGTGGTCCATCAAAGGAAATGTGTATTATAGACTGGGAAAATGCAAAATTCTTGGACATAAATAGATCAATCTAATAACTTATTTGGAAAATATGGTGTATGCCACTCCTATAGGAGTACATTAGTAGTCATTAAAGTTCTTACTTTTGGTATTCCTGACAAACTTTCAAATGGCTGCACTGGAACGTGAGTTTGTGATGCATAAAACCCGCACATAAACATTAATAGCAGAAAATCATTCTTGGCTCAGAAAAACCCAGGCTGGGTGGTCCACTTCTGGAATATTTCACTTCTTGCCATTTTCTTTCTTGCATTTAATCTAAATATACATATATGGACATAAATAGGTATGAAGGGTGGGGCAGGTTCAGGAACACAGAGTTTGGAGCTGGTAGATGAAATGACAAAGTTTGTACCAATAACATTACCATGAGTCTTCTCTCTGCCACAGCTTCTATGAGAGATCCTGACAAGGACTTTTTCTAAATTCCTTCTTCTTTTACTCATAGTCATTGTCTAAATTTTGTAATGTACTACCACTGCCTAAAACTGATTACTTGTCAGCTGAAGATCACAGAACATTTGACATAGATTGCAAAATCCCCTAAAACGGTTGCTTTAGCTTCCATTTAATCCCTTCTATATACAGAATATAAATTTGTATCACATGCTGATTCTTCATACTAGCTTAGATAAGGGAGAATAGAATGTATTCAATTCAGATGTCAGGTCTATTTAACCAAACCTGCAAATGAAATTTTGCAAGTAAACTAGAGCTAGAAGATAACATGTATGGAGACACTGTCATGTTCCAGCAACTCAGTGTAGCACAAACCTTGGCTTCCTATCACATCTGGAAATGAACACCTCCAACAAATATGACACCTACCAGCACTAAAAGCTTGGGTATTTCTTGGCGTAGAGCCCTCACAGTTATAATAATCTATGGCACCTGAACATTCCTGATGGCAGCACTGTGATCAGGAAGCTAATTAGCTAGAAAAGGGGAATATTAAGTCATCAATTACTGATTGCTATCCCATTATGTAAGGAAGCAATCATGCAATGGAAATGTACAAGCCCAGAGGATAGAAAAGGACTAAAGCAATTTTGTGAGCGTAAATTGGTCCAAATATGGGACAAAAAGAACAAATAAGAGGTCAAGTACTAGCACAGAGGGGCATATTGAACTCATGACTAACCAACGTGTTTGAAGACAGTGCCTGCCAGTGAGAGAGGTACGACTGTGTTAGCAAATCAGTGACCCACCTGTAATGGGGAAAGCTGCAACAAAAGTGAGTGGGTAAATTGGAGTCTCTAAGGTCAGCAGCAGCAGGTTTCTCTCCCCAGTGTTCAGTAACAGCAAACAGAGAAAGTGGTTCTCTGAAGTTCTCTGGCTGGTGTGAAATTAAAAGTGAAATATTTCTTTTTTCATCTGTTTTTTGTGTTTGGTTGTTGGTTTTTTTTTCAATTATTTTTATTTTTCACATGTGCAGACCAGAGGTGGAGAAAAGCCTTGCAAGTATATTCTGCTTTGTGGAGCTACTTTGTGTTCTGTCAGCTGCAAATTTGGCCTATTGATGCCAATGGAAACGTGACTTACGATGGAGTTCTGCTCTGTGGTATTGAGTCTAGCGTGGATTTATACCTTGTGAAAAGTGTATCTAGAATTAGTGCTTTATTTCAGAGAGACATTCTCCTTCAGGTGCATATTATTTATATATATTTTAGAAGTGAACAAATAGCATGTACAGTATTTTTGATACTTTTAAACCTTAGAAGAATATGTAATGATATAACTTTCCATGAAGTGCTACAGGCCAACAACCGTAGATTTTTATCTCTCAATGAAATTTATGTCAACCCTCTGAAAACATTCTGCAACAGTTACCTAAAACTTGTCTTTAATCTAGCAAAATTACATCCTGAAATCAACAGATATGACAAACTGAATACATTAAGAGTTGAAAAGGTCTGTTTATCATGCTCAGTGTTTGCAAAACAGTTTGTATTTACCTTGTCCAGATTGAAACACTGCCCTGGATTTGTACATAATGGTTGACAGTCTTACTTTCTATGATTTTGTAAATTGTCATTAGTATTTACTCTGAGTCAGATTTTGCTGGTTTTGATGGTGATAGCACTTCCTTACTTGAATGCACAATAAGAATTTTCATGTGGAATATATTAATTACTGAGAGTGAGATATATTGTTAAACTATGAAGAATGCTTGCAATTTTACAAAAGCATGCAAGATATATTCTTCATATTTAAACAATAGTACTTCATATGAAGTTGCATATAAAATTACTCTTCAGAAAACTGGGAGAAGACAATGTTCTTTCAAGAGCACGTAACTGATTTCAGAATAGCACTGCATGTTACTATGGAAACCAAGTACTTCAATTACTTTACGAAACTTCTAAACAAATCTGGTTGGTTGAATGATAAAACCCAAAATATCAGAGTTGGTCAAAGATCTATTCCAAAACAATTTGTTTGCTGTGGGGAGATGTCTTTTAATTTGTAGAAAACCTTAATTCAAGACCATAATATATAAAGTCCCACCTGTGCACTTATGTAGGCTGAACTCCTGGCCTGCACTCCATGAAGGGTCACAAAAAACCATTCTGCCTTAGCATGAGAGCCCGTGGCTGATAAATCTCCTCTGCTAAGCATGACAACATAATGGACTGGATGAGATTTAAGGTGTTTAGACCTAAGAATAGCACTTTGTGCCACTAGGACCACTTTTGATATCTTTCCATTGTGAAAATCAACCATTTATAGCTACTTTTTCTTACCCGTTTTTTATGTATTCTCCTGAGAAGGACTTTTCTTATGTCCTGTGGTAATGTATGTGCCAACAAATTGTTCGATAAACTGTTCTGGAAAGCAGACCAGCTGGAACTGAATGGTGCAGTGAGAGACTGTCACATGCTCGTGGGTCCTTCAGAAAGCTGAGAATCTGCACCAGTAACCTATAATAAGAAGCAAAACAACCCCCAGCGCTTCAGCAATAACATCACACACAGCAGAGGGAAAACAGAGACATGAAAGTGCAGAGGAATTCAGCACAAGCTGGTGAAAACAACACAAATGAGTTTCAGTCAGGGATTTCAAGGAAAAAATATTGTCATCATTAATAAAATAAGGAAGACTGCACTTGATTTTTTACAATAGTTTTCTGGTGTTTTAGAGAAAGTAAATTGAGAGGGGTGCTAGTTGAACTGCTCATGTGCAGATGAATTACTGTATTGTGGCCTTTCTACAGGTAGCAGGACTTGAGAAGTGACTTGAAAAGACGGTTTCCATTCATTGGAAGCCATGAGTAAAGTAATTCATACAAGCCACTCACAACTGAAACTTTCCTTGAATGTTTCTGGGATTAGGATAGGGAGTGAAAAGCAAAACCAGTCTATTTCTGGGAGCTCTTTTACCTCTTAGTCCACTCAGTCCTTCTTGCATTGTACGGCCATACAGACATTAATGTGCTGTAGAAAAAGATGCTTGGGCAAAGGTAGCCTCTTGCCTTTGGAAAAATCCACCCTCCTTTGCAAACTGCTGTTGCTCAGACAAACCTCTGAAAGGGAATCCAGAAGCCGGCTGCAGCCTGAGTTAACTGTCGCATAAGGCTACAGATGGCTTGTGGGCTGAAACACAGAGTGCTGTTTCATTGTTAAGTGCTTAATTGATTTACAGGGTAATTTTAGAATGAGAGTTTGAACCAGTCACTTGTAATATTTTCATTTTTCCTTAAGCAAGGCAAATATTTTCAGCATTTAGATTTTTTTCTTTTCAAGGTCACTGATGAGTGGCTGACCTGTAAGTGGAAAAAAATGCATATCTTCAGGTCACTAGCTTTCAGATGAGACCATCTACTTCAAATTGTCAGGAAAAAAGGGGCAGAGTCTGTTGCTGGAAATTAATAAATTGATTGAGACATGCTCAGGAAAGTTTATTTTGTGTACAGGGAAAAAACTTATTTATGATCTCATCTGGAGATCACCTTCTACCTCAAGCCAAAAAGACTCTAGAAACAGGCTGGATAAAGATATTGGAGAATAGATTCCACGGAAAATCCTGCATTGGATGGGCTGGGTGACCTAAATAGTCTTCTATATCTCTAATTTTGAAGTATCTATGATTTACTGCCATTAAAATCTCATTCTAGCTAGGGCCACTATAGATGCAAAACATGTTCCTATGTGTGTCTAATCTTCCCTTTAGAACTATGAAAGCTCTCTGCTTTGATCTTGTTAAATAGATAGAATGGAAGGATGGGTCAGTATGTTTGTCTATAATTTATCAATCTATTAGATACTTTTGTAGCCCTTGTTTCAGTTGTACTTGAGTGTCCCATATTATCAGTGAGATGCATGTGTTCTTGCTTTCTTCATTTCGTCTGTGAGGATGAAAGGTCACACAGGACATCTGTGACACTGCACAAATCTCAGCCTTAGACTTTTGAGCTCTGGCCTATCTATCTCTTTGACCACTTGCCCATCACATTATTTTCAGGTCCAGGAAGAGCTGCGCATGAGTGCTGGACTAAGAAACAAAATTTGCTTTGTTTATAAATCCAAGTGTCCTACAGAAAATTAAGCACAAACATTTTTCAATATGTTTCAGTTCTCACCTTTATAATATGATCATATTGGGGTGCAGGATAGTAAAGATAACATATCTAATTAAGTTATCCATTACGTTTGCAGAGATGAATGTATGACTAATTAAAATTAATGTCATTTTTCTGTAGTAAATCCTCGTCTGGTGTATATTGTTCTTAGTAGCAATGACAAGCAGACATAGTGCTTTGAATCAGAGTTCTGACACATCATAAGCCCACTTTCAGGACCAGAAAAATGA
This sequence comes from Ptilonorhynchus violaceus, assembly GCA_013397565.1. Classification (NCBI taxonomy): domain Eukaryota; kingdom Metazoa; phylum Chordata; class Aves; order Passeriformes; family Ptilonorhynchidae; genus Ptilonorhynchus; species Ptilonorhynchus violaceus. The sequence goes on along the minus strand of VZRJ01005901.1, from coordinate 178,673 downwards.
TGCCAGCAGTTTCTTTAGATAGGAACTCTGTCTTCTGGATGAAAAAGTTGTGAATGAAAGTGAGCAGAGATTGTGTGATGAGAGTATCCACTAGGAAAATAAGCTGAGGAAAGGGCAGAGAATTTGGGTTCATAAGAGAAGTGTGAGAGAGCTCTGCAAAGCCTGAGAGTAAGTAGGGTGAATAAATAAACTGAAGGAAAGATGTGAAGACTGTGGAAAAGCAGGGTGGCTTGCCAGTTACAGTAGTTAAAATTAAATGTAATTTGGTAACTGCACTGTGGAAAAATGGAGTTGAGGAAAGAAGTAGTTTGGGGCTAGAAGCGTCAGACAGCAGTATCTCAGGTATCGGTGTGAAGACAAAGATTCCCAAATGGATGGAGACTGGTACATGGAAGGCTACTCCCTGACGCAATACCTGAGCATTCACACTGAAAGAGACATTAACAAGCTCTTGGTTCATGAGCAGGCAGTTTTTGAATGTTGCTCTTGCTGTCTCTCCTGCAGAGAACTGATCCTAATTTGAACCTTAGCCCTCAGTTGAAACAGGACTGGAAATTCCTCCTTGGTTGTGCCAGTCTCTTTTCAACTGCGTTCTTAATGTTGCCCAGGGACTTCCCTTTTTTAAAACCCTCACTTTTACCTGAACCTGATAAAGAATGAGGGATTCAGGTCTGACTATCTTCAAGTTCTTGGACAATGTACAGCTGGAAGGGATATCTGAGACCAAGACCCAAATTTCACTTTCATGGCCCCTTTTGAATTCTACTTTTACTCTGTCTCTTGTTTAGGTGTTTCTCAGCACCCTAATGCCTTGTCTGAGAGTGAGGTGTACAAATGTTTAATACATTACCTGGAGAGAATGATATTAGGAGGAGAACTGAAAACCACTGCCAAGTTTCCTATTACCACAGATCCTGCTTGTCTTCTCAGCAGCATAATCCTAAGCTAAACTAATATTTAAGAAAGGGCAGTCTCTCCTAAATCCTTCAAAGTATTGTACAGCAGAGAATTGTGGCATCAGAAGTCCACTAGTGGAGAAACAGACCTGGCTGTCTCTCTTAGCTGTAACTTCTGCTGAACATTAACCCTAGTCTGGACATCATTTTACACCAAGGAAGCCATTAAATGGTAGAGGTGTTTGGCAGGAGTCCTGGGTTATGTCTCAGTTCATAGGAAGCTTTGGAGTAACAGTGGAGGTTCTGATGAGGAAAAAGCCTGGAGCTACAGTGACAGTGCAATCTGCCACAGCAGGCTAGAGGCTACCGCTACATTTTCTAGCCAAGGTAAAAAAAACACAGCTCAGAGGCTTCAAAAGGTTCTTGCTTAGATCTTATCCTTTTTGGCTATTCAAACCCTGTTGATGGCTTTCTCATTCTCCAAATTCCAACCCTTATTGGAGACATAATGCCCAGCTGCCACTGAGGCTATGTGCATTCCCAAATTGCTAGTGCGATAATTCTAGCGACCTGCTCTCATTTAGTTTTGAAAAAAACCTTTGGAGCGCTCTTTTCCTCTCTCTTGTCTTCCCTTCAACTAACCCCTTCCCCTAAAACAAACCCAACCCTAGATTCCGGCAGTGTCCTGCCTTGTGTGTCCATACTCCACATTGTTGGAAGAGGAATTCTAGCTGCATTTTTGGGTTTATTCTAGCAGAGCTTTTGTTCACAGTTCCCAGTTTTCTCAATGATCTTAATTCTAACCTCTCTTGGAGGCAGCAATGTTTGACCTTGCAAGGCAGAAATTCAACTCCTGCAGCAGCTTTTCAAAACACTCTGAAAGATATTTAATGAGTTAAAATGTTAGGAAATATTTGTATTTTAACAGCGTCAATATGCTTGCCTTGCTACCTCCATTACAGTATATACAGGCAGGCAAAAACAGTTTCTAGCCCAAATAGCTTAATTTAAGTAGACAAGAAGAACACAGATGATGTGATTAATCTTATCAGTCAAGACTCTGACAAGAGAACAGTCTGGAGAAGAAATGACTGCAGATGTTCCCTGTTCACCACCAATCACAGGATGAAGAGGAAAGGCATGTATAAGGGCCAGCCGCATCCATTCCTTCCTCACACTCATCCTCCACACAGACCTTTCTCTCAATTGTATGTCTGTATTGGGAATCCGTCTCTCCAGCATCAGGCAGATTTTGGCAGTAATGGAAATAAACCCCAGAAATTAAACTGCACCCAGAAAAAGACAGATGCTGTATGCAGAAATAAGAAAGGGCAATAAGATGCAGAAATCATCTGGGCATGAACTACAACCTCTCTTGGCAGCAACACTAGTGGAGTGAAGCATCAATCAAAATGAGATGAGCCATGCCCCTTGGATCTGGGACTCCTGACATGACTGGCTGGTGCCAGACACAGCTAGGCAGACAGCCATTCTCCTAGTAACGCAGCCCTATTGAATAAAGCCTGTATCTGTAGGCTAATGGCTTGAAATTGCTCAGAGATTCAGTAAAAGCTCTGAGGAGAAAGGGAAAATAATAGTAATTTAGATAAATGATAGGACTCTACCCAGAACAAAGGCACTATAATATAAATGTGTTGCCATCAATGGTGGTGTGTGTACTCTGCTGTAATTAGACATTTTCTACTAAGGCAACACAAAGCCAGCTGTTTAGCCCATTGTGTGGGCCTCCATTCGCTAAGTCTCAGTTGCACATGCAAGGCGTCAGGCTCAAAAGACTGGTTTCATATTGAAAATATGAAAACATGCAAAAAACCACACAAGAAAATGGCAGGGGGACGGACTGGCAATCACACAATGAGCTGATTATGGAGTGTTAATAATAAAAGCATCATTGTTAAATTACTGCCAGATGGACCAGGTACAGCTACTCATGAGACACCTGTTTTACTGGGGTGTGAAGCAGCTCCAATCAGACAGAATACAGCTGCAGGATGGATGGATCCAGGCAGTCACTGTGGGAGAACACACATACTATGTGGATTAATTACCAGACAAGTGTGGCGTGAACTGTGTCTGCTTTACCAAGTTAAAACAAATGTTGTAACTTGTATATTTTCTACTGTGCTGTGTTAGTTCCACTGGCTCATGCTGAGTTCCTGTAAAAAACAAAATCTACAGATCTTTGGAGGTTTGCTGCATAGATTACATAATACACTTTGACCTAGATTATACTATGGTGTAATCTGTCAAAACTAATCTGATTTCTACCATGTGAGGATATATCTCTGCATAATTCTGAATGTTCTAGAACAACAGTGATATGAGCAAGGTCTATCTAAATGCAAAAGCCTTAAATACACTCCTGAATACTAAAGTATACAGGTAGATTGCATCTACTACTGGCTGCGTACAGAGATCCGGTAAGCAGCATTGCTGAACTGTTGTATGCAGCAGAATAACTGCAGAGGAAAACACCTACCGAGTTCTTGGATATATCACGCTCATCCTTTGAATCCACTGATCTAATATCAGTCTTTGTATAAAGAGAAATACAGAGGATGCAGTGGAGGAAGGTCATGCCAAGGTGAAAGTACTTTCAGCAAATTCTTTTCTCAAAATATATGCACAGCTTTAAAGTTATTTCCTCTCAGATGCAGTGAAAGATCTCGGTACTTATTTCATTTGTTTGTACTATTTCAACCTTCCTATCCTCAGAAGAGCAAATCCTGATTATCTCTGGTATGAGAAATAAGAGTTAGGTTTTCCTGTATTTCTTTCTTTTGTTTGTTTTGTTTTCTGTGGGTTTGAGTAATAAAGGAGGTATACAATTATTATTATCAGGTAAAATGAAACGATACTGTGAATGTCATTCCCTCAAATATCTTTAGGGAGGAAGAGGCAACCAAAGCAGAATAGTAATTTGTGTTCTTTGCCATATGGCTAACAGACAGGTTCTTTGAAAGGATCATATAGTAGTACTAATGGACTTTGTTTTCAGTTTGCACAATATTGGTGAATGTCATACATTCAAATCAGGGAAATTATGGAACACTTTTCCCAATTTCATTATTTTGCATTCTTTTCATGTTGCATCTAGTCACTATTAATTTTTCTTGAGAAAATCACAAGGGATAAAGGTTGCTATTTAAAAAAAACATTCTACAAATACACCTTCTTTTTTTCTCATGGACACCACTTCATCTCAGCTCAGCATGACCAAGTGCCTCCCAGGTAATGCAGAAGTAGCCCATGAGGACCTTGGAACCTGTGTATTTAGACAGTGTGTTATACATTCCCAAACTTGCTGAGAACTACACTAGGGCTGACTTTAACTTCTTGCTCTAAAGTGAAAATTTTCTCTTAAGTGATAGCTTGATAAAACTCACAAATGTAAGATAGAAGCTCTGCTTGTTAAGCAATGGGAAGCTGTCAACTATGAGATTACAGACCAGAAATTAAAGAAGTAGGGGAGAACTGTACTGACATATAAACATATATCTGGCATATATAAACAGGCTGGAGTGAATTTTGGACCTCAGGTACTGAGCTTCCGTGAAAGTCTTATGGCTGATTTGGAAATAGAATGGAACAAGCTGAGCTGGGTAGCTATTAAAAAAGAATTCTTTGAAAGTGTACAAGGTTAAAATGACCCAGTAACTGGCAGTCAAACAGCATTTAGGCGAATTTGTGGTTACTTAGAATCAGGGCTTATATTGATGTTTTCAGGCACATTTACTCTTCTCATCTGGCCATCTGTTGAGAAGCCATTGATCTCTGAAGAAGATCAAAGGAGATCATCCAGTTCTGAATTATGTAAGCTGAAGATCAACTGCCATGTTTTTTGAAAGTGAGGATGAAGAAAAATACCAAAACACCAACTCTCTGTATTTCATGTTCTAATATGTTTTTTTTGTTGAACTGTGAGAAAGAAAAAAAAAAGCAAAGAAAGTGAAAAGAGGGAATTCTTAACAAAGCAGAACAATAGCTATTGTTGTAGACAATGGTTTTGTTAGGATATAAACTTATCTTACTATTAGTTGCAATTTATTTTTCCTCATGTTGTAGCCATCTCATAAGCCTGCAGGTAAATTCTTATGATGTATCTCTTATTCTACCGTGTTTTTATATTGCATTTTGAGTGCAAAAAACCAAAAAAGCCCAGTGTTATGCAAAACCAAGAAAAAAAATAGATCAGCTATGTATATCTCACAGCTAGTAGCTTTACTGGCTGTATATCTAAATTTTGTAATGATCACCACAGCAGTAGACATTCTTATTATAATATTACCCCAAACCCTCTGCAACTGGCAAAGTATTAAAACCCTTTCTTCACATGAGAAAAAGAAAGGATGGGGGAAGTTATGTTTCTAATTGAACCATATGCTAAAATCTGACTACTTTTGGCAGTTACTTGTAACCCTATGGTCTCCAGATGCCCACATTTCTGTCATTTCCTCTCTGCATGCAGCTATTCATACCTTTACTTTTAACATTTATGATTTCTATAAGTACTTGGGTATCCGCTTGACCACCTTATCTTCTGGGACTGACTTTGTGGATGTTCTTTCAGCATGATGAAGGAACTATCAGCAGGAAGAAATGTCTTCCTGTCTCTTATGCCGAAGTCCAGCTGTTGTAGCACTTACTTGCTATTTGTGAGCTATGGGTTCATACACCCCTTCAGTCTATTTTATGATAAGAATTTTGATTCAGAGCCCTCCAGAGGTGTTGTAGAAGCCTGTTGAGTAGTCTATCCTGGAGTCCTGATTCTTCCACACAGTTCTTCGTCTTTGTGTAAAGCAGGGTCTGAATCTGGGAATTTTGTTTGAGCTGGGACACCACATAGTACTGTATACAAACTTGGGAAGTTGGCCCACGAGAACCTCATGAGGTTCAAGTCCAAGTGCAAGGTGCTGCACCTGGGTTGGGGCAATCCCAGACATGAGTTCAGCCTGGGAGAAGAACTCACTGGGAGCAGTTCTGTGGAGAAGGGTTTGGGGGTTCTGGTGGACAAAATGCTGGAATTGAGCCAGCAATGTGCACTTGGAGCCCATAAGGCCAACTGTAACCTGGGCTGCATTAAAAGAGGAGTGACCAGCTAGTCAAAAGAGGGGATTCTCTCCCTCTACTCTGCTGACATAAGAGACCCCACCTGGAGTGCTGCATCCAAGTCTGGGGTCCTCTGCATGAGAAAGATGTTAGCCTGTTGGAGTGGATCCAGAGGAGGGCTATGAAGATAAGCAAAGAGCTGGAGCACCTCTCCTATGAGGACAAACCGAATTGGAATTTTTCAGTCTGGAGAAGAGACGGTTCCAGGGAGAAGCCATTGAGGCCTTCCAGGACCTAAAGGGAACCTATAAAAAAGAGAGAGCTTTTATGCAGGCAGAGAGTGATAGGAAAATAAGAAATTATTTTAAACCAGAAGAGGAGAGATTTAGATTAGATGTTAGGAAGAAATTCTTTACTGTGAGGATGGTAAGACACTGGAACAGATTGCCCAGAGAAGTGGATGCCCCATCTCTGGAAGTGCTCAAGGACAGCTTGGATGGGGCCCTGAGCCACCTGGTTGAATGGATGACATCCCTACCCATGGCAGGGGGGTTGGAACTATATGATCTTTCATGTCCCTTCCAACCCAATCCATTCTATAATTCTATGATTTTTTGATATCATGCTGAATAAAAATAGCCCTAATCCTCCCTCCTTGTGACACTAGCTCTAAGTGCCTGTCTGGTGGATTGAAATGGATGTGGCTGTAGAGATTTTTTTTACACTAGACAAGACTTACCTCAGTGATGAAGTTGGAAAGTGTTTTGAAGTTAGCTGTTCTCCCTAAATATGGCCTAATAACCTCTGTAATTAGCAAGAAGAGTGGGAGAGAGGTAAGACGTCTTTCCTTTGCAGGAACCTAGACACAGTACAAACCAAACACCAAAGAAGTCAAGCTTATAAAAAAAATTGTTCACACTGGAGTTTAAGATTTTCTTTCAGAAAGGATGTATTCCTTACTATTATGTGTCCAAAAAACCACATGACCGAGGAATAAATGCCAGCCTCCTGGCAAAGTAATGGATTTGGCACAACACATCCATTGCACCCACCTAATTTTGACCAGCACTTTCAGTTGTGAAGTCCATGTTTTTATTTACCCTAAATGGGCTTGTATTGTCCCAGAGTTTACTGCATTTTTGAGGTGTAATCCATGTGGTTTCACACATAACTAGATTCTGCAGCTGAGCACTTTCAAGGCTTAGTGTAGGGTGCATATATGTGGGAAGAGGCAAAGGATGTCTGTGACCAAAATAAACTGCCTCAACTCATCCTTTGTCTTTTGTGTAGCTGTTACATGGGTAAGGAGAGACAAGAGTTTGGGATTCTGGTCAGTCTCAACACAGACATGAGAGAAGCACCTTGCTGACCTTCTCACATTGCATCTGGAGCTTGGTGCTTCTCTGCTGGCTTAGAATCTAACCCTTACTTTGTAAATCTGCTCAAACCTGCAAAATTTTGTGAAGCTGAAAAAAACCCAAACAGCTGATATCTCTACATGTTATTTACTCCTTATTAGTAGTAAGGGAAAAAGCATCAGTGAGCTCTGCTTTTCTGTTTGTTAGTTTCTCCACTGCCAGCTTGTGTCAAGGATCTCAGATGACTGAACTTTTCAGCAGAGAGCTTTGGGCTTCATTCTCCTCTGACTGCTGGTCTAATTTCCTTCCAGCTCTGGACACTGGGAAAGGGGCTTAGCACAAGGACTCAAGGGCTTAAAAAGTTGAAGATAATGATGACAGCCACATTGGTATAGAAAACAGGAACTCCCCGATGTCGTTAAGAGCACTCGGTTTCAGTTTGACTCTGATTCCCAGACAGAGCTCTCCTCAAAGACCATGCAGTTGTCTTTAGTTGTCTTTATCTGGACAAAGAATCTTTTCTCCTTATGACGAAAACAGCATCCACCTCAACATGTCTTATTAAGCACACAGCTTCCAGCCTGAGAAGACATGCCTTTGTGAAGTTGTCATGCCGCTGTATGCAATGCCTAGAAATCAGAATTACTGAGGATTTATTGTAGCTAAAAGAGACAAAAACTTGCATGCTCCCTCATTACTTCTTGTCAGCAAGTCAGCCTGGGGTTGCAGATTGAAGGAGCAGAAACTTCACTTAGAAACCTAGAGCTGCTAATGAAATTCACCCTGTGATTCTTGTACAAGACAAGCACTTGTGGCATGAAAAGTCACAGAAAAGTTGGAAAACCTGTGAGTGCTTGGGCAGTGGCTTGGGCTTTGGAAGAGTCACGACAATGCCACTACTGTCACCAAAGCACATCCCGACAGAGTCTCCTCCAGCACTGGGATTTGTTGAGGCAGGCACAGCCAGCAGTTTAAGCAAGAAGAGCTGTCAGCCAATCTCTCTCTCCCCATCGAGGCTGGACCTAGTGGCTGGAAGAGGTTTAGCCTCCCTTAGTGGGAAGCACACACTTGCAGATGATCAGCTGCGTTCCAGGATGCTCAGCTGCCATGGGATCACTGTGGGATGACATAAACAATAAACCAGAGGTGCCACAAGTGTTCCAGTTCTGCTACCAGAAGCAGCTGAGGCACTGAACAGGGGCCCCTCTATCCTGAAAGAGAATTGGGGTGACAGGATATCTCCAGGGAATGGAAAATGTGGGTGTTGCCTTTTTACGTAAGGTTTGCATAAAGTTCTCTGTGGGATTTAGACAAATTTTTTGAAGCATCTTTTTTTAGCAAACTACACAGTATCCACATAAAAGTCCATTTCTACTCACCTTTGAGCTCTCCTCTGCATTTACCAGCTATGGCCATGTGATGTGTATTAAGTGTCATCACTCGTTTTTTATTTTTTTTTTAAATAAATGAATTGAAATTGATCAAAAGCAGCAGCAACTGAGATTAGCAGAGTATTCCAAACTGAATTCTCACTATTTCCTATAAGTGTCCTGGGGGTCTTTTTTTTTAATGAAAGGTAAAAATTAACTAGTTTTCAAGTAGTTTGTGATGCTAATTTTATTATGAAGATAAGAACAATTCAACATAGGGCGGTAAAGCAAGAGTTTTAAGTTGAATTAAGTGGGTAACTTCCCAGTTTGCTGACACAAGTGTTGGATAAGAATTCTTCACAATGTTGTTCACAGTTCCTCATGAGAGCTTCAGTTTGTTCATGAGCCTTTTTTCTTGATAGGGAAAGCAATGAAACAGCTCCCTGCGTGCTTGTCTGCCAGGTGTAAAATTTCTTGGTTTGCCTCCATGCATTAGGGCTGGGGTAGGTCAATCTCCTTTTCCTACAAGTGAGCCATGAGGGAAGAGACAGAGACAGAAAAAGAACTGGAGAGTGAAAAAAATGGGGAATTAAGGCACTGGAAGACTAAAAAGTCCATTCTACTTTTACTCCCTGAGTGAGAAAACTCCACCTTTTCTGTCTTATTTTGTGAAATTTCAATCTGTGAAAAGTGTGTACTTGTTAGAGGTTTTGTTTTGTTTTGTTTTTGTTGGTCGGCTTTTTTTTTTTTTTGTCTTTCCATTTCAATTTCTGACACTTCAGCTTGAAGTATAGATTACCTTGGTCTAATGATTGATAATGAAATTACCTTGGTCTAGTGATTGATAGTAATGGGATGTGAGAGGTGAATGCTGTTGCTTTGGATGGCTCGTGTTTAAGAAGTCTGATGCCATTAAGTGTGTAAATAAGTGCCAGCAGTGTTCACAGCTTTCTGTAGGTGCTCTTTTTGTATCCACTTTGTATCAGATGGGAGTCTGAGAAAGCATAAATAAGAACACTAGAAATTATAATTGATAGAGCAGCCTAAAAAAAAAAAAAAAAAGAGTTATTTAATTTGCTTTTATGAAAGAGGTTTTAAAACCTGGGGAAAAACGTAGACCTATTTTCCGCTCCATTAACCATAAGAGAGATGAAAGTGAGAGTGGAAACCGGGAGCTCTAAGAAAATGCGCAAAACCTGCTCATAGCAGTAAATATTAAAAGGCCCTTTTCATCCACGGGATTGATTCAACTGGCAGTTTTCAATATGCCAGCATGCTACAGGCTAAGCTGAATAGAAGCGGGATTGTGTTTTCCCTTGTAAATTTTTCTGAGGATAAATAGTTCTTATGTTTAAGAGACCTGAAGTTTTTGATGATCGCCTAAAAAGGGTTTGGGTTGGAGGGGACCTTTACAGATCATCTAGTCCAACCCTTTTGCCATGGGTAGGCACGTCTTTCTTTAGACCATGTTGCACGAGGACTCATTCAGCTTGACCCTGAACACTTCTTTGATGTATAGATGGCTTTTATTGTTATGACGGTAACTGTGGCTCTGGTGTCTAGTAGTTCTCAAACCTGATACTGGAAAACCAGCAAGATCAGAGCCTTGGTTGTCTATTCAGTTTAGAATTGATAATAATTCTGTATAAATTGTAATGCCTTCTGAATGGTGAGTTTTCCCCATAGGGGAAATGCTTTTAAAGTTGTTGCATTGACTTTCTGTAAAGTAATTATAAATGCAAATAATACAGATGCAAAACGTACCTGGCCAGGAGAAAGAGGGAATTGTTGTGAAGTTAAATAGTTAAGAGGATCATTGAGTCCAGACTTGATGTCTTCGGTCTCTGTGAGTTCTTCAAAGCAAGTTCAAAATTTGCTTTGGTGGCAAAAAGGAAAATAAAGTAAAAGGAACAACCTGTGATGGTATCACGGTATTAGTATTCAGGAGATTTGGTTTCTTTTTACATGCTACCAAAAAATGTGCAATTTAAGTATAGGCAAATAATTTCCCCTGGCACTAATGTCAAGAATAAGACTTTAGAGAGGTGCTGAGAGTCTTAAGAAATTGCTTTTTATAAAGAATATGAGTGCCATGAATGGGAGTCTCACTTTATGATATAAAGATATGATAATTGGAATTAAAGCAGAGAGCTGGAATCAGAATTTTTTTTTTGCACTGGTAATCCGATTTAGCCAAGGTACAGATATAATGAATATTAACCATTAGGAAAAAGTGCTGAGTATTAATCACAGCACATTCTTATGAATTCTCCCTAGCTTCCAGTATTGGGAATAACAATTGCTGAGAAGGAATTGAAGGCTTTAGCATAGAATTTATGGTAGTTTATTGGTAAAAGGTCAGCTAGTCCAAGGTTCCCATGATTCCTCTTACTTATAAAGTACCTTGGGGTTCTTGCTGACCCAAGAGATCTCTTAAATACCCATCAATGCAGTGAAATCGTATCAATGAAGTAATGAGTAAGTCAGCACTGCCCTTGTTTCTAATGCAGAAGACAAAACAATCATGCAGATTTCTACCCAGATAGATTATCCATTCTAATAAAACATTTCCTCTTCTGGGTCTTTGGTCTTTCTGTTAGTTGACAAGGGTAATTAATCTTGTAGGTACTATTGCTGGAACCCACAAGTTGTGTATTACGTCCCCTGAATTTCAAACATATTATACAACTAAGATTTGTCTGTCTAAAATCCCAAATGTCTTTTAAGTTTAAACAGACAATGCGTTCTCTGCTCTGCTTGTTGTGCCTTACCTTGGATTGAGTTGCTAATTAAAATTATGTCTTCCGTGTTTTCCACCCTTTGAATTTAGGCTTGTGGTTTAGTCTAAGCTTCTAGTGATGTTTTAGGCAATTTTGTAAAATCTCTTGGCTTTAATTTCTTCTCTGAGAGTGAAGCTGAGCAAATGTTTTCTTGTGTGTTTGGTTTTTCACTTTTTCCTCAGGGGAAAAAGCAATAAGAGTGGGAGGAAAAAAAGTTTAATCAAATATGTTGCTGTTGAAAATCTTGACCCTTTGGTATATAATCAGGAATATCAATTTCAGGGAAAAACCCAAAGGCATTTGGCTAAGCTCTGCAATTTTTAATTATAAACTTTGGGATTAAAATTGAAAGACTGTTTATATCCATAATATTTATCAAGTGCTGTACATTTTCCATTATTTTTTGAAGTAATCTAGTGTTTGAAATGCATATGTCATGGTGCTGCAATCTTTCTTAACAAGACAGAGATCTTTGGATGTAGAATTCATTAGACATGTTGCATGGGTGGGGAGTCTGACATATAAAAGGGTACTGAGCCCGAAGAGAAAAAAACCAAGACTTTTCTCCATTTCAGCTCTAATTTTCCCATCCTTTGAAAATGTTGCTTTCAACATTTATCATCATCCAGAACTGACTGAAAAGATTTCCTTTCTCCTACACATTGTATGGCTTTTCTACTTAGATTGCAGAATGTATCAAACTCTTGATCTCTGGCCTCTGTGTCTGGTGGCCAAGAAAAACTACAAGCACAGAGTAACTGATTGCCAGAATGGAGCATCAGGAATGATGTATTTTGTTGGGATGCCCAGCCTGCACCAAAAAACAGATGCCTCGACTTGTGCATTTGGTTCATTTCCTGGTGCAACCCATGCTGGGGAGCAGGTATTCCCTGACAGCCCCTGTGCATGCAGTGTTGATTTATGTAAATGAGTGAGAGAATTATAAAAATTCATTGCTTTAAGAAATCTCATTCTGTATTCCAGGACTGACGTAGGAAATAGGCCCATTGATCTGATCCTGTGCTTTGCTAAACTTAGAAGAATCAAAGTGATAGAAGACACTCCATTACTTTCAGACTCTCTCTGTTTCTTATCTATTATATCTTCTTTGCCATTAGTTAAGATAGATGGCTAGCACTGGAAATCTTCATGGGCCAGTTTCACATGTCTATTTTAAATGATGGCAATTGTTAATTTTTTCCCTATATGCCTATACAATGGGCATTAATAATAATTTTTCTGGATATATGTATATGTGTACTTAAACTAATAGTAGTAAAAAGGCAAAACATATTGCTAAATGATTTCTACATAGCATAGTTTTTATTTCTAAGCCTAATGTGTTCTTGCTGCTTTTCCTTGAACTATTCCAATTATTTTCCCTGAATGCAAGGCATGATAGCACTAAATTAACATCTTTTTTATTCCAGGTCTTCTCAGAGTAGGTAGTGTAGGCCCAGGGTACTCTCTGTGGTGCTTATTATTTATCTGTCTTCCCATTCATAACATATCTACAACGCGCTCTAAAAGGAGTGAATGCATATTGGATCTCTGTGTCCTACTCACCATGTTACAGATATGTTCATTTTCACCTCTATCTTAAACTCATTGCTGTTTTAACAAAATCCAAATTTATGCTGAAATTCATTCTTGCACTGTTTTTCTTCAGAAAATGGCCATTCTAGTAACCTCTAGTGGGTCTGAAAATTTTGAAATATACTTCTCTGAAAATTATACTTCTGATACATTGTGACATTTTATCACAAGCTAGACTCATTTAGACTATCTGAGGATAGTAAACTAATTATCCCTTCCCTTCTCTTGCTAAGATAAAAAGATTAATTTAATCACACTCAGTTACAGCTGGCATTAAGCTTCCAGACATCTTCTTTTTTAAGGAGGGAGAGACATCAGTGACTTTTATTAAATGTTTTTTTCTGTATGTCAAAATCTTCTTTTGAAAATTAAAAGCGCTAAATTAGCAATTTTGTCTCTTGTCTCTTCATTTTAGTGTTTCCATATTCTTCATCAGAAGACTGGCTTATCTTATGGTCTGGTTTCTATAACCCACTCTAAAATTAATAATTCTGTGTCCTGTGCAAATATATTTTTTTCATTTTTGTAGTATGACAATCTTTGAGCAGTGAAAGGACTTTGACTTGGCAGCAGATCTGTCTTGTAAAGTAAAAGCAAATCAAAGATACATATGAAAGTGCTAGTGTCTGTGATCAGAAGGTAATCTCTCTGGAAACCTTTAGGCTAACTAACACTAACTCAGAGGAAGCTGCGTCAGACCATTGTGTGGCCACAGATGAGAGAGCTCAGTCACAGGAGGAAATGGGACAACTTTCTATCAGAAAGATGAACAGTTTCCTGGAATTGTCTGAGGATTATTTTTTCTGGTTTGTTTGCTTGCACTAGTGTAATTAGACAGAATTACATTATATAGCTCTGTGGTTGCCAATGAAAATATATTGCCTTGTCCAAAGAATTTGACTCTTAAGATCTGATATGTACTCATAGTAGTATTTGCTTCTGTTAAGAAGCCTTACTCCACTCTTTCATGTACCAAGTTTTGATAGTGTTTAGTAAACATCATCTGTGCTTGTTTGGGGTATGTATAGCTTATTCACAGTGGGATGGTGCTGAACAGAATTTTTCAGAAGCAAATGACATAGGAACGATGAAGAAACAGTGTCTCTTCCATCTGGATCCAAATGTTGTTACGTACAACAACTCACAAAGGTAAAGACCTTAACCTTCATATTGCTGTAAAAATCAACTCAGAGTCCTTTTCTAATGAGACAAGACATGATTGAAATTCAACAACAGTACTTACTTACTTGTAAATCTCGCTCCAAAATGTCATGCAAACAGCTTTGCATCCTCATGCTGCAGTTTTAATTTGGTACAAGTTCTCATGACAGGCTGTTAATTCAGAGTATTCTTCCCTATTTCTTATAGCAGCTTCTATTCCTTCACTGGTCTTTTAATCCTTCAAAATGAGATCTTTGCAAATTGGAAAATTCTTGATATCCATCCAGAAAATCTTTCCCACAGCCAGTAAATATTTGTACCTGGGAAACGTTTGGTGCTTTGCTGCCATTGACATGCTGTGTGTACATTGCAGCAAATGACATCTGATTTGCAAACAGCTCAAGTGGAGACCAGGTGATGCACCCTCAGGGACCACTTCTGTGGAATGGAGCCAGTGTGCAGTGGCAGGGCGGAAGAGTGACCTTTCTTCCGAAGCCTCTGGTGCCTGCTGACAGGGTGAGAGATGCCTTCTCCAACCATCCCTTATGACTCACAAAAAGAAACGCTGGCAGAGGCATGGCCAAGCCATCCATCACAGCTCCAAAAACATGACCTTGGCTTCTGAGTGAAAGAAGTGCTTAGATATAGGTTTGCAACTGCTAATGCTCCATTGGAGACTGCAGATTATAGCTCTGTGACAGACTAATTTTCAGTATAATTGTTTATTATCTGTTCAACACCACAGTGCTTCCAATTCCTGAAATTTTATGATGACAGTTCTAATATTTGGAGTATACCTTAAAATTACAGACATAGACAATTGGAGAAAAATTCCTGTTAAAATGGAGGCATGAGGAGAACTCCTATCTGTCATGGAAATTGAAAATATCCCAAGAGTGTCAAGGAAGGATTAGAACCCAGAAGGAAACAAACTTATTTAGAAGCCATTATCACAACCAGATTTTTGGTGGGGATTGCTAATTGTTATATAGATTGATTCTGGTGGAGTGCTCCATACTATGGAAAACAGGGAAACTAGGAGAGTCCAGTTGCAAAGATTTTACAGTCTTATAAAGGCTCAAGAACAAATTAAAAGTCTGGGAATTAAAAATCTGTTGTCTGATTGTCTCTGTGGAAAAGCAGTTTATTGTGTTATGTGTCTTGTTCTGATTAACTTTTGTTCAATGGGAAGTAAAAAAACACTAAAAGCTTTTTGAGTGACAGTATGAGCACAGTGACTGACCTTGAAAGACTGTCTCAGCTGAGACAAAAAATGGCAGCTCCCACCCAACTGGAGAACTAGATTTGTCTCCCTGGTTAAAGACATTGCAAAGATAATAGAAAAATAATGTTTTCTTTTGGTCTCTTTTCAATTCCACAGTTATATCTTGTGAAAGGCCCAGGATATCATGTGAATGAGCAACCAAAGTTCAGAAATTTCTAAAATTCCTTTGATGTGGATATTCAATTGCAGTTATCTCCTGAGATATCTTTTTTCTTCAGGGGTTAGCACAGCTGGAAATACTTTAAGACCCACTTTCTTTGTAGCAATTTTACAGCTAGAGCCACAGAATTTAGAGACAAAAGGAAAATTAAAGGGAAGAGCTTGGGGAACATAATCACGGTTCACTCTGTGGAGTTTCATGGGTAAAATTTACTTTGTTGATACTGCCTCATATACCTGCACACTCCCTTTTAAATCCTACCAATATTACCCTGAGTTTCTTCTAGATGACTTCAAAAGTATTCCTAATGGATGCTGTATTATATCAACACCTTCTGCTAATACAGTACAGCAGTCACTATATAATCATTGCCCTTGTCCCCCTCAACAGAGAGATTGACCAAAATTTTGAATTCTACAGTCCTAAGGTCAAAGGACCTCAAAAGTATCTCCTACCCCCACAGTGTGAGATACAGGCTTTTTTTAGAAACATCTTCTTTCTTGATACCTCACAGTTCTCATGCAGGATCAAAGCTGCAGATCAAAGTGCTGTTAAAAACAATTTCGGGTAGTCCATTACAGGCTGCCTAGCCTAAGAAGGAAAGCCTGACTCTAGGGGCTGGGGGACAGCACAGGGAATATGATTAAAGGGGATGCACTCTTTTGCCAAGCAGAGGAAGAGAGTCTTCCCAGGATGGGGAGGCAAAGGAAACACATATCTCTTTTCCCTGAGGTGTCTGTACAGACCTTGACAAAGCATGGAGCAGGGTCTTCGTCACTCCTTGGGGATAGCTGTAGGTCTCTGTTGTGTTTGGAGCAATAAAGTTGCAAGAGAAAAACGTGAATTACAGAACTAGCATGTAAGTGCCCAGCAGCTCTGTAAGAATCAATTTACACATTCCACAGGAAAAAAAAATGGAAAGGCAGATTAGAAATGTCATCATTAAGAGAATTGCAAAGCAAAACCACATAGCCAAACACCACTACCTGAGTACTCAAATTAAAAATATTTACCATGCAAAATAAAGCTTATAAGCAACAGGGTTAAAGGCGCATTTAGGCTTCATGACTTTGTAGGACTTATTACATTTGTTGGTTTTTTATTTAGTAGCTACAAACACCAGTTCTTTTGGTTTATCTTGGCAGATACATCCTTTATTCCCTCTGGCTTGATTTCAGGAAGGTTCTTGTGAAATCACTGTTTCATTGTTTGCCTCTCAAAAGTGGCATTCTTGCTTCTCATGAAAGAAATGTATCCTTTTTTTAGTGTGAGCATGTCTGGTATTTCTGCTGTGAAAAGGATCGTGGTGTGTGATTGAGAAGCTCTTCTGGGCCTTTGGTAGGCTTGTAGGCAGTATATCTGCATGTTTTTGCACTAGTTTTTCTCCTGCCTCTGTAACATCTAGATATTCATAGAATCATAGAATGGCCTGGATGGGAAGCGACCTTAAAGATCATCCAGTTCCAGCCCTCCTGCCATGGGCAGGGACACCTTCCATGACCAGGTTGCTGATAGTCCCACCCAACCTGGCCCTGAGCACTAATGAGGCACCCACAACTTCTCTGGGCAATCTGTTCCGGTGTTTCACCAACCTCACAGTGAAGAATTTCTTCGTAACATCTAATGTAAACCTACTCTCTTTCAGTTTGGACAAGTCTTGTTGTCATACTCTGAGGCCTTCTGAGTTACTCTTTCCTATATTACTGTGAAGTACCATATAATCCCAAAACCAGCAGTACTAGGTGTGCTTCTGATGACACCATTTTACATAAATAAAGTTTAGGAATCTAATTAGTAATAATTTCTAAACATCTCGCCCAAGTTAACACTAGACCTTATCATGAAAAAGTGGATTAAAAATCCTTCAACAATGTAGTCACCCAATGTAATTTTTAAACAAGACCTTGCCTGTACAATGAACAAGTATGCTAGATTCATACTGGGATGATGTTAGAAAGCCTGATTATTATACATAATTAATTAATTAATTAATTTTTCATTCCATTTAGTATGAACAGTGAAAGATTACTTTCAGTTTTGTTTATAGTAAATGTTCTTTCTTGGTTGTTACAAATCCTCCAAATGCAGCAATGTTATTTTCCAGGGAAGAAGAATGTTGCTCTTTAAAATTTAAATTGCTTCTGCATATATTTTGCAACATATTTCGGGGTAGCTTTTCCGTTGATGTTAGATGTTGTGATAGCTCTTTCAGTTTTTAGGCACTTGACATCATTGCATTAAAGTTACTTGACTACACTGCCAAATCCGAAAGAGAGCACAGAATAATATGTTCATGAACTTGTGATTTTTTTTTCTTTTACCCCTGCCCTTTTGTGATATGCACCCTCTTAGGGACTTTATTCTCATTTTTTTAAGCTATTTTAAATACTTTTTTTTCCCTTAGACTAAAAGTCTCTTAAAATTCTGTGTAATCTGTATATGCACCTGTACTTACATACCTGGATTACATAAATTTATTTAAATTATTTCATGGGCGTGACAATATTTGATATTACCTATGAATTGTGAAAATTGAGTGTGATTAACTCTTCTATATGGGGTTGAATGCATCACAAATTGTTTTTATCAATCTAGAAAGAGGAGAAAAAATCTGTGTTGTTTTATGGTCCAGTTTTCCCTTGACTAACATTGGCTTCTGCTGCCTTTTGGGGGTCTTTCCCCCTTCTGTGGCATTCTGCAATAGTCTCTGATGAAGACTGACATAATTTCTGAATCAGCAAGAGTCATCTAATGCCACAGACCTTATGACTTGGTGTCTTATCAATTTCCAGGTAAGTGGCATAGATCACTCCTTTCTCTACTATGCTTTTATTATGACGGGTATCAGATAGGATTCCTGACTACCAGGAAGACAGAAGGTCGAAAAGTGAACCTATGCATTATTTCATATGCATTCTCTCTATAGTCTGGTTTTTCACTGGGGAACTTGACATTTATTTTAATAGCGGTAAAGTTTTCTTAAGTGAAACTGCTGTTGGATGTTGGTGAAGGAAATAAGTCTTTTTAGCAAGGCAAAATGCTATTCAGAAAACAATTTTCATCCATTCAAATGTTTTTCTTCTCTGTTTTCAACCCACTTATCACCAGAGGGGTGTTCAACAGGGCTAGCTCTAAAGATCCTCGTAGAAATCCCATATTACCAGCTTATTTTTGTCATCTGACACCAACTTTCTGAAAAGCAATATAATAATCCCTAAGGACTAGAATTTGCCCCCAGCAAAAGAACATCTCAGAATTTCAGTTTTCAATATAGCATTTGACTGCAATTTTGGTAAAGTAAATAACACCCTTTACACATCTGATGGACTAAATGTTCACACCTTTTTCAACAGAAGGGCATTTTCCTGGCCTTTAATATTTTGTACTGGTCTTTTCTGTGATGAAAAAATACTTTAAGTGATTCTCTTTATGGTAAAAAACTTGTTACTCTCTTGATGTGGTCTACAAATATATATTTCCCTTCTGATTTTTATATGGGAAGAGGTTATAAAGTTAATATTAACATCTATAACAAGTCTAAAAGTGCCATGGAAAACCAAGAAATCAAGCACTGAAAGGAGAGGAGCTTTCTTGAAACGGAAAAAGCTCTGATGTGCAGTACAAGAGGGACATATCAGCCACCACCTCCAGCACAAGTCTCTGAACTCCTGCTGTTTGTTTTTTCGTATTTATTTATTATTTCTGATTTGGCCCCATATTAATCTTCCATTGTCTACCTGTATGAACCTTGCCTTTTCTGTCAAATTAAGATAAAGATATATATTAAACAAAGACATGCACAGGGAGTTAAGTGTGAGGGAGATTAGGAATTTTCTTGGATTTCTCTTTAAACAGGAAGTGTTTGCAGAGCAGTGTATCTTCTTTGCTGCAGATGATGATCGAAAGGCAGTAAGATAAAATTCCCTTTAATGAAACTCTGATACTTCAGTAGTCAATTTGTTCAAAATTAATCAGGTATAATAGTAGAATATTCATTATATTCCATCGTAGTAATTATATTTAGGTGTTTAGTTTAGCACTAACTTGCCTACAGTGGGGGTTATAGTCTTGATTTGGCTGCTTCTGTAACCAGTGTAAAGAGTCCTATTGGATTCAGCAATGGGAGACAAGCAGAGATATAAGCTCTGCTAGAAGTGAATGGGATAAAATTTCTGAGCCCCCGGGGGCACTGCCACAGAAGTGCCCATTCCCTGGTGCTGGAGCTGCCACCATGGGTGCCCACCAGCTGCTCTAGTCCTTCCCTGCCATCCCAGGGATTCCCCACAACTCCCCCAGCCCTAGGATGCTACTGTCCCACACAGTGCCCTTACCCATCTAAAGTAAAGAGGTGACAGAAAAAAAATAATGATGAAAGAAAAGTAAGAAAACCCCATTGAAATGTACTGCTCTGTGAAGAGCGTTTCTGAAACAAAATGTTTTTGAGAGGTTTTTGCATACCTGACCCTTTCAAGAAATTCACAAAATAGTGCCTTTGGCTTGTTGTCATTTTGAAATATGTTTTGTTCCCTGTATAACATTAATTTTCTTTCAAAATGTCCAATCTTTCAACAAGTGATGTAACTGTAAGCAGTCAATTAGAAGGACCTCATTCACAGACATTTCATTAGCTTACCAGTTGGACTGTGCATTATTTTTTTACAAAAATGCAGGGGAATCATCTGCAAATAATTGAATGCAATATGTGAATATTAGTGAAAAATGCATTTAGTTCTTTGTTGAGGCACTGTAATGACGCTGATAAAAGGTGATTTTTTTTTTCTGAAAAAAGTTTTGAAAAAGTGAGTGTTGCTTTGGTTGCAAAAGGTTAGAAAAGCCTCACAGAGTGATCACGGAGGGCTTTACAGTAAGTACATGAGGAGATATTCATAAAACCTGTATTCAACCTATGCTGCACCATCGAGTTTTTTGCATATTGTTAGATGCTTCTTCTGGTGAGGCGCTAGATAATGCCAAGAAGTAACCCCAAGTCTGTAGGATGAATCTGTCTGCTGTGTGCTCTGACTGCAGTGCCACAGATCTGTTTCCATGTTACATGACCCTGCTTGGGCTGTCCATTCAGACATAAGAAATAGTTCCTTGGACAGCTGCAAAACCTATCAGCTGCAATCTGACAAACCACAGAGTATTTTCGATGGCTGAAATTCCTCCTTGTGTAATGAGCCAGTATGAAGCTGAGATCTACCTGCAGAAGCTAATTGCAGTTTATATAAGTACTGGCTAGCCAACATGACAGTAAAGTTCAATACCTATATAATATCCTATAACTGTATTAAATATCTCCATAAAATTGTTTGTCCAATGGCTTCAGACTGCCAAATCAATAAGGCAGCAGGAAAATGCTGAGTTAATTAACCTGCTAAATAGCTTGGCAACCTCAATTTCTAATGACCACTCCTAATTTAATAAACTGTAATCACAGAAAGACAGTGTGATAAAGCATGAAAGGAGAACATTGTAGATCCACTTATCTGGTAATTTTAGCCAATAGGAAAATCTGCGAGTAATCAAGCTACAGTGTTTCGGTCTGAATGGCAGGGTTTGTTATTCAGAAGCATAACTGCAGGCACTGCTTTGTTCCTCAGGAGATGAAACAAAGATCCCTGATAAAATTGTGTATTGTATATGAAACACCTGTAGGATTAGACAGCTTCAACTTGCTTATATCTATAAAGCAAAGCTGGACATCCATAACCAATTCATGTATGACTTTTAAAACTGCCCTAAGAAAAACATATTTGAGTTTTTTCTTTCAATGCTCTGGAGTTAGGAACTTGACAACTTGAGCAATTTTTAGTTCAAATGGCAAGAGAAGCGTTCAAGTTTCACAAAGATTAATAAGAAATTGTGTCCTCTCTGTGTGGCATGTTTAAATTAAGGGATACAGGATTGCTTTCCAATTCTTGGGTCAATAAGGTGTTGGTCCCTGAAACACCTGGTTCCATGCTCAACTGAGATCAAGTTCTCATCATTTGCTTTCAGGTGTTGTTTTCCACAAAAAGAAAATTATGGCTATGCTTTAAGGGAACTGTGTTGTGTTCAAGTAGATCGTTGACTCATGGTGTCTTGATATGGTGCCCAGCAGCAGCTGAATCACTGACTCTCATGTCTTGATATGGTAGCCACCAGCAGCTGAATTTAAATGTAGCCACAGGTAACCCAGGTAACCTCATAAATGTCCTTTTCCAATGCACCTGTCCTGTCTGCATCCTAGTTACTCTGAGCATGAAAGTATCACAGAAGTGGCAGCTCCAGGAAAGTTACTATCTTTTTTTTCCCTTTTTTTTCGTGTATCCTCTTTAGTAGAAGCATTTACACTGAAGAAATGTAACAATATCAGTGCCAGAATAAGACATTTTGAAACTAACTGATGTTATAAACAGAGTTGTAGTGAAAGTACATGCTATCACTAAACCAAAATTGATAATACTCTCATGCTAGGTAGTAAGGAAGGAGAATTCATGATAGTATGAATGGGTCATGGTAAATTTAAGGAACAAAGTAAAAAAAGAAAGTGCAACTGTACATAAAACTTCAGGATAAACAGCTGTCCGTCTCTCTAGGAGAGTTTGTCCAAAAAAATCAGCAAAGATTTCCCTTTAAAACCAACTTAATTAATGTAAAAAACTTTTGGGAAGATTTTCCCTTTTGAAAGAGCCTTTTTGTTGTCCCTGTGTGACTGAAAAGGTCTGTGAGTTGCACCAAGACTGTGAAATCTCTGGTGCAAGGTCTGTGAGTTGCACCAAGACTGTGAAATCTCTGGTGCAAATGAAGTGGCACACTGTTAAACATGACTATTAAACTATTTTCTTGGGAGTTGTTTTTGATTCATGTGGAATAGATTAAAAGTCTGTTTCAAATCCCACAAGATTTCCCATGGAGTATAATTATACATGAAACAGAATAAGAAATGCAGTCCAACAATTATTTTAATTAGATGGTAGTTACTGAAGCTGTCAGCGTGCCTAGTCCTACAAAGAACTTAGAAGGAAAAGTTAGGTAGTGGAATTGTTGATAAATGTTTGCACTTCAGAGGAATTAATTATCTGTGTAAATAAATAATGGGCTAGAAAACTGCAATCAGCTGATGGGATCCTGCCCTTCATCGTCATTGATGGGATAATACCTATCTCAAAGACCAATTTGCTGCCTTACTAAAGCAGCCCTCAAGGGCCCGCACGGCTCCCTTTGAGCAATACAGCTCTCTGCAGGTAAAGGTCTGAAACTTGTAATAAGGCTGAGTTCTAGTGACATTATGAGTTTGGCATCAGTGACACTTGAGATCTCTTTTTTTTTTCTGCTAGCCATTTTGTCAGCAAAATGAGTTTGACTCCTGAATGCAATAGAAGAGGTGAAGATATTAATTCTCTTTGACCAGCCAACATTAGTTCTACTGAAGACACACTATGGAGTGTCTGCCATTGCTCTGAAGCGTCTGCCAGAAGAGGAGGTCAGGTGTGAGGGACCAATATTTCATTCTGGACTGGAAGTTTTTATGTTCCTACATGTACCTACATGTTTTGTTACAGTGGTACACAAAGAAGCTCATAAAACAAGAGGTCAGAGTTTCATACCTGAGGACTTTCAGAAACACTGTAGCTCTTCAGAACTGAACATGTGTGTTTCTTGCCTTTAGATCCAGTTTTAAACTCATTTTATCCCAAAAAAGTATTGAAACTGCCTTAGTTGATGATACAGTTTGCTCTGTTGTGTGTATGTGCCCCATTGATGCCTTTGTGGCAGTTTAATGGAGAGTCTCGGCTAAGAGGAATGGACAAAACTTACTGAACCATGAAGGTCTTCCTTATTATTCCCACGTAAGGACAATCAGAAGATTGTCTTTTCATCATCAGAAACAAAGCACTCTGGAGCAGAGGACAGGAGCCGTACTACTGTCTTGGCTCCTATAGATCTGCACATAAATTGTGTTGCAAGTCTTTCTCCCCTGCGCTACGTGAGGCGTAGCAATGGAGACAGGAATGTAAAGTAACTGCTTTTGATGGGGTGAAGGTATTGATTTCTGGCTCTGGGAAGGGCAGATAAAGGTATTTGAGTGTGCTCAGTTCACTTTCCAGATTGTTGGATAGTGTCATCTTGCCACATTCCTAAAACCACCCCAATACAATGATAAGACTCAGATTTGCATGCTGCTGATCCAGCTGTTTTCACTATGTTGTTCACTCGAAGCCCAATAAATAGTGTACTATAAGCTTCAGGAGGGAGTTGTCAGGAGGTGGTGCTTGAGCATGACAACCTTTCAGTGGCTTTTAGCTGTGAAATCCAAGTTACTAGTGTTCAGTTTGTACAAAAACAGAGGAACGAAGAGTACCATAAGAGAAAACGTTCCTTGGAGAATACATTGGATTCTCAGTTGTAAGCCTTTGGAGAGTTACGTAGTTGAGGATGTGTTCTTTACAGAGACCATAAAGCAATTGCTAGTTCTGTGAACAAATACCCAAGATTCAGTTCCATAGATTGCAGAATCTTGCTATTTGCTTCTCAGCTTAACTGAATTAATTATGGTTCACGGTTTCAGTGGATGTAAAAAGAAATACTGGAATAAAACAAAAACTCTCAGCTCTTGCTTAATTGCATATTATGTCTTCATAGACAAGAAAATCTGAATCTCTTCAGGGACACTTTAAGGCACATAGAAGTGTATGGTTAAAGAGAAAGAAATGTACCGGCCCCCTGAGCGAATGATAAACAAGTGAGTATCACTCACAAATTTCTTTTCCACCTGTCTCTTCCTTCCTCCCACCCCATCCTGATCTGGGACCTGATTTAGGCGATAAATATATATATACAATTTGCATTCTTTTCCCAAGAGTTTTAGTTTGCAACATTAACAGTGTTCTCTTCCGTGGTAACATAATGAGAATTTCAGGAGTGGGAGTTAAAAATGGTATTTAGGACCCTGATTTAAGTTACAGATTTTTAAGGACACTCTGATGGAAAAGTGAGCTTAAACATGATATTTAAGCTTTATAGATAGTTCTTAGCATCTGTGGAGCAGAAGGTACACACTGCACTGAGGTGCTATTCTCAAAGTCTATTATCTTAGAAAGGATATGACTGGAAGGGCTCCAGCTGATTGCTGGCTTCTGAACTCCTGCTCTGAGTGCTTAGCCAGAATGTCATCAGCTAATGCCTGACAACAAGGTATTTCTTGCCTGAAATACCACATGCACTTCTATGTAGTTGTTTCTCAACATATTTTCTCTGTTCTATAAACTTTCTCCAAGCTGCCTTGGGTGCAAAAGTTTTGCCAGATTAAGATTTGAGGTGATTGTCTTCCTATTCCTATGCATTCTCATAGTCGGTCATTTGAGAACTAGGCATGAAGTATAGTATCCCTTTCCAAAACCACAGTGCAGCCATTTGAACACTTCTAGCTTCATTAGAGCTACCACCTGATGAATCACCAGAGAAAATGTGACTGCAGAATTCGCTGTGAAGCTTCCCCACTTTTATACACTGACTACCCACACATAATATATGGAAGTCAGAATGTGGTACAGAAGAAGAGACAAGGAAGGAAGGGCTCAGAACAACCTTCTGGTGCCAGAGTGATGCCACCATTTCCCATGATGGAGAACTGAAGACAACAATTGCTTGGATGTGATCACCAGGCTCCTACATGTCTATCACCCCATAAAGGAGTTGCTGGTACTCTCATATCAAAAAGTAATTTCTGATATCTTGGCACTTTGCCATGCAGGCTTGGTAGAAGAAGCTGCTGTACCAAAGTCTAGATGTTTTGATGTCCTGGTATGCCACAGACGTAGATTTAGAAGAGCCAGATAACAGCAATGGGTGTTAGGCAAGTTGAAAACAAGTATTCATAAACATTAGACCAGGCAAAAAAGGAAATAAGACCTCTATTAGGGGAAAAATCTATTGTCTTATGTTGCTGAAAAGCATGTGGTGCTTTTCCTGGTGAACGGACAGGATGAATTGTCCAAATTGATGAATGAATAGGATAGAACAGGCTTCACTTCCAGGAGGATATCCCAATAAGTTCTTTATCTCTGTTCACTCTATTGCTCCAGGGCTATTTAACTCCAATTCCCTGGAGGGTACTTCCTGCTGTGGGGAATGAGCTTCAGTGAATAGCAATGAGCCTGGATAGTTAATACCCTTGTTCTCTGCAAGACAGGTGGGATTTTTCTGACCATAGGATGGAGTCTGAGGGAAGGCAAAGGTTACTCCAATTACTTGGGAGCCACGTGTTGCCTGCAGATATTTTATTTCTTCTGAAGATCTTTACATTTTTAAGTTTGGGTGGGTTTTTTTTCACTTGTGTTCCAACGAGCAATAACTAAATAATCCTTGATGATTAGTGGAGATGTTCAAAGAGACCCAACTTTGGCTTTCATGAATTATTCAGCAGATAAGTTCAGCGAGAGTTCTAAATCCTTCTTTTTTGTAGTTAGTGCCTTTTTACAGGTTGGAAGGTGAAGAATGCTTCCTTTGCATTCCTCAGTCTTTTAAGAAACTGCTTTCTTTTTTACTATGCAATCGCTGCTTTTTATTTCTACCTCTCATCTGTCATTTCACAGCCATTCAATAGGTGGAATATGCCTACCCTTGCTTCTAAGATACAGTCAGCTTCCAAGGCAGGACAATAAGTTGAAGGAAAAATCAAAAGCTTACTATTTGGAGTAGACTGTCGAGGGAGAAATTGCTTCACTTAGCACAGCCAGCAGTCAGCCAATTCTGAAGGCAAGATGAAGTTCCACCATTAACAAGTTGTGAAATGTGCAGGCACAGCCAGGAAGGTTCTCAGACCTATCACTGCTGAAAGTTGGATGGGGGGATGAGGGGAAGTGTAGAGGATAAGCAGACTTGGGATCAAAGGAGTCAGGAGCATAAGCACTGAAAATCCCATCTCTTTGTGAGCTGCTGAAGACCTAGAGCAGGATTGCCTGCGTGTTCCATCTGTTGTGAATTGCACATTCTCGTGGTTTAGGAACGGTATTCCCCAATTTAGCACTCCCACTAAAAAGGCCACTGATGTGAGGCATAACCCACAGAGATCACAGGTCGAGATAAGAACAGTTTACTGGAAACAGCAGTGAGAAAATAAAATGAACAATAACAGCAACAATATTAATAAAAAAAGTATACAGAAGAGAGGGTGACTCACGTGTAAAAAATGCTCACCACAGACCCCGGATGACAATAAACAAATGGCTTTCCCCCTCCCACCATGCTTTTTATGACTGGAAGCCCTACCCTTTTTCTTGGAAGCCAGAAAGTCCTTTGCCCTGCCCTGACAACGATGTGTGTGGTCTAGAATAACTTCCTAGCCATGCTCACACAGCTCCAGGCTCTGCCCCCTCATGGCTCGCTGCAAAAAATTGACTCTGTCCCAGACAGAATCAGGACACAAACCTTAAGAGCTTCATGACTCACGGGCTTTCAGAGAGAAGCAGAGTTCTGTGAATGTCAGTGCAATATCTGTTTCCATGGTGGAAGGGAAACAACATTGTCTTTTTTGTCTTGTCTGAGGGTAATATCTAGAGTTGTGACCAGTCACAGTGTCACAACCAGAATTACATTCTGGTTTTGGGGATACAAGGAGAGATGTTGAAGATGGCCATGTGTATTGGTCAGCAGAATTGGAAACCATTTTTCAACTTGTGCATGTTTGGGAGGGGTAGGTGGGTCTAAATGTGAATCGAAACTCTTTTAAAGGAACAGTCTTGCTAAGAAAACTCTTGAATTATTAGCTTCTAGGAGTTCAGCCCCTTCTTTAAGTAAAATGGGATTTTTTTTTTGCCTAAGAAGTGTGCAGCTTTATGAGTACCCTTGAAAGCCTCTAATCAGTATGTTCTCTGGCTGTAGAAATCTTTTCAACAGTTCTTCCTACAATAAAGTGGCCTTTCTCTCTCCTTCCCTCTCTGCTTTTTTTTCAGAATGACTTAATAGCAGTATGTATGAATCAAAATTTTTCAAAGAGGTGCCTTAATTTAGGCTAAAGTTGTTCCCTCAATAAGATGTAGCATTATTTGAAAACCAGTTTTATGTACTATAGTGCAGGTTCCTATGTCAACATCTGAAATGAGCTGTTCCTATCCTTTTCTTCCCAAGGATGGCCAAATAGCCATGAGGACAAGTAAAATGCCTGCTATGCCACAACCTTTGATTTTGGGAATTGGGGAAGGATCTTCTGCCTTGCTGAGTGCTTTTGGAAAGTGAGATCTGGAATAATAGGTAAACCAGCTAATTACCAACGTGCTGTGGATTACATGATCTTCAAAGTACCTAGTGTGGTAGTTTAACCCAGTGTGGAATTTTGATTGGTTAAAACAGCTGATGGACAATTAGTTAAACCACTGATGTAGCTTAGAAAGGTTATAGGATCATAAATTTTACTATTCTGTCTGTCGGTAGTCAATCAATTTCAGCTTGAATTTCAGGCAGCCTCTGACTGGCAGAAAATAAGATGGAAAAGGACCTTGCAAGGTCAATTGATCCTTCCTCTGAGTCAAGTGCTGGACCAACTGGACTGCTGGAGGCTCTGTATTTGCCAAGGCAATCTGTATTAGCTGCTTGGCTAACTTGGGCTTCATAGATCAACTGGGAAATGGTGTTACTCCACCTCCTCTTCTGGATACCCTTACATGTGTATCAGCCCTCCCCTTTCTCACCTATTTGGAAACTACTATCTAGAAGCAAATAAGGTGCCTGTGACAGCAGAGATGGATAAGTGCAGAAAAAAAACCGTGTTGGGATGTGGCATTTGTTGCTGTCTTCCTGGAGATCTAGCTGATAATGTAAGGGAATAAAGATTGTATGAATGGAATTATCTATTTTTCTGGGTTTTGTTTTGGCTTTGAGTTTTTTGTTTTGTTTTGTGGTTTTTAGCTCTTTCTTCTCTTTCCTAACTTGCCTGTGAAGCTCTGCTCATTCTGCAAAGCCCACTCTGCACATATTTCTGAGCAGAAATGAAAGTGAATGAAAGGAAGTCATGACATTATGTATTTACAACATCACTGTTAAATGCCAGGAAAGCACACAACAGAGCGAGTGCCTTGTAGGCAGATGCGTTCACTTGAACTGCATCTTCCTGTCACCACAGCTTATTGGAGCTTTGTGATATGGAAATGTGAGAAAAACAGCCAAAAAAAAGGATCTTACGGATGCACTGAAGTGATTTAAATGTTGATAGAGACAGAACTGGTTTTGTGTTTATATGAAGTCCCCAGAGTAAATAGAGATGTGACTCAATTCTACCATATTCCTTGCATGAATAACATTTGTCTCTTTGTTAATAAGTCTGACATTAAATTGTGTGCTCTTTCTTTCTCTCTCTCTCTCTTTATTCCTCGGAACTAATAATACAGCCCCTAAAAGTTCATTAACGCTGGCATGTCTCTTTGCTTCACTTTTGTAATGCATGAGAACACAAGCCTTAAATAAAATCTTTGTGAAGCGCTTGCACTTGTCTGAAGATAAAAAGCATGTTCCTACATTTGCATTACAAAGAAGCCCATATAAGCATCTTCTTTCTCTGGCACCCTCCTTCCTCTGGGCTTGTATCTGATGGAAAAGGCAATTTCCAGCTAATCATTCTGAAAGCCTGTCATTTGTGTCTGTAATGAGGGGAAAAAGTCTTTACTGTTGGTTTTCAGTGGGCATTAGGCAGTGGTATTTGTTGCAGTTTTATGAGATGGTGCAATACACAGAAACACTACTAGGACCTCTAAATTCTCTGTGCTCTGTGCACAGAGAACTTCTATTCCACTGGGTGACCATGAATTGCTCAACATTCCTAGGAGGGGGAAAACAGGAAGGAAGGGGGATTTTACATAACCTGTGTTCAATGCCAAAGTTTGTTTCCAATCATAGTAGTAGAAAACTGACATAATCCTCCTTATGACAGGGGAGTGACTGCAAATCGCCCAGGAGTAACAGGTCTCCTGGATATGTTGCTGGGTAGCCCGATGTTGTTGACCCTGCTTGAGCAGGGGAACCAGACAACATGGCCTCCAGAAATCCCTTCCAACCTCAGATGTTCTGTGAAACATGTCAAAGTAGTCTGGAGCAATTCATGTCCCTGGCAGCAGGCATTTAGTGACATTTCAAACCTTATGTTCTAACCAGCCTGGGGTCCAGCTGCCCATTTCTTAAAAGGGGAAGTTTTTCCTTTGGTCCTGGGTCAAATCCTTGTCTGTTGTGCCAACATATGAATACTCTAATAGTCTAAAATGGGACTGTAGGAACTCCTAAATATCAGGAAATCAGACAGCAGTCTTGTGCTAGCACACACACAGGTATCACACCAACATTGGTTTATTTTGGCACCAAACCTCTGAGAACAACCTCTGTTAGAGGACAGTGTTTATAGCCTTGGGAATAATTAAGGCTTGCAAAGTGACTCTATAGTCTGTCAGAAAAGAACTATTATGGTGAAAAGGATCTTGAATAGTAGCCTTTGGAAAGGGACAGATGAGAAAGATTCTATAAGTTTGGGTGGGAAGAGTGAGAAAAGCATCCTACAGCTTGCGCTTCTGCTTACCTGTGCAGTACAACATAACATACACTCTGGTATGCATGAAGAGCATCCACCTGGCATAGTCTAAGCTGGAGATACTCCTCGGAACACTGAAGCTGCCCTCATCTGCTTGCACTTTTAAAGACACTGCCAAGAGGATCAGCTGTGCTTGGAGATATGTGATTTTGAGGATTAAGAGAGATTTTGATCTCCACAGAACAGAGGAACACAGTTTAGCTGGGAGAAGGGCTGTCAAGGTCATAGCATTTCCCAAGATTGCAGCACAATCCGGCTGTGTTTGTTTTAGATCATTCAATTTACCAAAACAGCAGTCGATTTGTTTCGTCCTCCTGACTGTAGAAAACCCTGCAGTGCCCAGAGGCTGCAACCAGCAGTAGTAATAAAACTCCCTGAAATCATCTTTCAAGGTGTGCAGCCAGCTAGTCCTTGAAAGGTACCCATGTGTAGTATCATGGCACAGCTCATGCTTTTTATATTTAATCACTTCATTACTAATTAATGTAGTCATTACCACAGTGGGAAGGTAAAAGATGATTATTAAAGGTTAATGTCATTGCTGGTTATACTGTGCCTTGAATTGTTACAGTTTTTTCCTTGGTATTTAATTAAACTGATAAGTAACAACACAATTACATTTAATAATGTATGTGTAATTGTGCTTATTTGTCCCTCTGTGAGGCCAGTGACTGTCTACAACAATGAGAGAGAGAGACAGATATATTAAATCCACAGTGGTTTTTGCTTTTATTTTGCATGCTCATCTGCTTTCTGCTTCTCTCATGCTGGGTCAGCCTAGAGGTGAAGCTCCAACGACACATGGACATGATGAAAAGCCTGTGATATATTTATGGGTCAAAAATACTATTTAGGTGTAATGACAGCCTTTCTTAGGGTTTGGGAAAGTTCCTTTCATATATTTTTCTCCAACTATATCCACTACAGAATGAATTTCAGTAAGGTTTCTAAACACTTGAATCTCATGAAAACTTATGGAATCAATAGTAAACCAATGGGCTGCTGTACTTTTTCTGTCTTGACAAGATTAACTGTTGCTGAACTGACACGAAGTGACAATGTCACAAGTAAATCTACTCTTCTTTTTTGGTTATCTCTGGCTGCAGACTGCATTCTGTGTGCTTGGTATTGCCTGGACCGAGAAACCTAGTTGATGGGTGCTAATCACTCTAAGGCATAGCTGAGGTCTACATTAAAGACATTTGTGTTACTCATTAGCCCAGATTCAAGTATTACTACTAGTAATGCAGCTAGGTCAAAGGTGGCAGACATAAAAATCTGTTTTCAGCACCACCTCGCTCCTAAGGCCTAAAGCAATGTCATGAGATCAGTGTCGGAAAAACAAGCCCATTCTGGTCTCGTGTCCAGAGAGGAGAGATGCCATGTGTAACTCCAGTACGTGACCTGGAGGCGTTTTGAGAATTCTACAGACCATAGTGAAACGCGGACCTCATAAGATCAACAACATATATATGGAAAGAATGGCCCACTTTAACCCACACGAGACAATATTTCATATCTAGAGACCGGTGTTCTACAGTGCAAGTGCTAAAAACACACTAAAATTTGAGCTAGGCAACATTAAAAAAGCTATGCTGATTCCATGAGTGTGGAATCAGGACTACACAAGAGCATCTCAGAGTTCTCATATTGCTACAGCTGTGAGCAGCGTTCAGAGTTAAATGACTGGAAATATTGTTTTGGACACATAATAGCAAGCATTACACCACAGCTGGCCAAAGAACAGTTAACAAGATTTTGATTTAATGTTTATGCTAATAATTTGTACCTAAAGGAGTTAATTCATATGAGTTTACAGTAGAGATCATAGATTGTAAATTTCTCTGGTTTTGTGTGTTAAAGTGTTAAGATTCTGTAGAGTATATGAAGTAAGGAATTGACACATAAAAGACCTGAGAAGAAGTCATAGAAGCTGGTGGAAATACCTTAATGATTTACACAGAACTGGGGATCAAATTGTATTGCCTTAAGCCACTTTCCATGTAGAAAGCTCCTCTTCTCAGGACAATTCTGTACTGGGAGGAGCTTTGGAGAACAAGGGCAGTGTACATATAGTGTCACTGTACCTACAGCAGTCTCCAAGCAAATCCTTGTGAAATTTTGTGGACGGTGATTGAAGTTCCAGAAGATTGGAAATGGGCAAAGATAGATCCTTCTTTAAAAATGATAGGAAAGAATGACTGGGCTGTTTAAGTTTTAATGCCTGGAGAAATACTGGAACATCAATCTATTGGCAAACCTTTAAGGGTTGAGAAATAATCGGCAAGCCTTTGTCATGAGCAACTCATATAAAACTACATTGTGTGACAGATAACAGAGCTTTTAGATAGAGAAGTAGATACTGTGTATCTTCAGATTATTGACACACTCTTCAACAACATTCACATAAACAAGGTTAGAGAAAGTAGCTGCACAAGTGGGAATAATAATTAGTGGGTCACATGTAAACTGAAAAGATACTATCAGGTGGTATCCCCTGTGATTTTTTATGTCTGATATTGTCTAGTGTTTTCATGAACTAATAGAACAATAAAAACACAATCCTGTTACTTCACTTGTATTTAAATTCTGTTTAGAGAAGGGACGTGGTGGAAGCACACTGCAAGATGGATTTAGAATTTTTAAAAAATTGTGATAATTTGCATTAATTAGTTAAAATTAGTATGGTACTACTTAATAAGGACAAGAATGAGGTGATATGCTTCAGTAAGAATTCCCAGCCACATGGAAGTGAACTGGGGAATAACTGGCATTGAGGCAAGGGGAATGGCAAACTGAAAGTTATCCAGCATAGTTTACTGAGGTGAAAATGGCATTTTTAATATAAATATTTATAATCATGAATGTCATGTTCAAGATATTCAAAGTAATCCTCCCAAGGTGCTCAATTCTAGGCTGGACTGCACTGTGTTCACTTTTATCCATACCATTTTAAGGGAGATGTGGACTGTCTGAAGTAGATCTAGAAGGGAATAAGAGTGATTTGAGAATCATGAGTAAGAGTGATTTTGGAGGACAGGTTGTAAACATTGGGTTAGGAACAGAATAAGTCAGCTTCTGTCTGGGATGGTATTTGTATTTTCATCCTGATTTGGGGAGTGTTTTCAAGTAGAAGACTTCTTGATTGCCTTCTGTATTTTCTTTGATCTTAAATCTGTGACAGATTGAATTGTAAGATTTACAGAGCTGGATACAACCATACATGTATGTCTGTGTGTCTTTGGTGACATGAGAGAATCTTTATACTACTACAAAAATTCATTAGTGACAATTCCATTCACTTTGATATCTCACTTCTTTTACGTATATTACAGCAACACAAACACCTATAGAAACGAATAATAAACAAAAAAAAAGAGAAGGAAGGTAGGAAATCTCTTCCTCTTTGTTCTGAGAAAGCTGAAATTTATGCCAAAAAAAGGACAAAAGTTTTGTTTTGACTAACTGACATGAGGTGAAGAAAAATAGTCTTTCATCAAAAATTACAAAAGTTGTTTTGCATTGGCAGGTAGGGGATGGAATGAACCCTAACAATAAATATCTTCCATGACTGTAGACCATAATTAAAAAGAAAATTAACAAAAACCCTGTGAGCCAAATTGCAGGAGGCAGATTGATCACAGTTTCCTTTCCAGGGGATTTTAATTTTTTGACTCCTGCTGAGAGAGCTCAGGAATCATGAAGGACTAACTGTGTTGAATGCTTCTTTTAGCTGACTGAGTTGTAAAAAGGTTAAGGACATAGACCACGTGACAATTTTGAAATAATTTTGTTATTAGGTTGCCCTTCCTGGACATATTCCAGGAAGCCCTGTGGCTTTTCATGATCAGCAGAGAGAGGAAAGGAGGAGCTCCAGGCTGAACTAGAGTGAGCAGATGCTCTCCCTCTGGTGTTTAATTTAATTAATTGATGTTTGTTGAAATAAAGCCAATTAACCTGGCTTATCTCTTTATCAATCATGTTTCTGCTTCCATTATTCAGTTGGAAAAATGGCATAATGTATTTTATGGCAGACAGCAGGAACAATTAAAACCAACCTGTGCTGCTTTGCCTGCAGCAGGCTTTACAAGGGAAGAGGAAAAACAGATGTTGTGGTGTAGGATAAAGCCATCAGGCTTTTTACTTTAACTATTTTCTGCCTCTGAATCCTTTTAATTCTTTTTCATTCAAGGGTGAGGAGTAGGGGGGCATCATACAGACAACAGTTCTTGCCTAGGGTCAGAGTGATCTAACCCTGATTTCTGGACTCCTTGGTCTCAGACACCTGTTGTAGACAGAAGAAAGCAGATCATAATCCAATGACAAGAGTCATCAAAGATGATGCGCTCTGAAATCATCTGCAAACATCAAAAAAGTGATTGGTCATGTATATCATAAACTAATGCAAAAGAATGCACTGCCGATCATGGAACCTGGTATAGGATACTCTACTTTTATCTTCCATTAGTTGTAT
This sequence comes from Ptilonorhynchus violaceus, assembly GCA_013397565.1. Lineage (NCBI taxonomy): Eukaryota > Metazoa > Chordata > Aves > Passeriformes > Ptilonorhynchidae > Ptilonorhynchus > Ptilonorhynchus violaceus. The sequence goes on along the minus strand of VZRJ01005901.1, from coordinate 143,966 downwards.
CCTATAAAAGTCTTTTCTTTCTTGTGACTCATTTAGACATCCTGATTCAGTAAAAATATTTCCCTTATATAGAAGTACAACCAGGATTATTTCAATCTAGTTTCACCTTGATTTAACATTAGTATGGCTGCTTAGGTGTCTCATGCTCCTATTTATGTGTGTTGGGATTGAATGGGGTCCTGCTTTTTAGGTTTGCTTTATGTCTGGGGTTATTACTGTTTGTCATGGTTTAACCCCAGCTGTCAACTGAGTACCAGGCACACACATGCTCACTTCCCCCACCCCCATCTTGGGGAGGAGAATTGGAAAGAAAAGATAAACCGCGTGGGCTGAGATAAGAACAATTTAATAATTGAAAAAAAATAGAATAATGATGATGATGGTGATGATGATGATGATGATAATAATAATAGTAATAGTAATAATAATAATAATATATAGAGAGAGTTACAGAACCCAAAAGAACTAAGTGATGGACAGTGCAATTGCCCACCACCCAGTGACTGATACCCAGCCCATCCCCAAACCGTGATCAGCCCCCTTCTGAGTAACTGCTCCAGTTTATATACTGGGCATGGCATTCTATGGTGTGGAATATCCCTTTGGCCATTATATGATTCTGTGATAGATCTGAATGAGAGGTGGGAAGAGGGGCACACCACTTCCTTTCCTGCATTTAAAGCAACTGCAACTCTCAGGGGATGAAACTTTCTATATTGGTGGGTTTAAGACATATTTTAGTGATTTTGTACTTACTGGTCCTGGTAGCAGCTACTTGCTCTGGAAACTTCAGTGCATGATTGTTATTGCTGATTTACAATAATCCCAAAATGCACTCAAAAATTGCACAACAATATTGTTACCTACAGAGTAACCATTAACTAAATACAGAAACAACCACTAAAATCTGCTGAAAAAATTCATTCTGTTCAAAACCTATCACCAAACATTTGCTTTCTGGTTATGAATGTTGCACATCAATATCTGTGCCTCTCCAGAATGTTCCTTTAGCAAAACTTGAAATTCTTCACAGCAGGAAACATTTTTTTTAAGAAAAACCACTTATAGATAATTCAGTCCTTTCATTTTGGTTTATTAAAATATTTCTGGATTAGTCAACTGTTTTGCATGATATTGTTTTTCACTCCGACTGGACACCTTGAACTTCCTGAGAAAGAATACTAAGAATACTAAGAAAGCAAGAAAAAGCAACAAAGAGCAAGTAGCTCTTGTCTGTTAATGCAATTTTAGGTGATTTAAGATTTCTTTTCATCATATCACCAACATTCAGTGTTTTCATTCTCATGCTAATTTTCATAAATAAAGATGAAACAGAGGTGGTTATTATGTGTTTGATTTTTTTTTTAAATTTACCATTGCTAGGGATGTGTTTAGGAGTAGCCCACAACTTGCACAATTTCCATAAAGCACTCACTGTATATAGATTAAAACCATAAATCAGTTAGTACCTTTTGCAAAAATTCATTGCTAGCATATCAAATATGTCAGTTAAATTAAAGCTGATCTTCTAGGTTTCCCGTGAAAAATTGTGGAGGATTTTAAACTGTTGTTATAATTTTCTGTATTTTCTCATATTATTTATGGAAGCTCTGTGTTGAAATGACCATTTTGAAACTTTTCTAGATTAGTTTTTTTAAGGTTTTTAAAGACAAATTTGTAAGGACAAAAATGATATGACTGACTAGCACGGGTCCCACGAACAATTAATGTTCTGTTACATAGCAAATTAAATATATTGAGAGCTGATGAAACTCAGGCCATGAATGCAGTACAAAGGAGGGTATCTTGGCATCATAGCCTCCACTCGTGAATCCTGGTCTATAGAGCCAGACATTGCTCAGGAGCAGGTTCCACAGTGTCAGCTGGCTGTACCTATTCACCTGGGCTTTTGTGGCAGGGATCTCCAGAACTGACAGTTCAATATTACATGGTTTTCTGCATGGTCTTGCACACAGAAGCCCAGATATGCATCTTTTGGCAGGTTCTCATGGGATGCAACAGCCACTAGCATATAAAATTGCTTCTCCCATTCCTTTCCTAAACCTTGTCTTATGGTTTTAGTGTGTGTTAAGAAGACTCAGAGCATAGCAAAGCAGGCTGTGCTCATCTATATACCTGGTTGTGGTTAACTAGTGAAACACATGCACAAAAACTTCTCAGGCAATCTGTGTGCAATGCCTGTATCTAAGTATGTTCCAGGCAGCACACAGTGTCAACAATAAGAACAGCCCGTAGGATCTGGAGATGTCTTGGTGGAAAGTACAAAGTGCTGGGGGGGCAAGGATGATGGGGGTTTGTCATCGTATTAACCTGCTGGTGCTGGAGAGACTGCCCAGGGGGTGATACTTATTCATCTGTGACCCTGTCATTGCTTTTCCCAGATGGAAATAAGGAGAGGTAGTTTATGGGTCTTAGCTGTCGAGGAGTCTTCTGCTTCTCTCTCTCCTCCCACTTATTTTATTGCGGAATTAATTTTGATAGTAAAGTATGGCATTGGCTACTGATCCCACTAGAAAAGCTTTATACATATAACCCTGTCCCTACCCTCATTAACAAAGTCTCTTAAGAGGATATGGACCACTATAAAGTATATTTATTAAAAAAATGGTTTAGTCTTTGTCAAAGAAGAACCATTAGAGAATAAAATGTTCACAACGATGGTTACTTCTATGTCATGATAGTTTGTCTGTTGAGTTAAAAGGGATTAAAGGCTCAGAATTTCCTTCCTAGTGAGTGGGATAAGTAAGTGCATTTTCCACTTGGAGCAAATAGTCAGGGCTGGTTAAATTTAAAAGCAGAACACTGCAGACAATTGAAAATACCAGGTCAGTTCTAGGATTTTATACTCACCTAATACGTGTCTACTATGTAGACATAGTACCTTAGACTTTTCAATCAGATGATGTCCTGAAATAGAAAAAATAAAACAGCTTATGCTGTAACTTAAGCATCTGAGGCAAACTCTATTATATTAAGTAGTTCTTAGTATTGGTACTGTTTAATCCCCAAAATAGGCTAGAAGACCAGCATACAAAAATCATCAAAGAAATAACTCTATGATGAGACATTTGGAAACTGATATTTAACAGATACCCCCTAAAATGCTACATTATGTAATATATGATAAGCATATTGTTGGAAAGATAAAACTGTTCCAAGTCCACATTTGCCTTATTTTCAGCACCCATTCCTTTAAGTCTAGAGAAATCATAAGTGGGAATAAATCCATTTTCTGTCCATCTCTGTAATGGAATCTGTAACACAGTTACATTCAAGAGCTTTATGAAGCTTGAGGGGGAGGAGGTTTTGGCTCAGACAGAGCTATAGTTAGGTTGTCTGAGATCTACTTCAGATGTGTAGTAATTCTCTTATCAGGAAAGTTGTGCAAGCCCAAACACTCAAAACTCAATTGCTTCTCAGGAGAATCAGTGAGAACACAATGTAAAAGGGTCTTAGCCTCTCTCCTCCTCAGTAGGATCAGCTTTTCTTCAAGGCATTTTGGAGAAGAGTCTAAAGTATTTGAGAAATATGCACACAATACCTCAAAAGATGTCTGCGATAGTTAATGCCACCACCCATGGGTGTCTTCACAAAAGTTAACAATTCATGTCCAGAGGGTGTTTTGTCTGTTTTGCTTTGGGTATGTGTCTAAGGGGAAGTGAAAATAGTGTTATTGGGTTTTTTTTTTTGGTTCGGAGGTGGGCTTTTGTGTAAAATCAACAAACTTCAGAAGTAATAGGATTTTATTAAATCCTCCCTTTGCTGGGCTGCAGCTTAGGGTCTTGACACAACAAAGGGATAAACTGCTGCATGAATCCTGTAGTGCAAGTTGTTGAGATTATTTATTCATGCCTACTAATAAATCTTGCTAAACATGAGGAACATTGTATTTCGTCTATTTTATAAGGCATAGCCATGTTTCAGTCATATGAATGTTATCATAACTTTCATAGAAATGCAAAGTATTTCAAGTTTTTCACTACAAGTTCCTGGGAGAATGTGATGACACGTTTGTCTTCAGAAAGATAAAAATCAAATGAACATGTACAGTCATCCAGTAAAGGGAACATTTTGTGACTGCATCTTGTTTTCTGATACATTTCATACAAGGAAGAAGGACTTATACAGAGCCACAAATCTACCCTGAAGAGATTTGAAATATAAACTGCACAAAAAGTGATTTCACAGATTTCAGAAATTGCAGCAAGAGATTAACAGTGCATGGTACAATGGAATGATTACATATCTCACAAAAGAGAGAAGTGAACACGGTTGATAGACACAATGGCAGAAAGCGGGAGCTGAAGTATTAAATAGAGAATCTATACCATCCCCCATCCTGACACAAACTAGGAGATTATCTTCTGTGTGGAGGTGTTTTACCTTAATTCCACTTGGTGATGATGGGGTTTCAACATCCACCCTTAGAAAATCACTGTATTTTTCCACTGGAAAAATATGGAACTTCTTTTCTCATTTCTCTCATTAATATCACCTTCAGAAACCTATGACTTTTTTCCTATTGGTTTCCTATCTCTGTCTCTCTTACATTTTTGCATGCACATCTTGTTCTCATTTCTTTCACATCCTATTCTCCATTCTTCAAATCAAGTATTACGTGTTAAACACAGTGCTTTGGTTACTTGCTTTTTAATATCGACTTGACGATAGATTGTGGTCTCTCACTGCAGTCAGTGCTAAGGTACCAGCTGACTCTGAAAGTGGAACTGAGCCTTCTAAATGACTTGTAATCAGATTGATTTAAAGACCAATTTTCAGCAGTGTAAGGTCTCTAGCTGAACCATATTTTTATGAAGAGCACAGTGCTGTACTTTTCTGAGATCTTAATATTAAGTGTTACATTATAAAATACTGGACCTTGTGCATTTTGTAGGATGTGACCATTCTTGAACCACATTAATGATATATGATTGATTCTGAAAGAATTTCTGAAAAGTCTGGCTGCTGAATATAGGTATGTAAACTTGCTTTTTGTTCTTGGTGCATTAAAAATGTGGCTGAGAGAAAAAGTTCAGGAAACTAGTAAAATAACACATCAGCATGAGGATAGTGTCAGAGTGTGAAAAGACATATATATTTACAGCACTGACAGCATATAATATATGATGTAGACAATTACCAAAACTTTATTATTTCATATTTTAGTTAAGATCAAGGCTGGTCATTAATTTCTGAGGGTTTTCCTAACTTGACTTTTCTTGCTCTGTCATGTCTCCATGTTCTCAAGTCTCAAAAGAAAATGGCCAAAGAAATACCTGGAGTTTTTTTATGTTCAACATTTTTCACTAGTTATCATTGAAATAACAGCTCTTATCAAATCAGTAGCTTTTAAAGTCCTTAAAATTCTTGAAGGAACAGGTTTCTGCTAGCCACTAGATTATTTCTTATAGAGCTTTGTACCGAAGCAGGTGCCTGTCACAATAGTTTTAGAATGAATGTCCACAGGTATCAGATTTAGTACTGAAGCAATCAAAGCAGAGTGCAACAGGGCAATGGACTCACAGTGAGAATGGGGGGAGATTATCACTGCTTTTGCCTCCACATTATCTTCTCAATCAGTATTGCACAGAAGGCTCATGCTGTCTTACTAAACAATATTGGTTTCCATTCCAGGTGCGCGTAACCTTGGATGTTATCCCTTGAAGATAAGCATTGTAGACTAACTGTCAGAAAATCCTCAGAATACAAAAAAATTCCCAGATTACTAAATCTGGCCTTCAATTATTATTGGTAACTTCATTATCTACCCTTTCAAAAACATGATTTACCTTCTTCTTAAAATTATTCGTTTTAATATTATCTTAATTATATTAAATTTAATTTAATATCGTCAGTATTATTGCTATGTAAATTCTGGTTTAGAATATTGCTGGAAACATAATTTTTTGCTTAGCCAATTTACATCCATTTTTTGTGCTTTAACTTAAAAAGTTAACTTGTTGCTTTAACAGAAATAGCTCCTCTCCTTCATTAATATTTACTTTGTGTATTTTTAGGTTTTCTCAGACTCTCAAATAGGGGAAACCAAGGTTAGAAGATGCCATGGCAGGTCATTCAATTCACCCTCCTATTTAGTGAAGCTAAAGAAGCTAAGCTCATCTTGTCAGTCTCAATTTGTCCTAGTAGGTCTTTTCAGACTGGCCTTTAATTTCAGCTTCCTTGGATATATTCCAAAGACTGTATCTGTGTCTCTCATGTCCACAATGTGATGATGTCTTGTAGTCCCATTATAAGTGACCAGCGCATCCACTTCTTGATCTTTTCCTTTATGCACACTGACACCTTGTTTACAGCAGAAGCTCTGTCACTACAAGGGCATGGCATGCAGTGAGGGCTGTTTCATCTTCTACCTGAAACCTAACTACTACTATTTCTCACATCCTCTGTGATTGCAGTGCCCTTCAAATGCAACCCAGTAAGAGTGGCTCAACCTAGTGGCTAGGCACAGACTTCCAAGATCTGGGCTCAGCTTTACTATTATTTCAATGAATGTTTTCAGGCAAAAACGGTTCTGGCCTACTGTAAACCACACCCATTTGCTACTCTTTCTAAAGTGTTTCTGACAATTGATATGAACCTCTTAAACATGACGTGCTGTTGAAGATACATCAACTTGATCATGGAGGTGCTATTTTCTTCAGCTAGGTTTAATGATAACTGAAATTACTGCAACAGTTTTGTCACAGGAAGCTGAAGAGGCAGATAGTATCAAAATGCTCAATAAGAAACTAGACAAATTCATAGACCAAATATTCATAAACAAGATACTGGAGGGGATTAACAGGGCTATGACCTCTATTATTCTTAAAAAAACAAGTATGGACACTGGGAAATACAAAGAGAATGGATTAAACGAAAAGCCCAGGCTCCCTTGCTCTCCTAGAGAGTATTTAGCTAGATGCACCAGTGGTCTGATCCACTAGAGCTGTTCTTATATTCTCAGAATGACTTGAAAAACTACACATTAATAGGAACTGCCAATACAGTTATTCTTAGATAATTGTTAACAGTTGTCTGTCATGCCTGTTTTTTCAGTAAAGAACAGAGATTACAAGTTTACATATTTTCCATACTAAAAGGATGAAAAATAGAAATTTTCACGGTAGATATGACATATTGTCTGTAGGGACATGGATATGTATGGTTAACATATGGAAAGTTGCATGTGGAAAGAGAAACATGTGCCAAATCTCGTGTTGAGTACCCTGACCTGCATGGGTTTTTGGCTTTTGGTTTGGTTTGTTGCCTTTTTTTTTTTTTAATTACTTCTCCTCCTACAGATTTTACAGTGGCAATTCCTCACCATCTCTGTGACCAAAACACAGACTTTTCTATCTTGAATTGCAGCTTTAGTTACAGATGGAAATCTGTTTTTTAGGAGCTGCCAAAAACTTTATGTTTCTGAAGACAGTGAGTCAGTCATCCTCCTTGGAAGCAGTATGCTTATGTAAAACTCTATTAGTGTTTTTATTATCCATAAAATTGCCTGTTCCTGCATAATTCAGCAATATTTGACCGTGTGACCTCCAGCAGCCAAGGTAACTCTGATGCATCTGTTATAACTGTGTTCCATCATACAGATCAAAAGATGCTCTGGCTTAATTGACATCTTCCTGTTCTATTATTTAATACTGTCTTGCCTTTCCCCTGACGTAATTGACCTTTCATCTTCAAAAGTTAGAGAAGACTGCTGCTTCCAGCTAAGTGCACGAGTCTACTTTGCCCATGTATTTTTTAATATAGATATATAAGAGTATTCTCAAATCTAAGGCAAGAAATACTAAAATGAATTTCAATTAATATGAGGAATGAGTTGAGATGTTATGGCTGTGAAATTTAGTGGGCACCTGCAGACATTTAATAACATCAAAAACATCAGTTCTAGCACCAAGTGAAAAAGTCATGGGGATTTAAGTAAAGGGCTTATAAAGAAGTACTTAATTTAAAATAAAGGAAAACAATTGTGAGTTAAACATTGATCATGAAAAGACACTAATTAAGATGTGCTAATGATATGAAACTTAATTCTCATGCAATTTATGCACAATTACTCCTGAACAAATATTTAATTAAATTCCCTCTAATACACTAAAACAATCTTCCCTCCTTTCACACTGTGTTTCTCTTTATTTCTAGTTGTTAGGTAGGAATATGTAAGCTCTTAATTGGCACAGAGTAAGAATGACAGGTATTAAGGGAATTGAACCCAGTTATATTTTTAGTTCTTAAAAGTTAGAAGGGAAATGCTTTACAAGTGGATGACTTGAGAAGTATGTAGTGTTTTTACAGACTAATTGTATTAATTAATTGAATTAATTAGCAGACATTTTCAAAGAGCTTTTCAGACAGAGATTGCAATGTAAGCACTACGTTGATGTCATTATTATTATTATTGAGTGCTGCAGGCGCTTCACTCCAGAAGCTGGGCTTGCAAAACCTTCAGCAGAAGTGGTAATGATTTAAGAGAAACTCAGAGAGAAATCTAATTTTCTTATTTCAAGTCCCATTTCTAAAGGAAAACAAACGTAAACTATTGGGTCTGTGTTTGTGTGTGAAGTGCATTGACCTGATAGAGGTGAGGCTGTCACAGCTCCACACCCCCTAGTTGTGCATGGATTCCCAGCAGGCACACACATAGAAGCATACATATAGAACACATATGTACACAACTGGACACAGAGATCAGCACATGCAGGCTAATCAGCACTGACACAAGCATAAACATCCTCAGCAGTCTCACCTTTTCCCCTGTCTGGCTGATCAGGAGGAAGGTCCATGACTGGGAAATATATATATGTACACACGTGAATACTTGTTCCATGTGTGTCTGTCCAGCAGCTGGGCTTAGGCAGTACTTGCACCCTGGATCCCAGTCTGCCCCTATCCTGGCACCTGGACTTATGAACCCTGCAGGTCCAAATCCCCTCTTCAGCTGCTGATAAAGCCACACTGCTCACAGAAACACACATACCCACATACACATGTACATGCAGAAAGGTCACCAGTAGCTGGCTGGGACTCCCCTGGCCCCTCTAGTAGCCAGCTCCTCTCACAGTTTTGCCCTAGAAACAAGCACACCTGATTCCCAGGCCATTTCACCAGCAGGCCTGGCTTGATATTTGCTAAAGCTCACATACTTACTCACACACTTGCGCTCCCTCCAGTTGCTTGCACCATAGACACCTAGGCCTCCGACCCTGGATCCCACTCCAGTTGTTGGCAATTAGACCACCACACACATATACACACATAATAGAAAAATCCTTAGGAAAGGAATTTAATAGCATAAAGCCAACTCTGCTGAGCACTGAGCACAGTCATAAAAGTGCACTGACTAGCAATCTGTGTACAGGCAATCAGCCCCTTTTATCCACTTTTCCCTCTGTTTTTCCATGCATGTTCCCAAATCACCTAGATCCATCCCTTTCCTCACCTTTGGTTCTTGCATCCCATAATGAGTCTTGTGAAGTCCTGAAATGCTTTTCCCCTGCATTCCATAATGTGTCCCAAACTCCTGAGCAGTGACCCTACAGTCTGAAGGTTGATCCAGAGAGATAGGAGAGCACCCATTAACTCATCTTGATGGACATCACCCCTGGACCACAGAGCTGAGCAGCATTTGGGCCCACCCTGACAAGGGTGTGAACAGGTGCCTCTTCCTCTGAATGCGCAGTTTGGGTTCCCTAGCCAAGACTGCAATGTACCAAAATTCCTGTGGTTTATAAAGACGCATTTTTTACTAAGACTGTTGGAGAATGTCTTTAACCCAGAAGTTTGTGAAGTTTTCAGATGAACTTTCTGAAGGACATTCACATTATTAATCTATATGCAATGTGCCTGAACTCATCTGGGCATTTCTTATTCTGCATCCAAGAGATTTTTCTTTCATGTTTTTTTATATATCAGTATTAATGCATGAAGAATCCAAATGATGCACTTGGGTTACAAAACTTTTTCACTTCCAAGGTCAGCAGATTGTTTGGATTTCTCAGAAGTAGCCACCACATCCTTACACTTCAGTTCAGTGGTTGCAGTCTCAGATCACTTATTGCCAAAACCTGCTGTGAAATTTGTAACCTGAGAGATAAGACAGAGAATTGGAGGCAGTCCTTACTTTAACATGTGCACCTGTTGGTGACTTGGTTGTCATGCATAATAAAGAACTCAGAGCTACAGAAATGTCCTTTAGGAGAAGACTAAAAATTAAGCATTGAGGTAGAGACATTCAGGTTGAACTTTAGGAATGAAGCATGCACAGCATGTAAGGGGACCCACTGCACAAACATGAATTGCAGTCTAGGACAATAACAATATGTAACCATTTTATACAGTGAGAATAACAATTTTATGTTTTTCTCCTAACAGATTTTCTTTCCCTCTTTCAGTACTACTGCAAAAGTAATTCCCAGATAAATTGAATAACACTTTTATTCATATATTTAGATATATGCATACATATATACATATATATGCATATATGGATAAACAGAGAGGGATGAAGGTTTTTATTTTTTCCAAATGCAAGAGAATAGCTTTGATCTGTAACTATGACTTAAAAAAAAAAAAAGAGGAAGAAATGAAAGAGAAAGAGGAAAAATCTCCATCTCGTGTGAGAAGAAATGTTTGCATATGGCAAAGCAAATCAGAAAGGGCAGTAGAAGCAGCAGACTTTGGGATTCTGCTCTTCCCAGCAAGGGAATTCAAACAGAAGGTATGTGATCTTGGAAACGAAGATAAATTTTTTTCCTCTGAGATAGCGTTTTTCATTGTTAATACATTTATTCCTATGCAGACCCAAGTTTTGCCTATTTATCCCTGGAGCAATAATTATATATTGTTGGTCCCATAATTATATAGGTTGGTCCCATAATTTTAATATTTCACCTGTCCTGAAGAAGCTCAATGGAGGCCTTGGAGGGACTTAATATTGTTCAAAAGAATTAATCCTGCAGTCAAACAAATGCCCTACAGAAAGAATTTAAGTGGAATTTTTGAAGGTCTACGTATCCTGTAGATAGCTTTGAAAATCTCTATCCCAACGTCTCTAGTGCTGGACAGATGACAGTCCTTGTAGCACAGATGCTTTCCTGGGACAACAAACTTGTATCTGGTGAGAAATAAAGAGTGGGTTTTTTGCTATCATATTAGCTATTTTGCAAAAAAGTTACATTTGAGAAAGTAAAGTTTTAAATCAAATTGCAATGAAATATTTCATCTGGAGTTTTGTATCTCAGCTTCTGAATATGATGCATTCAATGAAGCAAAAGGGAAAGTTGTTCAGTTTTAACTCCAGCTCAGGACGGAGCTCATGTGTGGCATAAGTGGCAAACCCTTCAGGGATTTTGTGCTTTACTATCCTGCCAGGAAGATGTGAGGTCCTTTTGTCTGTGAGAAGGCCGCTCATGAAAATGTACAGTTGACCTCTGTTCCAGGACATGCCCGCGCCCTACAGGATATGATGGCTATGTGTGTCCACACAAGGTAGGAGAGTAGGGCACAGAGAGCTGGAGAAGAAAGTTGCTTGCATTGACAACAAGGGAGAATGAAATAGACTTGGAAATGATGTGTAACAAGAACAGAATCAAAGAAGGATTTTTTAAGTCTGACCCTGGGGACAGGATTAATCTCGACAAACACTAACATTTGCAGAGCAGACATCTATAGATGAGGTGGATGTTGTAATTAATCTTCACTGTCACTTGTGTCCAGTGACTGTGAGGAGACTGTAGGGGAACTGTCTTCAGTGCAGCCATCTGTATTGCAGATGTTGAACATTATAGAAGTTGAATACTGCTGTAATTTAAGTCTCTTTTTGCAAAACTCAGATGCCTTGTGTCAGGGCAGAGATATGGCATACAGAATCTTAAAATAACAAAGCACAAAACAAAGCACACAATAGTAAGTGGGGCCACGGACTGAGGTTGATTAAATATAAGCATTTTAATGGGCAGAAAGGAGACCTACTTGTGTTCCTTGTTTAGCTTCAGGACATTGCTGAATTGTGTTCACTTTTGCTTCTTTCACTTTTTAAGTGCAGAGCTTTATTAAGCATCCAGGCACGCAAACTGACTAAATGGAGCCCAGAAGTAATTTCAATGTAGATTCAGCTAGTTTGGGAAAAATACACTCTCGTACTCTGCTCACAGTAGTGTTCTTTTCAGTCTGGGAGGTGACAGAGGGCTAGAATTAAAAATCAAAAGCCATAAAATCCTGAAAATATTATGGACTTTCTATCGGTTGTTCTAAGATACAATCAGTATAATCAACAAACTGACTTTCTGGATTATTTTGTTCTGTGTCTATTTTGGATGGGGAAGAAGAGGATGAGGTGGCTACACTAAAAAGGATTCTGTATAAAACAATTTCAGCTGCTTGATTTAATGATGCATTTTGAAAATGGAACATGTCGCAAAACAAACTTCTTAAAATCTTAAAAAATGCTTGGAAAGCAGTGTTTTGGGGTTTGGAACAATTATTTTATCTTTTCACTTCTCAAAAATTCACAAAATATTTTTTTCTTTCTACACACAGCTCTTTTAAATCTTTACCTCAAGTCCTTTGAAGTGCACTCCAAATATTTTACCACTTAATTTGAAAAGGAAATGTTTTCTGGGTTGCAAGACATCTGCTTTCCTTCATATTGCAAGCAGCTGATGCTAAAACATGAGGGGGAACATTTCTGTAGTAGGACTTGCTTGTTCATATGAAAATACACGCTTTCGGTAAATGCAATAGCCTCTTGGGTTATGCAGCTTTTGTAGTTATGTTAACTTGAAATTGTTTGGGGTTCAATTCAGTGCTGTATCGTTCTGTATAAAAACTGCAAAACATAAGACTGAAATTTACAGTTAAGTACAAGGGCAACATGAGTAACACAAAAGAAAAAGAGACTTTGAAAGGATGCTTTTCATAAGTCAAAAAGAATCATTGAATATTCCTGACATTCTTTATAGACTTCTCCACATCAACATGACAAATCCCAATTATAACTTGATTTCTGAGCAAGAGCTTGTAACTCTGCAGTCTTATTTTTTTTTCTACAAGCAAAAAAAGAGCTTCAGAGAGTGTGGAAACCTGTACATTGTTAGAAATATGCATATTCAGATAAGTACTATAGTTAAAGTCATATGGCTATAGGGATTGATGAAATCAGCGAAGTCCCTGATGAAAATAAAAAAAAAGGGAGTGAAGAAATTCTTCTGGGGTAGGGATAGGACTGACATAGCAACCATGAATACATTTAACTGTAGAAGTGTAAGTCTGATCAGCTGTCAAACCACAAGATTCTATTGATACTAGGAGTGTATATGGCTAGTTAATGTTGTATTTGTATGAGATGCTAACTTTCACAGTGAAATTGCTTCATAGGAAATTTGTATTACATGGCATTAAAACAAAGCCAGCTCTGTGTGGAGCACTGCATCCGTGCAGTATAAATGGTGAGAGACACTGGTTCAGTGCCGAAGCTGAACGAATAACTGCAAATCACAGGGCTTTAAAAACCTTGGTAATATCTTCACAGAAGATGCTTACTATTGTAGCTACCTTTCATAAAACACATTTTATAAGAAGGAGATGTGACAAGAAACCTGCTAAAATTAATTTCTGATAAAGCTCAAAATAAAAGAAGGAAGTTCCCTAATAACAGTGATAGTAATGTCACATTTTTTTAAAATGCATTGTGTTTGCTGGCATCGATGAGTTTTGCAGGAGGAACATGGCTCTTTATTGATAGTGTCCATACAACTGAGGCAATTGTATTTAATTATGAGAAATCTCTGGCCCTTTTCCAGTAAAACCCTAAAGGGAGATGGAGTTGTTCTGTTTTATGTACCCAAGAAATAGCTTTTCAGACAGAAACTCGTGCTGTGTTTGTTAATATCTTTTTTAGTTGCTCCAAAAAGGAGAGACTAAATACGTTCATTGCACAGTCTGCATATATGATGTCCACCTGTCTCTGATCATATAGGAGTGTTTTCTGGTTGAATTTAAAATTTGTGTGAGACTCTCCTCATGGGAGGAGCGTTTGTCACGCCAGGGAAGAAGGATGCAGTTTTCTGATAGATAGATTTTCTTGGGCTTTGTTGTATAAAAAAAATGTACAGTTTTTTTTTCTCCTGGCTTCTATCAAAGTGTTTGGCATGGCCCTGTGCCCACCATGAATTGGAAGGTTCACCCCGCAGTGTCCAGAAGTCTTTGGAACCTGTCACTGGCATTAGGGAAGGAAAATTCTGACTGTAACAGGAAAGAGAGGGAAGGGATGGCAGGTGCAAAAGGCAGAATTAGAAAATCAGGCTTCTCTGCTTAACTCTTCCATTAGTTGTCGCAAATAAGCATGAATGAATTTTTCAGTTTCCCTTTCAGTTTCCAATGTGAAAACAGGATCAATAATATTCTATCATAGGGAAGGTGCACTGTAAGGCTCCATCCATTTTTTCTCTGAGGGCTCTTAGTTTGCTACTGAGAAGGCAGCCTGAATTCTCGATTGCTGCTATGCAGTTGCCAAGCAGCTACGCAGGAATTTCTGAGCCCAGAATTCCAGGAATTTCAGAGAGAAAAGTACAGTGTGTGCAGACTCTGGGAAGACCTGCTGATGCTCTTGAGTGGGACCAATGTGGGAGACTACTGTTTTTCCTGATATAGACAATGCAGGCAGTGTGGCAATGGTCTACAAAAATAAAGGTTCCCTAGTCTTACAGGATCCCAGTGTCTTTGCACGGAGGCCCCAGCTTCACAAGGAAGGGAAAAGTAAAATCTGGATAACATCAAAGCAGCAGCAGTAGCTGCATCAGTGACCTTACCAGTAAAACATGGGGATGACTGCTCTGGTGCGTAATTCCTCAGTGGATGGGAATGATCAGGGAAGCTGTCAAAAATCATCTTCTGAAAGACAGTGTAGTTGATTTCCTGGAGGCCAAGCAATTTGAGTCAACACAGCTGCAGTGGGCTTATTTTCTGTCACTCTATCCACTTCATATGGATCCAGATGGAAATGGGCTACAATGGTATTTTGAAAGTATTGCTGCTTTGGAAGGTTGAGCTCACAGCATTTTCACAGAGAAATTACAAAAATCCAAGGATGGTCATTACAGGTTCCTAATTGACTTTTCTCTTAAATAGAAACATTTGGGTAAGACAAACAGAACACAAATTAGGAGTGTTGGAAGCATGCCTCGCAACCTGAGTCACACAAAAGCTTCCCAGCATACCAGAGTTGGACTTCTCAGTTATAAGCAAGGATAAGTTTATTGTCTGAAGTAAAGACTGCTGAACCTCTTTGATAAAGAAATAGTGTGGAAGGTGTTATGGAAACTGCCCAAATCATGATTGTGGACCATGCTCTCCTTTGCCACAGATGATCCAACTCTTGTTCCTTTTCAAAATCAAAAGTGCAGCATTGCTGAGATCTTCCGTGCCACACACATCTGAGGATGGTGTCTTTACTCTAGATGTGTCTTTACTCTAGACCATCTGCGACATCTACATTTCATTGTTGTTATGAAACAACAATGTTATGAAACAACAGTGGTAGAATACTCTTGTCTCCAGATAAGAGTTTTGAAGTTGGAGCTGAAGCGAGATCTGACTGCAACCAAAGTCAGGTTGTGTAGTCTGATCTTATGCCTGGAAGAACTTCTGTTTTATGGGAGAAGCTGGTGGTGCTGTAGGTGCAATGGCACTGACAGGGTAGAACAACATGAGGTATTCTGAAATGTCTTCACTGTGAATATACTTTATTCTTACACAGTCCCATCTTACCCTTTGTTTGAAAATCAGAAATTAATTTCACACTTTAATGCTCATTTAGTTCGGTGCTATAGTGTCTCTCTGTGCAAGGAAGATGCAATCAAATAAGAAAAAGGCACTTTTTAACTCTCCCTGAGATTGGCCTATTTGTCACCTCCATGCACTGTGATCTTCCGAGTGTGTGGAGGTGACAGTCCAGAGACCAGCAGTGCATTGATATGAGCTGAAGGCAGTGCATACGTGCCATGCCTACAAAACTGGTCTGTAATCCAGAAATCAGTATTATCTAAACAATAAGAGAGAATTCATTTAATCTTGATGTAATGTTGTCCACCATAACACTCCACTCCTCAGCATAAATGATGGTTTTTCCTTTGCTCTTTAATGGAACGTATAGGGATACTGAAGATTATAAGACCACATGTTTAATTGTTTGGGTTTTTTTCCTTGAGGACATGGATTCTTTTCGGTGATTTGCATTTGAAATGCCAGCGGTCAAAAGATATCTTTTCCTAATGCAGTGGAGGATAAACAATACAACACAGCTTGCAAATGCTGGGCTTTGGAGCAAACAGTGAATAATTCCTGTTACTCTTAGGACTAGAAGCCCTTACAGCAGCCCAAAATATGGCATCAAACCACACTAAAACTCTTTATGGAGAAAGAATGCAGCAGCTGTCTAGCAGCAGAAAGAGGAAACTGGAATATTACATTTGGCATTTTCAGAGCTGGTGAGGGTAAGGATGTTTGGTACTGAATCTAGGAACTACAGACTGCAAGCACAAGTGTGCTAGGTCAGATCTACATCTTTTTTAAGTCCCTATCCCATCTCTAGCAGCTGATGCATATCAGAATAGTGTTGGTATGGCTCACTTCCTCCAAAACATCCACCTGAGCGCCAATAAACTTTAAGACTTGCTGAGTTGAACGTTGTATCTAGACCATGAGGATTAATAGACCCCAAATGACCTAGCTGAAAAAATGTGTTTCATTGCTTTTGAGCGAACCTTTGTTTTACCCCTACAATGCCTCACAACACAATGTTCTGCAGATTTATTTTGAGGTATGTGGTAAGTTCATTCTTTTGCTTGTAGTAAACCTTATGTTTGGGTATTTTTTATTGGGTGGGCTTATTTCTTTTGCTACATAAATTATTGAATTATTTCTTAATTCATCACTTTGTAATTAGTCACTTTATTGTTATGAACTTACTCATAAAGACATTTGCAGATATCTGCATTTGTAGGTCTCAGAGATGACAAAGCTAAATTCTGCCCAAAGTGGCTCCTGTGCATCCAACTGGACAGCAGTGAATGTGTTCATTGCACAAGCACAGAGAGAGTGGACTAAGGCTTGAAAGCACCTCACATTAGGCATTCAGAGATTAGCATGACTCATATCCTCAGGAACAAACAGCGTAGCTTTGCTTTCGAATGCCAAATCTTTCTGCTTCCCTGAAGTTGTTCTGAGCTGGAGAGTGCCGTTGCTGAGGCAGTCATTGAAAATCACCTTACAGAAGTGTTAAAAAGCTGGCAATGTCCCATCATCCCAGGGGAAGAATTAGAACTAGGACACAGATGTCAGTTAATACTCATGGAAATGGAGATCACACACAAACAATCGTTTAACACTTACAAGTTATAGGCAGTTATGTCTATATTCCCTTCCTGCCACCTTCCTTTCCTTTCCTTACCGTTATAGCCTCGGAAGAGATTTTCTCCCATTTTCCTCAACACCTGATTTAAAGACACAAGATAGTTCTCAAAAACTTTTCAAACCTGGAAATATACAGGCTCAAAAAGGATCTTGGATTTCTCCATTTTGCTTTACAAAAAATAACAGGAAAAAAATATTACTTCCATACATCCAAAGGAGGATCTCACTCCTTTGATCCAGGCAAAAAAAAGCCACTGACTGGGAACCATTTGCAATAAAAATGGACGTTTTTCCCCTCCCCTACTAAGAAGAAAAGATATACTCAACAAGTCCTGCAGGACAGGCTTTCAGGTAAGCACTCTCTGTATGTCCTGCCAATGGTCTTATTTCTGAATTTGGTCTGTGTTACCTGCTAGTTTCCATGGAATAAAAAACTGTTATACCGATGACTTCGAAATTGCTCCTTCCACTCATGCACCATGAGAACTACTCTCAAGCCCATGATTTTGCTGACAGTCCATTATGTACTTGGTGGCCTTTCGATCTGCTCTACAGACCACATGGAGCCATGAAGCTATATGGAAGTATAAGAATAAGGAGGATAAATTCTGCATAGTTTCACATGCTTGCCATGAACACCGTTGTACGAACAATCATTTCCACAGCAGCAGCAGCACATTTCCCAGGGGAAACCTGCAAAGTGTGAAAGACTTCCCACTCATCCTGTTATCCCTGCCGTTGTATTGATTCCTTCACCAGTGCTGCAGCTCTGAGCTACTTCACATGCAGCACAAAGTCAAATCACACTCTTTGGCTATATTTCTGTGACAAAGGAGCCTATTCCAGACTGGCAGATTTAGACACTAATGGAAGCTGAAAGAAAGTGTAAAGAAGGAGCTCTGCTCTTTGTTAAGGCTAGTGTTTATCTTCATAAAGTAAAACTGTCGTCCAAACACTCTCTCAATACAGACTTAGGTCTTGATTTTCTAATGGTATTATTGTGGTCTCAGAGCATCCTAGAAAGAGAACAAACCTCTTCCAAAAAACGCACATGATGGAGAATGCTTCCTCAGGAACCATAACAAATGGTAAGGTTTGTAACCACTAGCCTGTAAGCTGTGAAAGCAGCTCACATCTCTAACTCAGGGAATGTAAACCAGGTGTTATGGTCTTTTAAATTACAGCCAAATCTTTGAGCATATATAATAGCAAGAATGGAGGAGAGCTAACAGTTCCACTGCTACTGCAGTGGTTCCCTTATGCTTTAAAACATCAGACTGAATTCTATATAGATTCCCCACTATTTGTACTACTGATTTTATGGTATCTCAAGCATTTTAAGACTCACTATTTATGCATCATAGAGGACTAATTCTTCATTAATTTGGTGAACTGTAAATACACACACTCATTTCTTCCAGTTCAAAACCATAAAATTGTCCATTTTTCAAACCCCATTTTATTAAGAGAGGACAACACAGAAAGCAAGCTTGGGCAAGTTTTCAGTAGTTCACATCCTTTCTTAGTACTACTGTTCCATAGCCAAACCCAGTTTTCCATTTTTGGGTATATCTGTTTTCCTGCTCATGGAGTTTTGAGCCCTGTTCTCAGTTTATGTCCCTCTGTACAACCCCTTTGGTTCAAACCTATCAATTAAGCAGATCCCTGCTTAGGCTGCAGAAACCTCCTGATGTGGTCTTCAGCAATTCCTGTGCTGAGTGAAAGGAGGTCCAGGCAAACCTTTCATTTGTTGTAATAACAAACTGTGTGTGAAAGTCCTGCCGAGGAGCCAGCACTTCAAGTGATTCATGGAGCAGCACTAATTGTACTGGCTACTCACTGATAAGTTGCACCCTTGGTGAGAGATTAGCCCATAAATCACTGTGGGGAGGTCATTTGTTTGATGTAATCAGTTAGGCCTGCCCATTTTGGCAGCCTTCCACTTCCTTTCTGTCTTTTTTTTTTTTTTTTTGTCCCTTTTTTAGATGAACCTCACCAAACAGAACAACCACAGTTGCAGGTCTTCTCTCACTTCTTGCTCCTCGTCTCTTGCTCAACTCCCAGAACTTTCCACTTCACATCTTCTCAAGTGCAAGCTTCCAGTGAGTGAGCCCTTCAGTTGTGTCTTTCACCCATGGTCTTCAAAGCCATTTACAAATACATAGGAGTTCAGCCTCTAAACCCTTCTGCCTGCCTCATTTTGTAGGTGGAGAAGCTAGAGTATGTGACTAAGGAAAAAATTTGCCCAAGCTCAGGACACTGGCAGTATTTTACACCACAGTCAATGATGTGCTGGTATTTTGTACAGACTGGGCTGTACTGTACAGATTCTTTGGGTGCTAATTATCACAGAACTGTAGGAGAGTAAATCTTGCAATTCTTTATAGGTCATCCTGTAGTTATTTGCCTACTCATTGTATTTGTTTCTGTAGTGGCCAGAGACTGGAGAGGAAAAGCTGTTTCACAGTAGGATGTAAAGGCAAACACAATTCACGAGATGCAGTTTGAGAGCCTCCTCTGAGCCGGGAGGTGTTCTTCCTGGGCTCTTTATACAGGCTGGAAGCAGAGACTGAGTGTAGCCACAGGCACTGCAACCTCTTCTCTGACTTCCCTAGTGGCCTGGTTGCGTGTGTTTGAGGCCACCATGACCAGACCTGCTCTGCTCTTCTCCTTCAGATACTATGGGACCTGGCCCATGAATGTCCTGGCCCATGAAGGCCCTGCCTTGCTAGCTCTACTGTCACCCTCACAAAGAAACATGCTCTTGCTGCTCCTTGGGAGATCATCTCATGAGTCAGTTCCAACCTGTCATGGAATGGATGCAACAGGAGCAACCTCCCTTAGATCAATGAAGAAAAAAGAATAGAGAATTTCTAATATGTAAAAAGCCTCTGGAGTTGAGACAAGTTGTGAGTTATATGACTTCTGACATTTCCAGATTGTTTTATATCTTTCTATATCTATATCTTCACTTGCAAACTTTACAGAACATCACTTAAACCTTGCAAGATACTCAGCAAAGGCTCAAAGGTCACACATCATTATCACAGGAGCTCAGCAGACATCCTAAGGAGCTGTGATCCCTAGAGCTGTGGCTGCAGGAATTCATTGAGCCATTAATAAATGATTTCTTCTTTTTCAAATAAGTCTCTCCACCTGGTGACCCTGGATTTTCTGTGCTTTGAGTGGTGCATAGTGTAACCACAATGACCTGATTGAAAACCAGCAAAACTTGGATAATCATGCAGATGCATCTTGCATGTTCCTATTTGTGACTGTTTCAGATGTGAAAACGAGCAAAATCACAGCAAGAGTCTGACAAAGGGTTTTTTTACATTACAAGGGCTAAAGAAAATTTTGTTTTCTTTTGCTAGTTGTTTTAAAATGAAAGCGTCAATCCTGTGACTATTAAAGTACCCTGAAAGTCAACAGCTGTGTGGTCTACCACTAACTTTTCCCTCAATCAAATTTGTTTTTGCCAAGCAGCTCAACTTTTGTAAGGGAAAAATATAGGCATTTGCTCCCAATAGAAATTACATGTATGATAATTCTGCATGTAAAATCTTGTCTGTGAAAAAAGGGTACTTGTGGATATAATAATACTTTTTCACATAGAAATGTATGCGTAGCTCAATATGCACAAAAGTTTCACTTAATTAGCTATTTAGTTTGGGTGGTTTCAGCATTAGTTTACTACTGGTAACCCTTTATGTTATTCTGATATTGCACGTGAGAACAGCACAACTGTTAGTCTATCTATGTTTCTACACAAACACTTATAAATAACTAATAGAATTTCAATTCTGCTATTAAAAAATACCAAGGAAAATAAGCTAGTAATTATATTAATTAAAGCTAGTAATTCACTTCATTAGCATGGCAAAGAGACAGTACGAGATAAAAATCACTCATACAAATAGAAGAAGTATACTTCTAGAAAAACCATTAACACTTCATAACAAAATGAACAGCAAGGGACCAAAATGAACGTTTAAATATAAACTGAAAGATAGCTAGAAGGAATATGAATTAAAAACACCCTGAATAACCTCAGAGATATATCCTCGTTCCTGAAGCACTCTCATGCCACCTTCCCTGCAATATTGCAGGGTTAGAAACAGCTCCAGAGAGAAAGAGCTCTCTTCTGTTGACTGGTTCCTGTGAAAGGGCTTTTGAAAATTGTCATGAAACATTGTTTAAAAAAGCAAATAAACAAAAACCCCACCAAAAAGCCAAGGAAAGAAGCCAGCTACTGCACAGCTTGATACAGGACAAAATGAAAAGATGCTGTATAATCAGCTTGTCTTGATCACATCAGACTCTGGTCCAAGCAAATGTTGGCTGTATTGAGAGCCAGAGCCTAAATATCAGGACAGCATTGCTTTCCCTTGAACTTTTCCCCATCAATCTTGAGTAGAAAATTCCACAATTTACAGCTGAGGTCCTGGAGCTATCCTGAACTATGGTCTTTGAAACATTACTCCACTACATTTGCAAAGGACACTAGTAGGCTTCTGTGTGTTGAAAACTTTGGGAGCATGTCACTAACTTTGTTTCTAGGGGACCTTTTAGCTTTGACTTGCAATAGCCAACTGCTTCACATATATCACAGTAATTAAAAGCTACTACTGCTGATGGTAGTGAGTACTGAGAGTAAGTTGCATACATGTGCTTTTTCCATTACCTGGTCTAAGGATAAAAGCTGCAGAGAGGAGGTAGAAAATATCACACTGACTCTCTTGGACCTTATGGAAATATAGTTCATGGCATTGGTATCACCGCTGAACAAAACTGGTTGCACAGACAAAAGTTAGTTCCTGCATCAAGTCAAGGTGTGGAAAGCTCTACTGGGTGTGATCTTCTCATGATTAATAAATCTGTCAAAGTCATTCAGAGCAACAAGCAGATCCTAACATAATCACATTCAATCCACAGCTCGTTCTTCAAGGAATAGTCAATAAGCTTATATTCCACTCGATGTTTCTAAGATATAGTCAGGAAAATTTGACCCTAAAAATCACATCTAAACTTTCAAAAAATCAAGTAGTTCAAAATCAAGGACAATTTCCCGGTGCTGTAGGACCAATGGTTAGTCTTGTAATACATTCTTGTAACATATATCCTTTTCATCATTTAGCACAGAAAAAAATATAGTATACTGATTAGACAAATATTCTACAAACAGAAGATCCTGTCCATGATAGCTTTTTTACTTTTAGGAATGCACAAAGACATAATTTTCTGTGCAGATGTGAACTGGGGATTCTGTTCACTATTGACATGCCTTTAATAGCTGGCAATGAGCAAAACTACCTTGT
Organism: Ptilonorhynchus violaceus; assembly: GCA_013397565.1. NCBI lineage: Eukaryota > Metazoa > Chordata > Aves > Passeriformes > Ptilonorhynchidae > Ptilonorhynchus > Ptilonorhynchus violaceus. The sequence goes on along the minus strand of VZRJ01005901.1, from coordinate 121,203 downwards.
AAATTGCCTCCCAATCTTATTGAAATAGCCTGATACAAACTGCACCCTAATTGCTAAATTAGGACTATGTGCTTTGCTGAGCTAATTTCCTTGCTAAATGGCCACGTGGTGTGGCAGTTAAGGGCTTTTTATCAGGTTATTACAATGAGGGATTATATAGTTTCAATGTAATTGAATTTTAACGAGGACAACTCTTAAGCAAATACACCTCCATAAATGATGCAGCACTGATGTTATGCTGAGAAACTGAAGATGACAATTCAGTGGAGCCAGCTGGACCTAGGGACCTCTTTAATGCTTTAATTAAAAGCAGTGAAGAGTCCTCTTATTTTTTTTATATACTTTTTTAAAACACATCATTCTTAGCCATGTTTCTGTTCCTGGCCCAGCCGCAAAGTCCAACAGAACTGAAGAAGGATCCTGCTTTCATTTCCGGTTATCTCAGAACTGCTGAATGGGACCCTCTGCTCTGAAGTCCAACTTGGTTGTATTTCATTCTTTCTTAAATGCACTTAAGTAACAAATGCAATTCACATTCAGCAGTCTTATTGGCTGAAACAGATAAAGAAAAACCTAGAATGCATTGCATACATCTTGTCCATGTGTGATGAGAGTGGGCTGGATTCAGTGCAGTCTGAATTCCAGTGGCGGGTTTCAGGTGCTAAAGCTTTCCTGGAGGAGCACTAGGTGTGTTTTCTGTACCTGGCAGTACAAGAGGTCTCACTTCTCCCAAAGACACAATTTCTTGCTTAGGACTGAGGCAGTAGGAATTTACTAGGACTATGGAAGAGAAAAATATCAGCCTCAAAATATGCTCTGATTAAGAATAAAATAAACCTCTCTCAGCCCTGATGATTCTTCAGCAGAGGGAAGAAGATACATGTGATATTACACAATACCTGTGACGGGATGTCAAAAAGAGAAGCCAACCCAGACATACACACTTCACTGCCAGAAGACGAAACCCTGGAAGGCTGGGTTTACAATAGCATTACTTAGCTACTCTGTACTTGTGCTAGATAGGTTCAGTGTGGGTCAGATAAGTGGCATGTGACTCATTTCTGACATGAAGAAATGTTTCCAAAATACTGTGAAACATAATGAAAATGGACAGACAGATTGGGAAGTTCAAAACCCCTCAAGATGTGAAGTAACTAGTGCATTAGGTGAGATGTCAATGTTTGTCAACAGGGATTGCAGCTATTTCCACTTATGAATATGGAAACCAACCAAGCAATCCCACAAAGAGAAAATGTCTTGATAAGCTCTATAGTTATTGTGTTTTAATTGCTGGTAAATGCCAGCTCCAATAATGGCATCTGCTGTGTACCTGTGCAATCACAGTGCGCTGGAATGAGCTAATGACTGCAGAGCAGAAGGCTGGCCTGAAGCCACTGCACGTGTACACCTTAATGAGGGTCTCGTGGGGAGAGGAATGCATTGAACAACAGACTTCTGAGACTGTAGAAGCTGTTGGAGTGGAAAGAGGATCAGCGTGGGCCTCTTTTACCCACTGGAAAGATGCATATACTTCTGAGGCGTCTGCCTCATGTGCACACAGACATAAAACCGGCCGCAGTGTCATGATATGCTCAGATGCAGAAATATGTCTGATAACAGTTACCATAATGAGCATATTAGACACTGCTCATTACATCCTTGAAAAGCAACCCAGGCCCAGCTCTCTCTGAACCACAATGAATTCAGCATCAAAGTGCTGATATGGAAGAAAACGTGCTGATGGCAGCTGCTTTTATCTTTACATTTTCCATTACTAGACTACATGCTTGCTGAGAATAAAGGATTAACCCTGTCCTGGCCCATCCCTCACCACATGGCTCTGGAGACTTCTCAAAGGATGACTGTGGAGCACAATGATAAGAGAGCTCCTGGGGAGGAAGTAAGAATATGCTCAGAACTGATATAGTGATCTGACTACCTCGGGATTACTTCAAACATTAATGCATTTTCAAACACCTAAACATGAAACCAATCACTTTGCAGCACCACCACTCAGTGATGAGGGCACCAGGGAGCCTGAATTCTTTCCGTGCTACTGATGGGTCATGCACCCTGGAGAAAGTCCTTTCACCACTCACTGTTCGTCTTTTCTTCCTGCTTTACTATTCAAGCACATGCTGAGGTTCAAGCTATCTGCCTATGTGACCAAGGTGCAAATGACACTGTGTTCAGAATCAGAGAGGAATGAGGCCCTTCTGTTCTCAAAGTGTGCTATTTACATGCCACTTGCTATAAAGAAAATTTCTAAATCTGTCCAATCTGTCATTTTATATTCAGGTGGTAAAACCTCCCTAGGTCCTTAGGAGCCTTCTTAGGCTCCATCCCTACTTCTTCCTTTGCTTCTTATGGCCCTTCATGGTCCACCACTCTCCTAGGGTCCTTTTCCCAGCTGTGTTAATACTCATCTGCTCCTAATATTTGATATAGTGAGTACTGTATGTGTTAGTGAAGCTTTTTCCAGCTTTCTGGATCAATAACTTTCATTCTTAAACTTCCCGATACAATAGAATGTGTGGGTAAATGTGGTATGTTTGATCTGCCTTGAACCTGTTTCTGTTTAGGTTTCCAGTGCTTGATGTCTACTGACTCCTAAAAATGAACATTGAGCACATGCATAAGCAAGAGGCAAAAACCAACTCAGCATATGGTGCTGAGTGTTTCTTTGGAGCAGAGTTTCCTATCTAGACAATGTTTACAGGAAGCATTATCATTGCCATCTGAGGACTTTTTTGTGGAGTGAATTGAAACTACATTTTCCAGTGTCTAGAAGGTATAATCTGTAAGAAACCTACCATATGGCAGGATTTGAGCCTGAGACCTGCACTGTAAGTCACTGCTGTCAAACACTTGTGTGAGCACAATATCCTTTCTTTTTGTCAGCTGTAGAGTACAAAGTTTCTAGTGATGCAGTGACTAAAAGAACACCACACTGACATTTACTCTGATTTGCCACAATTTAATCAGAGAAGCAAATGAATATACAAGGAGAGTAAAGTAACCTCTTAACTCTGAGAGTGCTCTTTCAGATGAAGAAGAATTAGACATGTTGATTCAAGGCTCTGTGCTAGGTTTGTACTTCATTACTTTGTTGGTATATCCAACTGACAATCTAAAATACAACAAACAGTTAACAACAACAACACAGCAAAGGCCTGCAGAGCCATTAAGCCTGAAAACTCGTTCCCCAAAGCATACACACCTCTTGTCTTCTTTCCTGTCCTGCACAAGTACCATTGCATCAAACGTTGTCTGTATTATGTTTCTGTATAAACAAACTTCCTTCTGTTTTGACAATTGGGCTACACACACATTTACTCTGGGTATAATTCTGGACTTTTGCTCCAGCTCAGTTAGGGTTGATTGGTCAAATTGCTGTGCTGCAGAGAGGGATCAGGGGGAGCAGCTGAACTGCACAGCTCTGCACAACCCTGTTCTCCTCAGTGAGCTTAGTCTGTGGGGCTCTGCTCTGCTCTCATATGAGACAGGAGTGCTAATCAATAACAGCATCTTTGCTGCACATAACAGCATATGTTGTCCTTTGACTTTTCCTTGCCTCTCTAAATAAGAGTAGACATGTCCACCAATTCATTTAGTGCTGGTTTTTAATCTGCTGTATGTGTCTGGGGACAGATACTTACTATTGAAGAAATAAAGATGACAAAAACCCTTACTAGCTATGTCACCATCTTGGTTTAACCCTACAGGTATTTGATGATTAGCATTTTGCAACTGGCCTAGCATAGGGTTGACACCACCTACCATTATTTCCTGTCTGTGTGGGCTAGATTCAGTTGATGGGTTTGGGGTTTTTTGTGGGTTTTGTTTTGTAAGTGTTTTTTTTTTTTTTCTTTGACTGGTACTTAGAAGATGAACTTAAACCTTCAGTGCTGTTTCCAGTGCACTTTTACTAGAGGTGTTGGCCAAAGTATACACCAGAAGATTTTTAAAGTCTCCTTTGCACAGGGTTACACCATTTCTTCTGTGAAAGGCACCAATAGCATGTGAAAGACTCTGATTTCAGACTAATTGAAAGAAAAAAGAACACGAAGGCCTGAAGTCTTAACCTGGGAGGGTGTTTATTCCAAGAAGTTCTAAAAGGTTTGGGTTCAAGCTAGTATGAAGGTTCAGCTTAAGGTTGGATCCGAAAACCTTTGGTCAGTTCCAAATATTTCATTAAGATAACTTCAGAAGGTCTCTAGTGTGTTTAATACAAACCTGTCTGTGTTTTAGCTAGCTAGATGTCCAGTTATTTGGGGGATTGGACTAGTATTTGTGAAGATCACCAGAGAGGGTCCATTTAACCTAAATACATCAGTTTTGGTACACTGAAAGTCCCTGTTTCAATGAAGAAAAATTGGGCCCTCTGCTAGAGAGCCACTGTCTTCAAGCACTTGAAATGTAGCCTGAAGTTAAGTCCCTCTGCAAGGTGGCTGGATACTTCCTCCTTTTGGGACAAGAAGTGAGCCTCAAATGAATTCAAAATTTAACTTTGTGTTGTGAAGAAAACTCAGACACTCTGTTCAGCTTTTGGTAGAATGGTGACTGATGTGCTTGGAGATGTTACTTTCCTGGTCAGGCTGCTTTATATGTTATAAATCCTGCTTTATATCAGTACCATATATCTGGGAACTGAAAGCAAATATGGTCACTCTGGTCAGTAAAGTTGCCCTGGGTTTGTTCTAGTGTAATGATGGATGTGAACTTGGACTTAAAGTAGGATGGGTTTACTTTTGGAGATGGCTCATCCTCCTCATCCTTTTCCTCAGGATAGATGCTCCAAACTGTGAATTTGTTTTGTATAGTTGTTTAAAGTTGGATAGGATGAAGACTGTTTCTGGTGCTGGAATCACTTAAAAAATAGGTGCTGTATAAATGGTTAGGCCACATTACCACCCTGATAGCCTTAATAATTTGAGAGTAAAAGCACAGATCATATCTTTTTTGAAAGCTCTACCTTCATAAAAGCAAAAATTTGATAATTTGGACCAATTCTATTTAACATAGAGCATCAGCAAAACCTTGTGTACTATTGATGATAGTGAGAACGAAAAGCTACTTCAAACAAGATTCTGAATGACCTCTCATTAAAAAAACCCCAACCCCTTCTTATTACTTTTCTTACTTTGTTTTAACATTTTTCACCTGAATCTTCCAAGTATGTTCTGCCAAGACAGAAAAAAAAAATCTCCCTAGTAAAAAGAAGAAATAGCATGATGTCTTTCCAGTTTTCGGTTCAAGAACCCCAGATGAGCAGCATTAGTCACAAGCCATTAGAATGGATAGCCTGAACTGCTTTCTGGCTGAAACTGAGCAGGTGCTAAGCACTTGAGGCAGAATCATGCAGTGCAAAGCACAGCAATCCTGGCAAAAGAAAAATAAATCCCCAAGTCCCCAATAAATATTGTTTGCATATATAGTTCACCACGGCTGACTACCAGGAGGAATAAAACATGTGGAAGACAGTGCTCTTAGCTGAGTGTACACAGCTTGACTTAGATAATAGAGGATGATGGTACGGGATCTGGAGCACTAACCACCATGTTTTAATGAATAATTTTTTGAAATAACAGAACACAAAGTCATTATAAGGGTTATCTGTTTCCATCAGCAATCTGTTGTGTTTGTGACAGTAACCTTGGCCTGTATTTGTTCACATTATCTTTATGCTGGGAGCTTCTAGAGCGGTTGCTATGGCTCGTGATTGTAACACACCTGGAAAGTGGATGCCTGCTAGCACCTGTGCACCTGAAAGGTGTAAAAGGAGTAATTAGGAAGGTAATATATGGAAGCAGGCAGGCAGAACTCATTTCTTTTTGTTCTCTGTGCGTGATTGATGAGGGGGTTCTTCGGGAGCTCCCTGTAATCTGTTCTTAGTCTGAAGCTCCTTCTGAACTGAAAAATCCATAAAATTCAGTGGAAGTTTATTGTAATATGGTGAGTCATTCTCACTTTTTCTTTGACCTAATTTAGAGGTTTTATTTTTTTTTATGTATTTAAAGTTGTCTTGATAAGATTTAATTTGGGATCTTTGCTTGTTACTGAAAGGTTTGCTGTGTTGTCCAGTTAGAATAGAAAGTCTGGTTGCCTGCTTTAGAGGGTGTCCCAGTTCTTTGTAGCTACTAAGTTTCACAACATGTTGTCAAGCGTGCATGTGTTGTCTTTTTGTGACTTTGGCCAGAAATTTTTACTGTTGACTCAGAAACGAGGGTGTTTTAAATGCAGGAATTCACTGTGGATAGCTTCCTTCTCCTGAGCATATGGTCTGCTTTTCCTCCATCACCAGTTTGGGGAGGGGAAAGCAAAGAGGCGCTGGCATAATCTGTTGTCTAGGCTCAGAACAGGTCTTGATTCCTTTCATGGAGAGAGGATGATGTATTTGCCCAATGAGACCCTCACTTTTCCTGTTGTGTCTGTGCAAGTTGCCTCTGACATAGGGCTGAGTTGTCATGTGGAATCGAAAAAAAGGGAAAGTGCTCCTTGCCTGAAACTAGTATTTGGGGGCAAGGTGAGTAGATACAGAGGGCATATGAACTTAATGTCTCCTGTGCATAAATCCTTGCAATTTGAAACAGAGTGTGTGTGATGAAGAAACAATATTTTGCTTAGCCCAGCCTGAGTGGTGAGCAAAATACAAAGCCTGGTCTCTTTGCAGAATGGGAACTTTGCTTTTTTACATTTCTTCTCGAGGCTCACAGAAACTGAAAACCCTAGGAGTAAGCATTAGGAGGGCTGATTAGGGAATAGTTTTCCCCTATTGTCTTTGGCACCTGGGACGGAGGCTTGAGATGGGTTTCTTTCTTATTATTATTTTTTTTTTTTTACTATTATTATTTTTGAGGGTGAGGAAAGAGGACGAATGAGGGGTTTGGGGTTTTCTTGCTGTTGAAGGGCAATCTATTCTTTTCCTTCCAGCCCTGCTAATTCTCAATACAACCTGAGCCTGGAGATGATAATAGAGAGTTTTCACATGCAAATGTGTCAATTTATTTCCACAATAGCAAACCACTGAGGGCTGAAAGGGAAGCCACCCAAAGGCTGACAGTTATATTGTTCCAAAACTACTCTGCTCCTCAAATTCAGGAAAGGAAGTCTAATCAAAGGCCATTCAAGTCTCAACCACAGGACTTGCCTTCCTCGTTTTCTTGATGCTTCTCATCTTTCTAAAATCTTTCTTCATAGTGAAATCACTGACACGCTCACCTGGACAGCTCCATCTGACCATATTACATCAAAGTGGCAGAGATGAGGATGTTTTTTCCACGACTTGAGAAATGACTTTAACCTTCTCAGTCAGTGGTGTTGCTGGAGCAAAGAGAAATGGAGAGCAGGGATGTGCATTTATCTATGTGGCTTTCTTGTGTTTCTGACCATAGAGAGATACACTTCAAGAAGACAGGCAAGCTCCAGAACTGAATGCTTTACTTTTAGATACTATTTACAAACTAAATGCAATCCTTTCTCCACACATATGTAAATAGAAATGGATGGGTATACTAGAATGCTCTACACAGACTACGATAATAAAATCTTTGAATCCTTTCCTGAAAATAATTTTTTGCTCTCTAATGAGCTTGCTTATATAAGGTAGGAAACAAAAGTACCTATTTTAGGCCATTCAGTTTGACACTCTCAGGCAAGTTGACGTGAAACAACAATTTTCTGTGATGAAGTGAAAGCTCATCAGAGGACAAAGTCTTTCTTAACTCTGGAAGCAGACTGGCAGTATGTATGTGGCAACCAAGCTAGATACTCCTGCCTAGTAGCATACAAGTGTTTCTAGGTCTAAGGTGTTTTGAGCCAAGACAGCAGGAAGGAGCTGTGCTCAACGTGTCTGTGTCAGTGATTTGTGGGGCTGGAGCAGGCCTGAGCCCATCCAATCCCCTCAAAGGTGAATTGCTCAGGAAAGGGCAGGAATGGAGCAAACAGAAAAAAAGAGCTTCTACTCTGTCCAGTGTTGCAATGCAAGTTCTAAAGCAGACAGTTCTTAATGCTCTTAGAGGGACTTTTATTTGTGCTTTTCAAGCAGCTTTGCTTTTGTGGGGAAGCCTCTTGCCCATAGTAAGCCTTAGAGTTAAGGAAGACACAAAGAAAAATACTGCCTTTACTGCTACTCTGAAGCCAGTGCTCAAAATAGCCTACACAGTAATAAGCAAAATACGATGTCAGCCCTTGTTTCCCACCATGTAAGTAAACCCTGCTGACTGAGGATTTAACAGCAATGCCTGGGGGTATCCATTCTGCCTGTGCCTTGAACACATCTTTGTGGATGCACCTTGAAGCCCAGGTCAGCAGCCAGCCTTCTTCTGAGAGGTTTGGTTAATATGCCGCAATAAACACACAAAAGAACCCACTTGGATTTCAGCTGTGGTCTTTTGTTACTGCATCTTCAAAACAAATCTAAAGCTTTCAAAGTCTTGCGTTAAGCCCTCTGGGAATTTTCTCTCAACAGCTGCGATAGGAAGCGTGCAAGCCTCTCAAATCAGAGTGTCCCTATGGGGTCTGTGCACTGGAGAATTGTAGAAGGGGGAAAGTAGCTTCTAGCTATCTTTCTAGTGTCCAAATACCTATAGAAACCAGGAAGCTGTTTTGTTATGTCAGATCTTGGCAAGCAGGAGTATGACTTGTAATTTTTAAAAAGGCATCTAGTGAACAGGGGTGGATTCCAAGAGTGGGCAAAAAAATCTCACCTTTATTCACACAGAAGCAGACTTATTGTCATCAGTGAATGTCTTATTTTCTCTTATCTGTAGAGTCTTTTTTTTTGTGAGAGAGAAAATATTCGAGAGTAAAAGAGGTTTAGAAGTTGATCTCCTGGTGGCCAACCATAACAGTTTTGAGTCATCCATCATATAGTTGTGTTTTCCTTTATGACAATATATTTATTTTTGAGTTTCTTTGTGCTAAAAATCTTGAGTTTAGCAGACCTTTTTTAGTGCAGACGACAGCGTGTCTACTATCCATTTATGGGAAATCTCCAGTACGATAAGTAGTTCATAACTGTTGCTCATCTAAGTAAATTCTATTCCTAACAGTCTAAAATACCTTTAAGTCACAAACTTTTTCAAATCCAAACTTTCTGTCCATTTCCCTCTGGCCTGAGACCCACAAAATATCTGTAGATTCTTTGTTATGTCTGTAAGAGAACAAGTAGCTGTTTGCCAGAGTCTGAATGTAAAATAAACAAACTTACCAGAATATGTGACAGCATCCTCCACTTCTGGAGGATTTCTTCTGTCTTAGTTGGTATTGATTCTGGAATTTCTACAAAATAATTTCTGTAATTTAAAAAGTGGGTTGTTTAAAATAGATATGATTCACTGCGAGTTAATTATGAGGAAATGGAGAAGCATGTGCTACCTGCCACAATTAATTAGTCTACTGGTAGTTTCTGAGCTCACATAAGCCTGTATTCTAATTATATGGAGACAGTGTCTGCCATGAAGCATTAGAATCCAACCACTGAGGTGTATATGCAGTACCACACATTTCATCTGCTGGGTCAGCAGCCATAAACAAAAATGGTGAAGACCCATGAAATGATCTTGTCCTATCCTCCTGGTTTGCACTGCTTTTCTCACCTTTAAGGATCCTGTCCAGCCTGCACTTAACAGATTAAGGAAGGGAAAAAGAACCTTTTCACAGTTTCTGAGGGAAGAAGTGCATCTTAATTTGTGGGCCATGACCTTGCAGCTATGCAGTTCATGGGCAGTTTATCCATGCTGAACACACTGTAATAATCCTAGAGCAAAGAAAATAGAATATTCCACATAGAATATGGGAGAGGCAAAGCTTTCCAAATATGAGATGAAATGTGGTGGTGTTTATTTCAGGCAGACATATTGCTGTCATGTTAAATATTTTTTATTCATTTTGAGCTAAATGAAAGAGATCAGGAAAAAATGTTTATTTTTGATTTATACCTGACAAAGGTAATAAATGTGATGGGAAATACTCTAGAAACTCTGCTACTCCCTTTTCACTGGTGAGCTTTCCACCTGCACAACTTGTTTCCAGCAACAGCAAAGACTGGGCACCAAAGGGACACCATGCTTTCATGTCTCCTCTGTTTCTTAAAGATCTGACATCCGAAGGCATGTGATTAAATGTGATTTCCCACCTTACAGAAACAAATAAACAAATGAAATGCAGGTGCTGTCCAAGATAGAGGAATATTTGAAGTCAGGGCTTGTGTGTTGGCTCAAGGAGCAGAAAGCAAAAGACTAAAGTAAATATATTTTTATTTATTTTTAAGATCTCACAGATTTTAAGTTAGTATTATGATTTCAAAACAGGTAAAGAACAGACTTAAGTCTTAGGTTTAAGAGACTGATTGCAACAAAAGCAAAATGAAATCAAGTTTAAGACCCCCAAAGTTATATAAGCAAACTGAAATTTTAAAAATAATTAAGTTTTGCTTTTTGATAGAGGCAGGATTATGCTAGTTTTTTCCCCCCCATCATATAACTTTTTAGCTAATCCTGGCTCAACATCTGTCTTCTAAACTGACATCATTGTGTCCATCAGATAACCAAGACATGTTGTAGTATTTTGGGAGGCAGAGGGGTATCCTTGTAAATACAAGACCCAAAGGCTAAACTGTTGTTCCAAAGCAAGTATTTTGCCCCACCTGGTAAACCAGGGAAAACCAACCACCCAAGTCAAATGAAAAATCTTACCTTGCTTCAAATGCCACTAGTCTGTAGAGCTACTAACTATAATGGTAATCTCTCCTGTCTGGCAACTGGTAAAGTATTTAAGGACAGGTGCTGAATGAGGTTGAAATCTATTTTTCATTTCCTTTCAACTAGAATGAGTGTCTGTGCATTTCTTGAATGCTGGATATTTTTATTCTGGCCATATCAGTTCCAAAGAAATTGGTGCAATGAACAAAAGGAGCCCTTATGGGTCAGCTGCTGTCAGCCCTTTGGGTGTCATAGTGCTTTTTCTTTGGTATGTTCTTATTGATGTTGTATTTAACTTCTTGAATGTCTATAATGGTCATTTAATGAGAATACAATCAGCTTCTCTCAGTTCTGACTATTGAGAGCCTTTAGCTGATGCCTGGGCTGTTCATAGAGTCACAGAGTGGTTTGGGTTGGAAGGAACCTTAAAAATCACCTAGTCCCAAGCCCCTGCCCTGCACAGGGACACCTTCCACTAGACCAGGTTGTTCCAAGTCCTGTCCAGCCTGGCCTTGAGCACTTCCAGTGATGGGATGTCAAGTACTTCATTGGGCAACCTGTTCCAGTGTCTCACCACCTTTGTAATGAAGAATTTCTTCCTAATGTCTAATCTAAACCTACCCCCTTGTCCTATTGCTCCATGCCCTTGTAAAAAGTCTCTCTCCAGCTCTCTTGTAGTCTCCTTGAGGTACCAGAAGGTTCTATAATGTCTCCCCAGAACCTTCTCTTCTCCAGCCTGGACAGCCCCAACTCTCTCAGCCTGTCTTTCTAAGACAGGTGCTCCAGCTCTCTGAGCATCTTCATGGCCCTCCCCTGGAGTCACTCCAACAGGTCCATGTCTTTATGCTGGGGGTCCCAGATCTCTAACTTTCTTCATTTGTGGCCATTTCTGCCCTACTGTCTTTTTCAGCCATGACTTAATTTCCTTCCTTAATCTATTACACTTTTTACAGTATTGGACTCCAGTCTTATTCTCTGTTGCCTTATTTTTAACTCGACTTGTGGCTTGTGCTCTGATTCCTGTATAACTTTATGGTCACCTTCGGTCTTTATTTCTTTCCATTCTTCACCTTTTTTTCTAAATTTAGAAGGGAATATAGAAGTGTTCAGTTCTGAAGCCTCAGTTGCATTGCGATTGTATAGATTGGCATTTTCACCTCCCTGCTTTGCTGGGTGGTTTTGTTTTGTGCATCTGAGAATAATCCAAGAGTATACAGCTGATAGCCCAAATCTGCTGTCAGCTGTATCAGGAAAACAAAGACGAGGAGTGAATGAAAAATAAAACCCTTGAAGCCTCTGGGGTTGCCTTTACTTTTATTCTGAAGATTTTAAAGGAGAAGAAATAAAGCAGAGATTTCAAGGGTAGATCAGAAAGGCAGTTTTAAAGCAGAGAAGGAAATACAGACTTAGTGATGTGATGTTCTGCTAAAGGTCTTAGCAGTGGCTGGTAGTTTTCTTGAAGAAAGTTGGCTGGATGACAGTCAGATTTGACTAAAGCACTGATTGATCTGTTTCATTCATACTTCTGAAGTACTTAAGGGAATTGTATTTAACATGTTTAGTCCTTCAGAGAGAGTTCAAGTAGCCCTAAAATTAGTCAAATCTACTTAATACCACCATGAGTGAAAAAACCACTGAATATTTGTGTGTAATTGCTGTGTAATGTATCTCTTTAAATAACATGATTGCGGGTTTGACAGTGGGTCTGTGTCTGAATGCTTAGTCAAGTGTCCCCATACTAAGGAGGTTGGAATTGGGAGTCTCTATATCTTTTTAGGTCAGTATGAGTGAGCGCATTTTCATTCCTAAAAAGTGTCCTGTCAGAAGTGAAATTAAAGGTAGTTGTCATAGATCTAATTAGACAAGAGCAGGGCCAGAGGTCATTCCTTTGGGGACCACACACCAATGGGAGATAAACATAGGTCCTTTGACATCAAAACTCTGTATTTTCGTTAGCATATCATTCTACTTCATAGCAAAAAGCTGATATGCAAGTACCCTGTGGGATCTCAAGCAGAGTGCTGGGTAGGGATGATGGTGCTTTGTTGGCATTAGTAGAATTTTTGATGTTGGAGGAGCAGAGGTGTAGCACACAGTCAGCTTCAGTATGCTTTTGCAGGCAAGTAATTTCAACAGATATATCAATTTAGAAGGCCATCCTTTCCTGAATCTCCCAGACTTTCTGTTAGTGCTTTCCTGGTTCAGTTAATGGGAGCTCTCCACAACTTCTCCTATGCAAGGTCAGGCAGGTTAAATTCCTCCTCATTTGCCTCGGGAGCAAGCCCTGTCTAGCTATGTGTACACTAATAAATTCAATGTGCTTGGAAAAGTTTGCAGGCACAGAGTTCATCTGTCAGGAATGACTTTTAGCCACATTATCATGTGCTCTTGCAGCCTCTGTACGTTGGCTGTGCAAGGGATATATGTGGGGAGTGATCCCTCAGATGCTAAAGGGGCTGATCAAAACTTGGGCTCTATATATGAAAGACCTAATAAGCATGGGACAACAGGGTGGAAGGGACTGTTCCCACTGATTAATAATGAGTTATATAACTGTATTTGGCTTGGAAATGTCAGCTGGATCGTGGAGGTTTTTTTGCTATAGATATATCCCTTACATGCTATAAACCTGAGGCTATTATTCATGGAACAATTTTTATTTATTATAGCATTTATACAAATGCTTACCCGTGTTGACATGCTAAGCTCCCCCTAAATTCATGAATATTGAATGAGATTCAGTTACTAATAATTCCCTGACTGTAACACAAATTTGAGTTAGTAAATATTCTCTCTACAGCATATGCACATCACAATGGAAATGATCGAAGCAGGACCTCTTGGGACAGTTGTTCTCAGGCTTTTGGCCACTTTGAATTGCTTTTAAAACGGGTTATTTATGATTAGCATCCTCTTTTCTCACCTTTCCTTACCCACCTTTACTTTTCCTTTTGTTTAGTGCTTAGGCATTGGAACAGGCTATCAGGGCTAATTAGAAACGTGGGCAAGTAATTTACCTACCATTCAGAGCTCTTTCATGCCACTTGGAACAGGCTCACTAGCCAGAAATAGCTGCTGCCATTGCAAGGAGGCAACATTACTCATGTGTTGCTACATAAAGAGGAAAACACTATCTGATGTAAATAGGATATCTTTAAAGATGAATATTATTAGGTCAGTTATTCTGATCCCCAGGCAGTTTTTGCACATTGTTCTGCTGAACTCCTCCTTTTTGAACTCTAATAGATTTTGGAGATTGAATTTACTTTAAGTTACCCAGGCTGTCCCTAGGGGGAAGACTAAGATTATTCCGTGTAATATTCTTAAATCCCACCCATTCTTGTTGGAGAGATTCAGGCTCCCAAAACGAGATGAATCACAGTCAAGTACTTCAATAATAATTGTAGGAATTGCCACGCACAGTTTCATTCACGTGTTTATCCACTTACATTGCTGGTGCCTATGGATGGGGAACCTGTGATGATTTGAAAATAAATAAAGCTGTCCTGTTTGTGATATGAGCTTCCCTGCTGAGCAGGAATGTATGAGTCAGCTGATGACCAATTCAGCACTTTTCTGCAAAAAGGTTGTTTGCTGCTGGAAACTGTCACGATATTAGTGGATTCATTTCAGTGAAGTTTCCTGAACAAATGAATGCTTTACTGCAACTGTCACTAGGGAGACATGAAAGATGAAAAAATCAAAGGGAACTGGGTATGGGGAAGCAGGGGAAGAAAAAGAAAAAACAGAACAGCTGTGTGTAGCTTCTTTCAAATTCTGTATTTTCTCAAAGATTAGACCTATTTGTGTCTGTCAGTTGGATTCAGTCCCACACATAAAATTAATTTTGAAGCTGTTTTAAAAGAAATCTGAAGGTTCTAGTTAGTTGAAATGACCTCAGAATAAAGACAGAATGCTTCTAATTTTACCTCCCAGAGTTTATTGAAGAGATATTTGTAGACACAGGCAAACACACATGGGCCAAGGATCTAGACTTCCTCACTAGAACAATCCAGGGGATGGTAGTTTACAAAATGCTAATAGTGCCTTGAATTGTATCACTAGAATATATTCTATTCTAACTGATCAAACAGTATTTAAGAAGTGACTTTTATTATCTCATTCATGTGCACTCGAACTTAGATTGAGTGTAGTCTAAGTACAGTCTATGACATGTACTCTTGCTCCAATAAGATAAAACAATTTCTTTAGAATGAAAGATGAAATTGACACCATAACATGTGCTCCTATTAGTGAAAGAAAATAGTCTATTGCTTCAAGGTTTCATACCCTGTCACCTCACTATATGAGAACTTGTGTTTATAAGCTCTTTCAGCTGCATTTTGCATCCCTCCATCCAGGTACAACTAGAAATGCAACTGTCTTCTCACCTCTTGGTGTTACCATCACAGCTCTCTAAGGAGAATATCCATCATGCTACTGCTATTTGTGTAGATATTATATATATCTGTACCTTATAAGACTAAAGTGCAGGTTGATGTTTGAACTACTGATGTTAATGTGCTGTTAAAACATGCAACTTGCCTTGTTCAGATTTGTTCTCGGTAGTTTAATGATACAGTTGTATCTATCTTTAAGGAAAAACAAGCAAAGCCCTTGGATGTGCGATTTCTCTCTACAAGTGTTATGATTGTTAGGTTTTTCTCCCTTAAAGAACTACTTTAAGTCAAATTTTAAAAATTAGTCTTCTGAGGCAGTAGGGCTCAAGAGAGTGGTGATACCACATGGTGCTTTATTGCACAGGGTCACCAGTTCAAGTTCACCCCAGCTCACTATCTAAACACATTAAAGAAAATGGCATGTGTCCGCTCTGCCAGCTAACTCATAAAATATGCATCTACCTCGCCATAGCTGCTAATTGTCTTCCTCCTGGTTGTCAAACTCAGTAGAGAGGCTGAGAGGTGAGGGACACTATGAAAAATGAATTACTCTCCCCTGCTTGTAACAATCTCATTAAAGCATGTTAGCCCGGAATTGGGTGTATGTAAGGAAGTGAAATACTTCATCATTATTGCCTTTACACCAACAGTCAACATTCATCTCTAGATTTGTTAGACTAGTTTGCCTGTAGGTGTACTGTGTTAAATAAATGTAAATATATTTCTTTTCCTATGGAAGAGAAGTAGTTAATGGGAAAAATTGAATGGTGGTGCATTGAGATCAAGCATAAATGACATGTTTGTCCACATGACTGGGCAGTGGTGCAGGTCCTGGAGTTTTGTGGTCAGTGTGGGTGAGGCAAATATTCAGATTAACGGTGTGAGGTCTCAGTATTCTGCCCTGCAACAGAAGAAATGCTTTCCTAATTACTCTGGTTTCAGACCAGACCAACAGGGTTCATCCTATTGCAGCAAAACTAAATATCTGCCAGCAGTTTGTGGCAGGCCTGAATAGGAAAAATTTGGTGGAAGAATGAAACAGAATTGCCATACTTGTCAAACAAAAGATTTATCTACTCAGTATCCTGGTTTTAGCTGTAGCAATATGAGATGTTTACAAATCAGCAAGAACAAGGTGGACATTTAGTACTTCTTATCCCTGTTATTTTCCAGACCTTTGACTTCTTTTAGAATATGACTGTTATTTTTCAGTGCATTTCCTAATCCTTAATGATTTCTTTTTTGAACAGTTCTCTATTTGGCACACATAAATGTCTAGCAAGCATTTAGTCTTCTTTTGTCCAGGAATTTCACAGATCTGCTACGTGCAGTAAACCACATCTTTCTTTGCTTTGGACATGGCTCCTTGGATCCCTGTTCGGTCGCTGTAACTTCTTGTGGTGGAAGAGACAAGGAGCGGTTGGTCTTAATACATCTTCTTTGTATCACTCCTGATTTATATATTATATCCCTCCCAGGCCATTTTTTTTCCCAGACTGACAGTTCTTTAAAGAGAAGTTTTGTCAGATGTAAGCAGATCTCAGATCCTGTTTAGTTTCTCTCAAGCGCTCTTTGCCGCACGCTCTCTGCGCTCCTCTGCCTCTCTGCAATTGCATCTTGTGAGACAAGGTGAGATGGTTTGAAACACACACATCAAATATGAAGCCTTGACTTTTGCTTCACCACTGAGGGTTAAAACTATTGAATATCTATTAAGCAGCTTTTACTGAACGCTTTTCTCCTGGGGTAGATGGGTTATTCCATTAGTATTTCAGACAGGCTAGGATTTTTTCTTAACTGGACCTCTGCATGCATTTCCATAATCAGATAGATGCAGGCATTGGTTTGGAAGGCAGAGCCTTCAGATCCTGATGTGACTGCTAAGCTAAGCAGAAGTGAGCTGACAGAAGTGAGATTCCTGAGCTTTCAGTCACAAGCATGTTTCTCTATCTTGGCACTGGGGGAAGCAATGAAAAGGCTGCAAAAGGTTTGGGGGCACTGGAGGCAGTCAAGGCTCCTGCCTACTGCAGTATGAAATGGCCCAGATAAAGCCATCTCTTTGGCAGGAGCTTTGCAGACAGGAATAGCTTTTTTTTTCCCCCCCTGAATGACAAAGAAAAGCAGGAGAATGGGAGTCAAGGTTCTTAATTTCTTCTGTGACTTTTTGCCATTGACTTGAATAATTTGGGACACATCACTTCCCTGCTTTCTGGACCTTATTTTCTGAGTCTAGTTGATGCATATTTATAAATATACAGAGCTTTTACAACAGTCCAATGATAGGCAAGCAGAAAACCACAGGTACTAGATTGCTAAGCAAAATGAGAAAACTCAATAGTTAGAACACCTACTTGTGCAGTGTCCTGCCCTTGATGTTTCATGGCTGCTATATGGGCTTATTTTTTTGTCTTAAATGGAAAGAAAGAATATATCATGTCAGGGACTAGAAAAGCTTCTCTTTATTTCAAAGAAATTAAAATTGCTGGTTATTCCCTCCTCAGATATCAGAACTTCATGGGCTAGGTCCAGATGCAGAGGGATGACGGTAGTTCAATTCAGCATGGGTGGTATCCCAATAGTTTGTGAATTTACATTTATGAGAAGAAATAGGAGAAGGAAAGAAGGAACTGAGATGTGTCAGAGCTATGTTCAATCAAAGCAAGAAGTTAATTACAGGAATCAATCTCCTCGTGCAAAACATCTGCAACCTATTTTGAATTGACATTTTGAAGGCTGACTTTCTGAATAAAACTATAACACTGATGTTTCAGGGAAACTGGAGGTTTGGAAAGTAGTCAGGATTCAGGCTTTAAGAATGGAGAGAAAATTGCCTAGAATGTGGGATAGTCTTCATCGTGTCTCATTTCTGTCCTTATTCACACTGATGACAAAGGTCTTCAGGGGATCTATATCCCACTAGCCTAAAAACATCCTACCTGAAAGTATCTTGTCTTTGTTGTTATTGCAGGAGGATGATCTGGTAAAAAAAATAGTATTTAATTCTCTGCTGTTTTTCCTAGGGGAAAGATCAGGTGCTGCTTAGCTTTCAGTGTTTATTTAAAGAGTTGTGGCAAAATAGTCAGCCTTTTAATTTAACTTTGAAATGGCAAATCCGTGCTTGCTGAAGAAAGAAATAAATTCTGGCATTACTGTTTGAATTCATAATAATGCTTCACCTTATGTTTTTTGTCTCTCAACCACTTAAGAGGACTTCCTATACTGCAGTCTGGTGCTATTCTAGCCAGAAAAGGTGATTTCCTTCACAAATTCTTAGATATAAATTGAAGTGAAGAACTTAAGAACTCTTTGAATAGCATTAGTTTTGGAGAGGCATCTCTGCTTCTTGACAGGCATCAGTAGTGAGGTGGGTGGAAACACCTCTATTTTTTTTTTTTTTTAAATTCAAGTTGAGTGGAGAAAGATGCTGTCCCCAAACCCCTCTTCCCAATCTAGAACTCAGCAGCACAGTGAGTGAAACTTGGTGAAGCTGCTACATTCTGCCAACTGGCAGCAGACCCAGAAGACTTATGCAATTAGTCTCAGAAGTTTCTTCTGAGTCATCTCCTCTGCTCTCACATACCCAGCACCTGGTGTCTCTGTTTTTCAAGTTACTGCCACCACAAGGGCAGTCTGAGATCATTTGCTGAACTGGACAGGCTGAAGAGGAGGCAAAGTTTGAAACCAGTAAGATTTAGGCATTCTTCCCATCTATACCTGTGCACTCAAACTCTGTTATTGCAAAGACAGGTGGGGTGCCCTGTGCATACAAAAGCTTGGCATCTGCGTGCCCTGTTGCAGTAACTGAAATGGTAAATCCTTGGACACTTAAAGCACTAGAAAATGCACATAGCAGAGAAACTCCATTCCTCAGCTATGCACAACGTGTTGATGATGGAGGACTTGTATTTTCCAGGTGTGACAACTATAGCACGTTAATAGACTAGAAAGTAAAATAATTTCCCAAAGATAGTGTTGTGGAAAATTCTAGTTAATTTTCATCCAATTTCTCTATTAGAATATAGGAATTTCCTCTGATTTGCACTGTTATGCTTTTTTTGGATTCAACAGCAGTCATCAAATTTTTCTTTAATCAGCTTTCTGGACCAAATAACTATGTTTTTTGTGTCACTTGCCCAAGTGTGTTGCCTAAGGCTAAGTTACCTTGTCTGGAAAGGATTTATAAGAGATGGGAAATAAGTAAGAAAAGTGAAAAAAAAAAAAGCACCTTGAAGTGTTGAATAAGGAAGAGGGAGTAAAATGAAAGGGCACTTCAAGGGCACACAAGAATATATTTGGCAGTGTGTACATTACCCAGGCACTTCACAAATGACACCAAACAAGGAATGGATCAGAAGACAATATTGTCCAGACCAACAAGGATCGGTTTTTACAAGGATGAGTTGTTTGCAGGGAGCTGCCAAATGGCTTGCTGATGCAAATTGGATTAAATGGTTTAAATTCCCATGACTACTGAATCTCCCTTGAAAAACTGAAGGAGCCACTTAGAATTCTCTCAAGGGCTGTCCTTGCCCTGCGTCTTTAAATTTGCTTTCAATCCATGTCAAGTGCTTTGGCAGTATAGGGCAAAATAAAACAATGTGGCTGATGTAAACCACGTATGTTGAAGGCTTCAGGTTTTTGAGAGGTGTCTGTGTTTGAATGTGTGAGATATCTTCTAATAAGGTCTTGATCCCCTGAAAAGGGGAGAATCTGCTCATGGTCCACAATTTGAGTTTAGGTGGCATTATCCAGACACTTTGGGGTATAAGAAGAACCAGAAAAGCCTTGGCAGCAGTTCTGCATGGCTATATGAAAAATCACTTTATGAGCAATTGATTACATCAGGAGAGGGCTGCACACAAAATCAAATTCACCTTTTGATTTTTAACGTTTTTATCTAGTATTATCTTGATTCTTCAGAACCAGTTCAGCCACTGATGGGTTTTTTGCTTTTCATTTCCTTTCAGAGTTTTTTTGATTGAGGTTTACTATCTCCATATTTCTGCATAAAATGTGCCATAAAAATATTTATGTATCTGTATCAACTACATACACAGTTGAAGTCCTTCTTTCATAACTTCCACGGTAAGTAACCTCTAGGCAGAGCACTGCCTGCAAGCTGTAGCTACCAAACTGGAAGAAATGTATTTGGCTGCACCTCTCATCTCTTATCAAAGCAGTAGGAATTTAAAGGCCATCTTATTACTGTTTTCAAGGTTCAGTAGACATGCAGCAAGAATAAAGATCAGTTTTTTTAAAACAATCTAATTCTCCACCTGATTGCTCTTCGTGCTTGATTTGTGCACACAGCATAATAATGTTATTAAGGGTAATCAGTACTGCCATTGTTATTCAGGCAAAAAAGGCTACTGCACTATTGAGCAGCTCTTCACATAGGAATCATGTGAAATAATATAGCTCATAGAACATTTCTGTGCTGCTACAAATACTGATGAAAATCTTGGGTCAAAACTGCTAGGATCTGCCAGAACACACAATTATTAATAATAAGGTATGGTACATACAGCCATGGACAACACCTTTATTAGAAATCAGTGCCTTGTGTCAGGATCTAATTTTCCAATAATTGGTACTATGTGTCCCTGATATATGCCAATACATGTATTGATTTAACATGTAAAAGTGAGATGAAATAGCAAAGTAGATCTCTTAGACCATGTGAAAAATCCATAAATAATATAATTTACTTGTCGTATGGTGCTTTCTATCTGCATTGATAATGCTAGAACGCATAGCAGAGGCCATATAGGTAAATAACACTAACAGAATACGTTAAAAAATGCCCACTTTTCATTTGAAGTTTTACAAGATTTTTATTCTGATGCCTAAAATAGGAGTACCTGAAACAGAAACTAAGAAAAATAAGTGAATAAAGGTAGGAATTTATTGAAGAACTTGAATTGGGCAGTGCAGAGCCTGGCTAAGGCTGAAGCTTCAGCTAGGTTGGACCCAAAATGGACCCCAGAAGGGCTCTGGTCATGAGTTTTCCCCACAGATATAAGTTTGGTACATTTGCATATCAGGGTTAATTGTCCAATTATAGTTCCAGGTAATGAAGTAATATTCCCCCATTCATCCCCCTCTCAATTCACTTTTGTTTATACTTAGGCCTAGGATGGTGACCTTGGTTCCCAGGCCTAGAAGGAATTGTTTTGTCTAACCAGAATGTGAAGAGAGCTTGCTTAGCACATAATATGGAGTTCAGAATGACATTAGTACAGTGCAGGATTAGAAAAACCTAAAAGCTAATACTTAAGGCATCAATTCTTCAAATTGATCCAGTATTATTATAACACTTAATTTCAGAAAGAAAGCCAAGAAATAGTAGAGAGAAAAATGTTTTCTTCTGAAGATTTCAGTTTGCTCTGTATTTTAATCAAGACTTTTTGATTGAATTTTTTGTCACTCAAAAATAACCCAATGGAATTGCAAAACCATTTTAAATTTTAAAAATGTTTTGGTAAAAAGTAAATGTAGTCATTACCTATGTCATATATAAACTGGGAGACCAACATAAACAGAAATATGACATTTGCCCAAATACAGGCTTGTCATCTGTTCTGTAACTTGTGATGAGAGTTTAGCTGTATGATGCAAGCTGTAGCAGTCCAGCCATCCTTACATCAAGATAATGATTCCCAGTCTTTTATTTACTGCTGTTACCAGAGCAGTGGAGAGTAATGGTGGTATTCAGTCCTCCTTATTACTGGTATTTGATATAGCAAAGATATTTAGAACTGTTTAATTTGGTCATTCTAAACTTTGTTTTAAGGAAATTTTTTTCCACGCATTCTAATTGTCAGAAGACATTAAAATTCACACAAAATGTGAGAGAGAACATATTGTTATGGGCAGGCTCCCTCAGGAAAGTAATGCAGCCCTCTGTTGACTTTAAACTGAGGAGTGTTAGGCAGGTAACCATCAAAGACTATTTTCCCGTCTGCTTTAAGCAAACCTTTCTGATAGTGAGTTTTGCAGTTTTTTCTGGCTCTGCAGAGCTGCTACAGCCAAATGCACTCATGCATTGTGCTGGTTTGACTGTAAACCAGCAGAAGAAATTAACGCCACACAGAATACCTTGAGAGATTTTAGGTCCAAATTACAATTTTAATAAAAAAGGTTAAAATAAATGCAGGAATACAGAAACACCAGCCTAAACAAACCGACAAGAGTCACAGTACAACCTGACACCCTGTTGACCAGGGTGGTAGCTGTGTAGTCCAGTTAGGCACTGGTCCTGCAGAAGGTCTCGTCTGGAGACCTCTGGGTTTCCAGTCATCTGGTGGTCCAGTGGAGTGGGGTGGAGTCCAGTTGAGAGGAGTGTCGAGTCCAGTCCAGAGGAGTGGAGTGGAGTCCAGTCGAGTCGAGAGAAAGATTTCTCCCATCCCAAACCCTTGCTTTTATGTCGTGTTTCTTGGCTGGTGCCTCCCCCAAGGGTGGGGACTTCCACAATGGAAAAGGATTTTTCTGATGTTCTGTTGGTTGCTTCAGCAATGAGCTCACATGGGGCTTCTTGGAGTACACAGTTTCTGACATTCTATTTTTACTGAGTCCGGTAATGAGTCATTAATCAAGATAATTCACTCAGGGTGGTTCTGAAGTTCTATTGGTCCATGCTTTTTAAACCTGGTAATGGGCCATTAATCAAGTTAATCTACTCAGGACGGGTGGTGTAATGGGCCATTAGCTGAGATGATCTAATCAGGATGGGTGGTGCTTGCTGTTGGCGGGAGTGGTTATCTCAGTTAAGATAAGGAGTACCTCAGGGACCAGGTGTGAACTATCCAGCTTACATGGGTGGTAATAGAATATATGGTTAACCCAGGACATGCATGCACTTTTGTTTCCAGATCTTCACAAAGTGAAGCCCCTAAAGCCACTCTCTTGTTATCCATACTTGGCTTTATAATGACAATGCCTCACCCATACTACATATTCGTCAGATCCCAAAGATCTGTCTGGAGAAGCAGCTACCTATCTGAGCACCTGGGGACCTATCATCCCTCCCTGATCTCTCTGTTGTAGTGGGACTAAGGTGAGGAAGGAAGGGTGCCTTTCTGAGATACAAAATGTAAAATGCATCTCTTTTGCAGCTGATGTGGTGAACGCTGCTGTAAGTGCTCTGTAGAGTTAACAGTGCACAGCAGAGGATGCTAGCACTGTCAGTCTCAGAGTTTTTCTGTGGTAACCAAGATTCAAAGGTAAATCCTAGAATAACAAATTTATGAACAATAAATTATTTTTCATAAATACAATATCTGTCTTTATTGTAAATTGCCAGATCAGACAAAAGCGTATCTCCCTAGTGAGGGACCCACAATCAATTTGGGTCTATGTGAAAGAAGGTTTGATGTGAGTTATTAGGCTGATGTCATGTTTACTTACAGAAGATAAATGTGGTCAGACTACTCATCTGAACAGTCTAGAAACTCTGTCTGAAATGGCATGGCACAACTGACAGACCACTACATCGTACGTGTGCCAGAAATTCTGCCTTATAATTCTGGACCTTTTTATGTGCGCTCCCAGTGTGAGCATTAAAGTCAAGCAAAGAGCAGATAATGCACTGGTTCTGGCACCTGCACTGCTAGGATGCATTAAAAAAAAAAGAAGAGTAAATACCTAAAAAAAACAACAAAGCCAAAAAAACCACACTAAAAAAACCTCAAAACAAAATGAAAAGAAGTACTATTCCTAACAAGCTACAGTTTCTCTGCATGAAACAAAAATCAATATGCCCATTAAACAGGAGCAAGTTAGGGGTACTATTAAAGGAAGGAGGAAAAGAATCCTCAATTTCTTATATTTTGTGATTATTGAATAAGACACTCCATCAGGAAATTCTCACCACATGCAGAAAGGCTGCAGTGTCATTTCAGTCTGTGCCATGTTTGCTGCCCAGCTGTGTCTGATAATTTAGAGCAACAAAGTTGTCAGATCTCTCAGTCTTAGTTCAGCTGCGGTGTGCACACTCATTCCTCCTCCGAACTCAGCTTATGGGACTGCCACTTGGGGGCCCAGCTTGGATGTTTCTGCCGGGCTGCTTCTTCTGGATTTAGGAGCCAGAGTGTCAAGGATTTGCTGCCATGATGGGGTTTAAATACCCTTTTCTCAGGGAAGAAGCTAGGGCTCCATGTCATTTCTCTCTCTGTGCTCTTCAGATTATGGGTTTCTCTCAAAACTGAGTACTTGACCTGAGGCCTGAATCATCCAGGTTGAGCCTAGATTTCTCACAAGTCTGCAAGTTTGGTTAAGTGTTGCAAAAACTGTACCTCATTTTCAGAAGGATCTGCCTTGTGCAAGCTCACAGAGTTGTCAGTTGTTTTTAATGTTGGCCATTTGGCCCTCCTCTTCCTGGGAAATGATGTGAGCATTCATGTGTTATATATCTATGCAATGATTTGACTGTAAACCAGCAGGGGAAATTAACCCCACACAAAATACCTCGAGAGGTTTTAGGTCGAAATTACAATTTTATTAAAAAGGTTAAAATAAATGCAGGGGTGATAAAATCTTGTCTCTGTTTCTACCTTTACTGTTTCGTGAATTCTTTGCTCAGTTTTGAATGAAATGCAGGAGGTGATGAGATGCTCTTCTAATCAGGTTGTTTATTAAGTTCTTACCTATGGCATGGCAGCATAGAGCGTTCTCTAAGTTAGGAAGGTGGAAAATGGCCTCGAGTTGTGAGTTCCAAGATTACTTAAAGCCTAATTTATCCAATTACAAGTTGCCAACTAACATGTTTTTACTTATAACCCAGTAGCCATTCATTTATCGTCCTCATTGCAGGCCTTTTGAGCCAATGCCAAGCTATCCAGATTTGTGAAGAAGAAGGAAGAAAGAAGTAAAAACTCACACCCAAAATCCTCCATCTTGCCACTAATACATTACTAATAACTCATAAACCTAATTTTCTACATCTCTACATATTTCACCCAGTGACATACCAAATTGCTTTTTAATTACTACAGTGAAAGCCCAGGGTTCCAACACAGGGATACAGAAACACCATCCTAAACAAACCGACAGAGTCATGTCAAACCGACACCCCGTTGACCAGGGTGGTAGCTGTGTAGTCCAGTGAGGCACTGGTCCTGTAGAAGATCTGGTCTGGAGACCTCTGGGTTTCCAGTGGTCTGGTAGTCCAGTGGAGTGGAGTAGTCCTGAGTCCAGTTGAGAGGAGTGTCGAGTCCAGTCCAGAGGATTGGAGTCCAGTCGAGTCGGGAGTGATTTCTCCCATCCCAAACCCCTGCTTTTATGTCGTGTTTCTTGGCTGGTGCCTCCCCCAAGGGTGGGGACTTCCACAATGGAAGAGGATTTTTCCTGATATTCTGTTGGTTGCTTCAGCAATGAGCTCACATGAGGCTTATGATTTCTGACATTCTATTTTTACTGAGTCCGGTAATGAGTCATTAATCAAGATAATTCACTCAGGGTAGTTCTGAAGTTCTATTGGTCCATGCTTATTAAACCTGGTAATGGGCCATTAATCAAGTTAATCTACTCAGGACGGGTGGTGTAATGGGCCATTAGCTGAGATGATCTAATCAGGATGGGTGGTGCTTGCTGTTGGCGGGAGTGGTTATCTCAGTTAAGATAAGGAGTACCTCAGGGACCAGGTGTATAACTGTGAACTATCCAGTTTATGTGGGTGGTAATAGAATACATGGTTAACCCAGGACAATCTAGAAACAAGATTACACTAACATGAAGCACCAATCTAAACAAGGTCTCTACAGCACCATATGTAGTGTAAACATGGTAAAGAAACATCTTGTCTCTGTGGTCGTTACAACCTGCATGGCAAGAGAACAAATGATGGAAGAAGAGGGACAGATAGTAAAAATTACTTGGCTTTACACAGAAGGTCTCTGGCAGTACAAATTGCCAGGGTCAGAGCCCAGTGGGTTAGTTTCCAGAGTGCAATTCATAGAATCATAAGAATATGCTGAGTTGGAAGGGACCCACAAGGATCATTGAGTCCAACTCCTGGCCCTGCACAGCACCATCCGCAAGAGACACGCCATGTGCCTGAGAGCATTGTCCAAATGCTTCCTGAATTCTGTCAGGCTTGGTGCTGTGACCACTTCCCTGGGGAGCCTGTTCCAGTGCCCAACCACCCTCTGCGTGAAGAACCTTTTCCTGATATCCAGCCTAAACTTCCCCTCACTCAGCTTCATGCCATTTCTTTGAGTCCTGTCACTGGTCACAAGAGTAAAGATATTGGTACCTGCCGTTCTGCTTCTCCTTGTGAGGATGTTAAAGACCACAATGAGGTCTCCCCTCAGTCTCCTGCCAGGCTGAATAAACCGATTGTTCCCACTTAATTTGTGCATCATTCTTTAGAGAGCCACTGCTGCCGTGGGTGTGTTGGAACAAATAGGAAATTTTTGGAGAGCAGCCTGAGCTCAAATTCCAATTGTTTTTTTGGGGAAGCCATTGTTTGGGCCCATGAGTGTCTTTTCCTCCTTTTCCTCTCATCAAATATAGTGTAATCATCCTCCTACTTGCTTCTTCCTGCTCCTCTTTGCCAAAACCTGTCATTAACACCTTAGTCTATCAAAGTGGTAATGCCCAAAGAATTCCTCTCAAGTCATCAGAAATGGGTTCCAAGCTGAGGATGTTAAAGACCACAATTGACTTGTAAATTGTATTGTACTGTGCTACAGCACAGTTCAGAACCCATTTTTAGTATTTCCTTCCAAAGCAAAGGAGTTGAAGGGTGGAGTTGGATGGGTCTGTGAAAGTTCAAAAAGAACAAGTTGAAATATGAACATAATAGGAAACAGTACTTTTGGAGAAAATCACAGGTAGTGTGATAGGAGTCTGAAGTGATGTGCCCAGTGGGAACAATCTGAACTTATTTGCTCAAGTTCAAACTATTCTATTTGGACATTAGCTGTCTTTAATGGCAAGCACACCAACTGATTATCTGGTATAAATCTGCATAATTTGCTATTATACATAATGTATTTAATTTACTTCAGGCTAAAACTTTCAATCTATTCACATTAACACATTTTACAAAGAGCAGGAGGAGGGCACTTCAGGCTATATGTGCACATCTCTTCCACACCTCTGGGTTCCTGTGCGGCTGGGTAGCAACTCTTAGCAGGCAGAAAATCCTGGGGGTGTGGGGAAGTATTTAACACACAGCCAAACCATCTGCTGCTGCTGCTTTGGAGTTTGCAGGTAGAATCCTGCTATGGCATTCCATGTTTTACTTCTGGGTTGTGTGAGAATCCAGACAAGATTTTAGCAAGAGAATTAGCAGAGCTAGCATGTGTCCATCTACAGTCCTGCACAGGCTGGGCAACACATAGAGACTCCCCTAAGTGTGTTAAAAAATGGTACTGAAGAAGATGATGAAGATGAGTATGAGTATGGAACAAATCTTTAAAACACACTGGTCACTCTTTATAGCATTCATCATAAGGTATTGATACCCTCTGTAGGCTGAATTTGTCATGAGAGATCACAAAAACAGTGAAAGCAATGAAAAGTGTGTTTTCTGGGTACTGTAAGAGACTAATAGCTCTTGTCCAGCTCTGATTTCTGAACTGGTTCTGGTAGTAGACTACTGGGAAAAGTCTCCATTTTAAGATTATCCATGTTCGGATCAGTTTTATGGAAGTTGTGGCTTTGATCCTTTTTTTTGTTTTCATTTCTGTGATAATTTTGTTTATGCTGTTCTAATCATCTCATGTATCTGACATATTTTAGATTTTAGTTTCAAATTGAATCTCGACACATACTTACTCGTTACTCAGTCTTATGAAAGTATGAGTGAGGAAAAAATGCTGTCTCTGGATTAACAGCGGTCATTTTATCTGTTAGCAAGAATAGATAATACCTTATAGTATTATGGATGAAGAAGACTAAAAATCAGTCAGGTGTTCATGACTACAGCAGAGACAAAAAAAGATGTTTGCCTGCTCACAGAATTTCTTCCCCTTTTTTGGTAGAAATAAACCAAGACTTTTCCAGTAAGCTTTTTTTGGAGAGGGAGAAAGAAAAATGGAAACAAAATTTAAAAAAATATTGTGAAAAAACCCATGGAAATAAACATCTCTATGTAGTCAATACCAATCAAAGAGACTCATTTGTGATTAAAGGTTTGCCTGAGCGTAAGGAATTCCAAACTCATGATTGCTTCTCTGCTTCGTGCTAGTCCATGGATCTCTTCAGATAGGCTGACATGAATCTATATTTCGAGAAGTTCACTATTTGATCTGGAGGTGTAGGGAGGAAAAACAGAACCAAAACTTTTTTCCTAAAGTTTGCATTTTGACTAACTACTTCTGGGAGGGGAAAAGCACTACTGGAAAAACTACTTACTGTAGTTCCAACAGCTCTACTTCAATATGTGTGATATTCTTTCACAAGGTAAGGTGACTGAGATTTTCATTTGAAGTATCTTTTACATACATTTTTGTTTTTCACTGATTTCTCATCATCCCAGTGTTTTTCATGGGTGACATTAAAATTCAGGACATCTGTACATTTTGGTACAGCTGTGATGCTGACAATACATAGGGCTGAAGAACAGTAAGGTCTGGCCATATTTTCTGTTGCTGAGAATATGCTGCACTTTATAATCCACATTAATTAGGTATCCCAAAAAGTAGGACCTAAGTAAAATATTTAGATCCTCATTTCAAATCAGAACTAAAGTTCTGGCATGAGGACCATCATCAACAAATCCATGTTTAGTTCCCAGGGCCATATAGTACAGAAGCCAAGTTCCAGCTCCAGTGTGAAGGAAATTATCTTCACCATAGTTACTGCATTGACAGCCATCAAGATGGAAATGTTATGTAGCCTAATTTTTCAGGTTCAGAAAAATTAACTTGGCAGCTGAATTAGATTTGCCTTCAACAATAGCCAGGTGGAGCAGAAAACTGTAGGAAGAATAAAAGACTTGAAAGAAGCCTACAGCATAGGCAGGACCACCAATATAACACACCAAACTAGAAAGGGTTAAGACTGAAATTGGAAGACTGTGCCATGATAAATATCTTCTGTAAAGCATGTGTTTTCTTCCCTCTAGAACCATGGTCTGCTTTTAATTTTGGTGCTTTCAGTTTTATTAATTTGGCATTATTGCTTTGTGTGGATTGTTGGCTCACCTGTTGGCTCAGGGATATGGTAGGACTCAGGAGATACTGGTTGAATTCCTGATTTTCTTTGAACTTTCAGTGTGAACTTTAGAGTGTGATTTTTGTATCTCCAATTTCTAAATGCAATCACAATTAAATTTTTCTACTTCATCATGACATTGAGGCTAAAATACATCTAATAGCATTGGGATGCTCAAGTATTTGGGTGGTGATACCCATGTCAGTGGCTGTCAGAGAGAACTACAGAAATATCAGCTACCTCAGTTCACCCCTCCTGAAATTTAATTCGGCTGGCTGATTTTTTGGAATTTTATTACATCATGATACAATATAGTAAAAATGGATCACTTGCCCTCTTTTCCTCATGGATATTCCTGCCTGATAAATTCATCTACCAGTCATGAGTCTTATCAGTTTCAGCAACTTCTAAACCAGAAATCTTGTTTAAATCAGTGGAAAATAAAGCAGACCTCCTTATCCTTTTTACTGTATCATCTTGGAGATGGAAGGGCAATTTGCATTTTTATATCCTTTTCTTGCAACCCTTTGATTTGAGATCAAGATTACTTATTAGATATAACCTGGCTTGTACTGTCAAATATCTCTGGTCTAGGATTAAATCCAACAAAATCACATAATAAAAGGGAAAAAAAACCCCAAACTCTTAAATAATTTAAACTCATTACTCTACTAATCCTTCCATTCTCCTAGGCTCCCTGGAGGTATATTAGGAGGTAATTGAAAACACTTTAATACACCGAAAAGACATTTGAGACTAATGTAGGCAGCCCTTGGTAACTCTCTACTTCTTTGGTTGTTTAGTAATAAGGAAAATCAGCTCAGTAAAAGGCAAAACCCCCCAACATATTAAAACAAAACAAAACCACCTAGAGATAATACTGTGCATTTACTGTCAATAAGCACTAAAACCACTTTATGGTGTCTTTGCTATAATGACAATTTGCTGAGCATTAAGAACATATGTAGAGTGAGGGAGTGAGGTATCTGATGCTTGATCCAGAATGCTGACAACGGGATGCCCCAGGGATCCAATCTCCAGCTCTGCTGCGATGTGCACAACCCTGTACGACGCCTCTGGGAGTCTGTCTGATTTACCTCATGTGGAAAGTGCTGTCACCACCTCTTTAACTCATAGACCTTTAATTAATTATTGCTTTTAAATGACTCAGAGAACCTTGGATAAAGTTGCCATAGAAGTTGAAATTGTTGTTATTGCTTCAAAATCCTACAGTATGAAAGGTGTTTAAATACCAATTCTGACAGGTAGTGCATTGGTACAGGATTGAACTATGTCTGTAAAGTACTTTGTATTAAGGACAGTACAAAGCTTCACTTCCCCAAGGAGAATCTAGGGAGGAATTACTTTAGTTTTTACTTCCAGTTAATAATGTATTTGACACTTGGCAGGCTGTGTTTGGGGATGGGTGTTCTTTAGAGAATCATTGGACACCGAAGTGTGTGAGAACTGTGATTTTTCTGGTCGCAGTCAATTTATGATTCAAGAAGACAGCTTCATCCTACCTATAAATTTATTCCCATGGTTGTGCTGCCTCTGCCAATTCACTAATGAAGTCTGATCCAAGACAGTTGAGCTCCCTCTTGTTTTGAAAGCAATACTTAAGTAAATAAAGCTTTCCTATTTTTTGTAAAATTCTCAGCCAAGACACTGGACAGAACAAGGAGTCAGTGTTGGATTAGAGAGGCTTTGGCTTCTAGATCATATGATTTTAAACCTTGTCTTGGAGACTAGCACTAAAAAAACTGCTCTCAGGGGAAGACTGGCCAGTGGCTTACTCGAAACAAGTAAGCCCTGGGACATTAGTGCACCCAGGATCCGTGGGCTGTCTTTGCAAACCTGCGAGGACTACAAGATTTTTCAGGAGCAGGTCTCACTTCTTACTGGAAAGTGGCCAGTTAGAACACCAGGCCAGCTAAAAGCAGGGAGTAATTTGTCTCCCCATACATCCTTATATCATCACCACTGACTAATTATGACAGTTTTAAAACTCTGCCACTTAGTATTGCATGAGGTAAATCAGCTGAGTTATATACAGTGACAGGCTTAGAAATTTATCTTTGTTGGGTTTTTCTTGTGTAACTTGTTATTTACAGATGTTAATGTATTAAAATATTTCTACATATTCAAACAGGATTATTGTGAGCATTCACAAAGACTGAACATCTCCCTGAAATGAACTGACACTCCCAAGTCATGGCTTGGATTTTGGGAAAAATCTAGGTTCCTTATTTTGTGGATATACAGGGGAAAGAGAAGTCAAGTTCCATTGTTCAAATACTCTTAGAGACAGGAGTGGTTCCCAATTCAAGCTGGGCCTGGGCCAATTCACTGCTGAAGAGTAGAAAAATGGAGCAGTCAACCCACTCTGGCCACCACAGTTTTCCTGCTCTATGCCCATTGATTCTCACTCAGTTTACTTCTACTTCACCCACATTGTGCCTTGTAGCAACGGAAGGAAAATGCAAACCTGATATACTTGGTTCTGCCCTGGCCCTTGCAATGCTGCTTCTTACTTCAAGGAAAGAACTAGTAGCCACCTTTGTCAACTAGATGGGCACAAAGGTCTACAGGGGAAAGATAAATAAGATTTACATGTAGCTTGCCAGTGACCAGAAAACAGGACCCAACAGGTGATTTCCACTGACTTTCCTTAATGATGAATTTCCTTTATGGTCACAGTCATGAGACTGCTTACCTGAAACCCTTTGGTGCATTTAGGGCTTCATTCATGCAACTTTCCATCGTAAGGAAGAGGGTACAGCACAGCACAAGTCCCCAGCGTGTCACAGCTGCAGCCAACTCTGTGTAACATCTCCGGCGCAATCACAGCAATCTCTTCTGAAAAGTATTTAAATGCTATTTATTTTGAAATGCTATTTAATAGCTGTTACATAGACAAGATCTTAGTGTTTGCAATTCATTTACTCTCTGTAAGCTCCCCATCTCCTAATAAAATTACCTGCTATGACAATTAAGGAGCTCTCATTTTGTAAGTGTAGGCTCTCACATAATATAATAGCTTTATTCCTGTTTTGATTTCAGCAGCATTAACAAGTTTTATGCCACATGAGGACCTACCCTGTGCATTGTAATGCTGATGAGGGCTGATCATATTTCTTTACTGTGATTTCAACAACTGTAAAAAAGAAAAAGTGATAATAATAATAATGATATTGACTTGTGTACCTTGGAGGGATTTTGAAGGGATTAGTAGTGTTTATAATGTTCTCTGAAATTGATGCTCTAAGGGCTATTAGGAAGCTGCCTTCCTGACAGCTTGACATATTTTCAGACAGTAGAAGAGCAGCTGTATTAAGCCATCGAGCAAGCAACCCCATATAAAATATCTAAAGAATTGAATTTACAAAAAAAACCCATCAAAAGCCCCTCTCCTTTTTATCATGCACTGAGATCCATTTCATATGTCTAATACATCATTCATTGCTTTGGACTTCCAGCTGGAATGCACTGGTGATGAGCTGAAATATTGGCCTCCCTGCTGTATCAATGCTCAGCACTGTTGCTATGCACAATAAGGGCAGTGCTGAGACCCTGGCAGGTATTCCTCTGCAGAAAATGCTCAGTATAATCCAGCTTTTTCTTGCATCTGTGTAAATCCATAGTAGCATTATGAAAATGAAGAAAGACAGTGTGCTTTGCATCAGTGTGACTGAGATTTGACCCAGATTCATAAATAAGCTTTGCAGAGATTCGATAATAATTTAACTGTCCACTTCCATGGCGAGTGAGGAATTGCCTTGTCCTGACAGGGAAAATGGCAGGGAGGTGAAAATTCATGACTTCTAAACAGTGTACCAGTTAACTGAGTTTACAGTTACCAAGAAAGAGCTATTCTATGCCATTGTTTAGCAGCCTCAAAAGTCCACTGTCCCTGTAGACGTGACACTGCTTCATTTCAAAATTTGCATGTAGTTCCCATCAAAGAAGTAAAAAAAGCTGAAGTTCTACTTTAATTATCTGAAGTTTGGCTGACAACTCGAAGATTGCACACAGCTGAGACTGTTTCCCTTTCACTACTTTTAATTTTTTATAATTCTAAAATGCAGTCAAAATTGTAGATGAAATAATACTCTGACTTTAAAAATGCAATAGAAAATAAAAATTAAAAACCAGATAATTTTTTACAATTTTACTTCTAGCTATTCTTGAGTTGATGCATCAAGTAAAATAACACAAATGTATGAAGTAGTCAATTGTTGAAATATACAGTATTTAGGCATTGTCATCCCCTCTTTTTAGCCCCCTTTGGCTAAAAAACAATTAGTTCAGATCTACTGTAGGAATTTTTAACCTCCACTTGGGCTACGCAGCCCAGGAACAAAGAGATGTGGTTGGCTAATGTCAGTCCCTCAGTGCCTTGTGTCTTCCTCACACTAAGCTGGCATCTGATGCTGCGGCAAGAAAAAGCCTGTGTACATACAGATAAAAAATGTTTTCCTATGAATTTCTCATTTTTTTCACCTCTTCATTTATTTTGTTAGACATACTCCAGGGAAGACTGTCAAACTCTTGAAGTGATGTATTTCTACCATGAAGAACTGCACTCCTCATAGCATTTCTTTTGCAGAAAGAAGCTGGCTAGAAGCCACTGTTTCACAGGCCTTGTGTAGATGTGAGCTGTTCTGTGGGGGGTATGGAACAGTGTAGGTGGACTCTGATAATGGACGTTTTGGCAAGATGTGTGAGGTGCTTTGCTTATTCAATTAGGGATTTTTGCTTTAATAATATACTGTTACTCCGTATCACCCATGCTGCAGGATGCTCACAAAGCTACCATACAAAAATATTAGCTTGTGCAGGGAATAGCTGTAACCTTCTGCTCAGTTTCACATCCCATGGGGAGCATATTACAAGTCAATTCTACACACTGCATTACCTGCCAACCAATTTCTGAATGTGCTTCTGGGACCTGACTAGTATCTATGAGAAGCTGAGACCTGGCTGTCTTGGTAGTGGCTTTTTTTATCCCCATCTTCATCAGGATAGTCATGCGGGATGTTCTTTTTGGCTTGTTCAGGAGCTGAAATTTGAAATACCTTGGAACAAGTTTTTTTGTCAATGCACCATGCTACTTCAGATTTTCACTTGAGCAGAATCTTGTCTCTTGCCTCCAGAACTAGTCTCTCAGAAACAGTGGTGTTTGTCCAGGCATATCGCAAAACTTGCAAGGATTTTGTTGAGATTGATGAGAAGGTCAGAAAATTCTATTTTTGTCTTTTGAAGTATATATGCAAAAGGCAGATTCTAGCTGGCTGAAAGAATGCATCAAAATATATGACCAAGTAGGCAAACGAAGATACAACTGGGTAAAAGGTATGTATGAACAAATTTGTCAGGGAAACTTGAGTGCATTAAATGTTTTTTGAATTTCATAGGAGTTGCCAATGTGTTTTGGGTTTTTAGTAACTGCTTGTAAATATATGATTCTAATACTGTGGCAAATGTAATGAAGACCTTTATCTGTGGGATTAAAATGAACTTTTATGCTACTGTTCAGATTATTGGTCTAATATACACAACTTTTCTGAAAACTGATTTATCTCTCCAAAATCTTAAAGAATTTTCTTAGTTGTTCTTTCGTCAATTAAATAGTTAGGATTTTGTTTTGTTTTAGGTTTTACAGAATCCTCTGTTGACATCAGTGCATTTAGTCTTTTCCTGTCAATAGAGGAATTGTATGTGCCACTTGAAATTTATTTGTGCTGTTTGAAATGCAAAAAAGATTTAACCATTATTGCAGCAATATTGTATAGATTTCAAGTCTAAAGATAAAAGGCACACACTAGTATTGTCATTCTATTTGTTGAGAATCAGATCATGAAACTTCGCTTATCCAAAGGGGGCTAAACTACGAGTAATTAAGAGCATAAATGATGAAAAGCAAAAATTAGGTTAATTAACACTGTTTAAAAACCTGAACTAAGGATGTTATCGGTATTTTAAATAGAAGTATTATGGAAATAAAATCCCATGATAAGGCAGTAGAGTATGTGGTTATGTACTTCAGGAAACAATTGTGCTTTGGCAACAGGAATGGACCGGATATTATATTTATGATATAAATACATTAATTGAGCATCCCATTAATTTCTTCTGTATGGAGTCAAAATTTAAAAAAAAAAAAAAAATCCCGCTTGTCCACCCCAGAAGTTTTACATTATTTTTTTATCTTTTGGTTCCAAGCTCATAAGTACTAAATTATAGCCTTTGATATAAAGCACCAGCTAACAGTGATAGATAGTAGAATTTTTCATTTAATATGCAGAAAATCTGGAATTATGATGTTATAACCAACAACTAAGGTTGCCTGCAAATGAAGAACAAAATTCTGCCTCCACAAGTGTCCATTCCCTTGTGCTTTCTTATATGGCTCTGTAGATTAATATGATAACAGTGTATTCTCCAAGAATACCTGCCTTTCTTGGGATGTTATGCCACATGCTATTGGGTACTGTAAGTGAAATGTCCCAGTGAATACACTGACAGAGCTCCTTTTGGCTCCAGTGGCATTCATCTGTCAGTAGGGATCACTGGATCCTGTTTCTGTTGTCTTATTTTGGTATTGTGGGATAAAAGCCTTGGCATTAACACTTAATGCTAGCAGTAATACTATTTGGAAGTGTGTATAAAGACTTTTTACATTATACAGGAGATTCCTGATAGGCAGTATCAAAGCTCAGAGCTGTGAATGAAGCACCCAGGCACAACAAATGTTATCATAATAGTTAATATCCCTCATGTCCCCTAACTTTGCATTGCAAAGAAGTATGAGTGTGGAGATGTTGTTTAGGTAGTTGTTTACACACTTCTCTTCAAAGTTCCATGCACAGATAGATGAAAATGAAGAAAACTTGTTAACATTCTCTCCCTGTACTTAATGTGCTGTAAAATCCCACTGACCCATTGCCTCTCATGACTGTCTAGGTTGAGAAATTTGATGCAAAAGGGCCACTTCAATGGATTGAAGATCTGCTGATGAAGATCTTACATTTATCTAATGTGAAGTTTAGGGGGGTGCAGGTCAGACTAAAATTAGTCTTGTATATTCTCGCTATGCCAAGTGTTTGGAGCTGTTTTGATTTGCTATTTATCTCCATATCAGATTTGGAGTGCATCTGGTATAGGTCTTGGTTCAATTTCTTCTGGAACAATCTCATTTGTTTGCACCAAATAAATGCAAATTTACATGTGTTTTGTGTGTGGTGAATGGGTACACTGAGAAGACTCACCAAAATGCCCTGAATCCTAATGCTAATATTAATGTAGGTACAGCCTATGATTCCTTTGCCCACCTACATGGAGCCTAAACTGACAGTAGGAAATGATAACGGCACACCAGCTTGAGCCTTTTAATTAATTCTCTGCAGATGCCAAAAAGCCAGAGGGATACTTGTGATAAGAACCATTCATAACAGCTGAGGTGGTTCTGATCTCCAATGGTAATACAGAGGGAAACAGCTATGTTAGTTTTTATTAGTTCAGTGAGCCAGCCAGCCCTCTGTTCAGCTGTGATCCAGATAAAATAATAATTAAGAAATAAAAGTAAGTTTTTACTGCAGGTTTAATTAAAGTTCTGAGCTAATTTCACAGTGCAACTTTGGGTCCTAATAACAACAGATCTACAGTCTAATTACTGTCATACCAGGTGGCCTGCTTTACATCTAATTGCTTCCCTTGAGCCTGATATGCACCTGACTTGAAAAGTCAACTCTGTTTCCTGTAGAATATTATTTTATAGTTAAGAAAAGAAGGACACAAATAAAGACTGCTTGCAGCTTACCTAGCTTTTGTGCCTTGATTGTGCTCTGAAGCTCCCCACTGGAATTTTGAATGACAAAATATATTAGCATCTTTTCAAACTCACTTGTTCCAAACTTGCGCACAAGTTTTATGTGAAGAGGACCTGGGTAGATAATTCAAAGAGAGGTAATGATGAGTAGTGTTTAAATTAAGACAGTGGGAAGAGGGAAGATAAGCGATGCTAAATTGAATGGTGGTTCAAAAAGGCCTGCTAATATTTGCTACCCAGGACAAAACTCAAATATTCTTGACTGAAAGCATAAAAAGGAAGCCTTTCAGCAATACATAAATTACGTTCAGCATTTTCAGTTCTTCTTTCTTCTGTTAAAGAAACAGAATGGAGTTGTCTCCTGCGTGAACATGTAGAAAGCTTTAATTCACACATCCATATGGGGTTGAAGGGTTATTCTGCAAAAGACTCTGGATCTGTAGGAAAGGGCAGAGAGGAAAGCTTTAGCACTGATCAATACTACTTCGAAGCACAAGGATATGTAAGTGCTGAAGGCAACCTCTTAGTCTCCCCATTATCTAGGATGTTTGGCTTGCATAAAGAACATTAATTTAGTTTTTGAGAGTGTCAGGAATGATGCAGACTAGGGCTGGACACAAAACAGTTGTATCAAAAGACACACACAAAAAAGCAGTGCTTTAGAGGGCTTTGGATCAAATTTTGCAGTAACTGATTAATTATTAGACCTCAAATATGTATATTGTGTAAACTAAAAGAACTCTTATTACTTCACTGACATCTGTTATTTTTGGTGTGGATAAATCAGGGAAATTCCTTTTTTCTCCCCTTTTTTTGGTAGTGTTATTAGCTGGACTTCTACTACTCAGTGTCCTGCTCAAGGCAAATGCAACTGTGAACAATTTTTGGCTTGGGATACAGTGAATTTAAGCAGCAAGCTTGATATTAATTTTCAAAGATTCAATAGATTTCTAATGGTGTATTTTGAAAGGGGGTTTGAAAAAAAGACTAAAAGAAGTCAATTGTAATCTTACAGCTGCCACTAAAATGTCACTATTTAAACTTTTTTTGCATTATGGCTAACTAGTGAACAGTTGTTCCTCAAGATGCAGAGTCTGAGGGCAGACCATGTTCATACCACTTGAAAATCAATGGCAATACACTGAGTTCCTGTTTGGCTATCTGAACACAAATGTCTTTGTAATAAACTTCCTTCTCTTTCTTCCCAACCACATCCTTTCAGATCAGACACACTGCTTTAAAACTGTTTCTTTTTTAGCTTGGAGGAAGAAAATAGCACATAAGCTAAAAATGTCATGGGAAAAATAGCTGAATAAATACACAAAGAAAAGCTCTTCTTTCCAAAGTTTATTTTTCAGTGCATTATACGGATGAGAGAAAAAAAAAACAAACGACACATCATTGCTTAGGAATATATGTGTGCATAGACTATGCTCATATGGAAGTGGAAAAACTTGAATTCACTGAAAGAAACCCAGTTTGAATCATGTTGTCTCAGAGGATCACCCAGTGAGAGTACTGCTTCCTGGGACTAGGAGCCCGGATATCTCACCACCCCAGCCTGGGGGGCAGCACCTCCCTGGGACCAGGCTGAGGCTGAGCTGGGACTGGAAGAGGCTGATCCCCACCTGGCTACGCCCTCCTTTCAGGCAGTTATAGAGAGTGATAAGGTCACCCCTGAGTCTCGTTTTCTCCAAACTAAACACTCCCAGCTCCCTCAGCAGCTTCTCATCAGGCTTGTGCTCCAGACCTTTCACCACATTCATTGTCCTTCTCTGAACACGCTGCAGCTCCTCAATGTCTTTCTTGTAGTGGGGGGCCCAGAACTGGACACAGCCCTCAAGATGTGGCCTTATGAGTACAGGGGGACAATCACTTCCCTGGTCCTCCTGGCCACGCTATTTTTGATATAAACCAGGATGCCTTTGGCTTTCTTGGCCACCTAGGCACACTGCTGGCTCATGTTCAATTTTCTAAGTGGACTGTTTGGTTCCAGTGAACAGGTTATTAAAAAGGGTAAATGAAAATGAATTCTAAGGAGAGTATCCTAAGGGCAAAATAAGTGGGGGAGGGTGACCAAACATTTTATCCTAGCATTAGTACAAAGAGGATAAATTTAGAAAACTCTTGTAGGTCTCTGTGCTGTCATGTTGAGCCTCTGGCTTTTAGGTCAGGTTGCATGGTAAAACAGTGCATCTTGAGCATTGAAGTCAGTTGCAGCCAAAAAACCGCTTTTTGGTCCTAGAGGTGAAACCACCTCTTCCTGTTAGCCTGTTGTCTTGGACGTAGTTTTGGAAAGTACATCTATTATAGTGCTGAAAATCTGGAAAAAAACCCTAAACCTTAGCAGCTGAATCAGTGTCACCACAGACGGACTGCCTGAAATGTGACCGTTGCTGATGTCAGTGGCTAAATGTGTAGGGCTGGCTGTTCAGGCAGGGAGAACAGCACAGAGTGATGGATACCAGAAATATGTGTTCCCATTCCAGCTCTGGATTTTCTGGGAGCTGTTAAGCAGTCACTGGGCTGCCTTCTGGTTTGCATTTTTCATGTTGTTTGACTGGTTAATGCTCATACTCTTGTTCGAACAAGTAATGTATTACTTTATTGTCATTGGTTATTGTTATAGATGATTCACTGAATCTTTTTTGTGATAGCTTTTCCTTTGGTTCATCATATTTTCATTCCTTTATCTGATGACAAACTAATTAAAATAAACAGACACATCTTGCTTGTATCTGTGCAATAACCCTGAATTCATAAATTCTATTGCATCAGTAATGATCCTCCTTAGTAATACAATAGCTGACTGGGTTGAAATGCTGAAAGAAATCATAATGCAAACAGAAATGCAGGTTAATATGCTTATTAGCAGGCAACAATTACAAACACTACTTGCTTGAAATGAAGACAGATCCCTGATTAGGAATAAAGTTGGACACATCCTTTTAGATGGGAAATTTCAGCTTAGCACTGGTATAATAAGTAGCTGAAAACATCCTTGGGTAGGACAAAAATTAAGAAACTATATTTTTAATTTTTTTTTTTATGTGGGTTTTTTTGCCCTGTTTGTAAAATTGAGCACCTAGGGCATCTGCAGCAACTAGAACAGGTTAGAGAGGAGTCTGGACCAGGTTTTGCATTTTCTACACAGATATTTCAATGCTTTCCTTTAGCACTAAACAAGAAACCACTTGTCCACATGAAGAGTCATATTCTGAGGGCTGAATGCAAAAGAAGGAAGATCAAGATTAGAAATAATCCTTTGTGGGTATTGAACAGTGAAAGTAAACAAAAAAACCCAAAGGGGGAAATAGTGTTCTTTCCTTGGAGCAACTCCTTGAAGGCAGCAGTGGCAGTCAATCACTAACATGTGGGCAGTATTTGCAGGCTATATTACTGTGAAAGATTTTCTAGGACTTTCTAGCTGTCATCAGGCACTAGTGGAGAGCCAGCAATTCTCTTAACCTTATGTATGTCTTTTTTAATAGAAAACATAACATTGTTCTATTAGCAGGCCTGTCTTGCTGTATAATACATCACAGATTAATTGGAAATAAAATATTTGCAGGTGAATGCAATATTAAGGAAAGGTGGTCTGTGAAGCCCCCAACTGCGATACTGGTGTAATGTGTCTGTTCCTGTACCGGATAAACACATATTTAAATGTACCAGTACCATCTGAGAGTTTTGCATCATACAAAAAAAAAAAAAAAGTAGTTTTATAACTTTTCAGGCCTGTAATTCAACAACATGAAAATTGTGCTTACAGATTTCCTCTAAATTCGTTGTCTTTGACATTTGGGTCATTCTTCATTCTGAATTTTTTTTATGAGTGTGCATTGCAAGAACATTCCATGTACATTTTTTCATCTACTCCTTGTAGGTCAGTCTCTTATTGTCATCATGAAAGCTGAACTGCTCTAGAATAGGGCTAGAAAAATTTGTGGTGAGAGGACATCGGAGTCTGTGTCATGGACTTGTGTGCTTATGTCACACTTGTGTGCTTATGTCGAGTACTGATGTCTTTAGACTTACTGCAAATGTTTGCACTGTTCAGCTGATTGTTTTTTTCCTGGTAATATTTTGATATCATGCTGTACCTGAGATCAAGGACCGCATCTGTATAAACCCTTATATGTATCTATTTTGTTCAACATGAATTTAAGAAAATAGTTATTGTGTGAAGTTAGCATTTAGTTCTAATGTTGTTAATGAAGATTTATCTGTGATGCACACAGTTTAATGCTTTCTATAACTTAGAACTTTAGCAGGTATGTATGAAGATACCTTCTTGAAATCAATGTACTTATCCTGATTTAAACTAGTCTGGGGCTATCCATCTCTTCTGATATCTGCCAGCAATTTTTGAAGACTGCTTGTTTTAACAGATGTATTTTCAGAGGTGTGAAGATCTTGAGACAGGCATGTTTAGTACAGCTCACTTTTGAATATATGAGCAAATAAAGGAACATGTCATGTAAGGAGACAGTTTACTATTTTTGAAGAAATGTAGACAATGTAGATACGAAGTTTTACAGGAGAAGGCTGTCACCAGAATATAGGTACTTCCCTGATTCTGATTGGGTCAGAAAGAAACAATTCCTAAAGTCTTTTCAACTGATGTCATGAAGAAACTGCAGTGAAACTGAAAATGAATGACAGCAAGAGTGTTCATGACATTCTCACTGATATAGACTTCTTTGAATGACACACTTAACCTCCAAACCCCTTGGCTCTCAGGGGGCTCTTATGGAATGCTGTCACTCAAGGTGGCTTTGCAATATATCAAATTGGCTATCACTGCTGGACACCAAAAACTTAACATGAAAAGAGAATTTTTCTGCTGAAGACTGCATACAAATACTTGACGAGCATTTGAAAGTGCCTGCTGGGTTAATACACTGTGCATGCTGTAAAATTGTGATAGCTATAAATGGGCTAAAGCAGGGCAGAAAAATAAAGTTGTCCCTACCTCCCCATTACCAAACCTAACTTGTGTATTTAAGAAACTCCAGCATGTTTTGTATTGCTTAGAAAGCATGGGAAGTGGAAATGGAGTTTTTATCACATTGTTGCCAGGGGCATTTGCTTTGCACACAAACTGAATAAAAAAACCCCCAGAGTGTGTAAACTGCAGAAGTCTTCTGAACAATGGGATCTACAAGTAGGTAGAGGAAAGGCAGTAGAAATGTGGAGCTCTGTCTTCTAGCTCTGCCACTGATCTTTTGTATCATCTGGTAAAAGTAATTTCACCACTTTTAACTCTGTTATAGAACCCAGACACAACCAAGAAAATATGCTAGAATTTTTCTAAAGCTGTGTATTTACTTCTTTTCTTCAATTTCCCATCAGTGAAATAGAGAGAATATTACATACAAAACTAAGCATAGTTCAGAGGTTCTGTTAAATGACAAATTCAGCAGCTTAGCTAATATGAACTGTGATGTTACCTGAGTTTTCATAATATGCCTCAAATTTTACATTCCAATGAAATGTAATTGGCATCGTCACTGAATTACAACAGCATTATGATGTCTATAAGACAGTGTAAACTATGTTGCCAAAAAAATAAATTTACAGAGGGGAAAACTGGAGAGGAACTCCAGTTCCACACAGCACCAAGGTCCTGCTTTTTCACTGTCTGCACTTCATGATGTAGCTAGCTTTAATTGCACACCTCCTTGTCCTTCAGAATCCTCTGGCAATGCTGGGAGGAATCCATGTCTCAATCAATACCGAAATAAAACTGATGGCTTTTGTCACCTCTCATTAAAGCTGCAGACTTACCACTGCCATCAAAACCCCATGGGAAACAGACATTTTTTTTCATAAAATATCTAGGCTTTTGTAGTCCTGGTCAGCCATTAAATGAATCACCAGTCTCTGAAGATGTTAGACGTGATTCATGCCTCCATATAAATGCTTTTTCACCATTCTGGTCGGTGTGGTGGGAGCTAAAATTAAGCAAAAGTTGCAGTTGAACCTCTTAATATCCCTGTATGTGCTCAGGACAGAATGAGTCTTAACATTAATGAGACACAACTTTTTAACCTTTACCTGCATTAGAAATCCAACTGGTGTGCATGGAATCAATGGACAAAGGATCATCAGCAATAGCTGTATCACTGCCTTTGTGTCCACTCAACATAGAAGGAGAAACAAACACTTATTTTTAGCTTTTTGAAGTATAAGCACTTTAGATGTTTTGTACTAAGGCCTGTCTTCCTTTGGAGTAAAGATTGGATTTTGCAATTTTAAAATTGTCACCATTTTCATGTCATCAGTGTGTCTCCTTTTTTCTTAACTTCCTACTCCTGGTAGGCAACACAAATTCTACTATGGAAGCTGGGACAAGGGGACACTGGATCGCTTTGAAGGTTGAATCAATCAAAGATGAAATATAAAACCAAATTTCACAGTTTTGATGATCAACGAATCACAGTTTGATTTTTGTTTTTTTGCAAGAGTAGGTGTAGTAACCCTGCCATCTTAGTCCAGTTCAAACACAGACCATTTGGTCTACCAAAAAGTCTTCTGTGTGTGTCTGGTACCTTTGTCACTTCCTGAGCACAAAAACAACTGTTTGGGATGACTTTCACTGTTGAGAGGGAAGGAATTCTTCAGTACAGCATGTACCATGAGGAATGTTATAGTAGCAAATCTAGAGATAGTCACCACATTTATAATTGACAAGATAAGCCTCAATTTATTTACTGGCAATTAGTGTGGCTGGCAAAGCCTTCTTATAAAAGGTTGAAAACTCCTTTGTCCCTATAATAAGGGGCAGAAAGGCCAATGTATTTTATAGCTGCTTTAGCTTTATTCCATATCAGGCACACACTTTTACTTTCCTGTAATTGCAAGCAGTAGCAAATGATGACCGTAACATGTTCTGAAGTACATAGGCAAGAATAAATCTGAGTAGACAAAAACTCACCGAGAGTTCTTTAATGTTTGTAGAAAATATGAAGGGTAATTTTTAACCGAGATGAAAGTAAGCATGTGAAAAAAATATTTCTAGTAAAACAGCATTCCTGTCTGCTGTGCCTGAGACCTGCTTCCATGTGGGAGGGGGAGGAAGAAAATATCACCTATTATATAATGAGAAAAACGGTTGTGAAACAATGATGATGATGGCATTTCCCTAGGGAATTATTTCCTGCCTTAAAGGACTGTAGAAAGTAAATTCCGGTGAGACACAATAAGTCAAATTAGGATAAAATACAACTTCTCCTTTTTCCTGGATCTGCAACAGCAATTTGGTGATAACTGCAAGTCTGGCTGGGTGGGGAAGGGCTGCAAAAGCAACAAACAATTGTCGTCTCGAATTTGCAAGTTTTTATTCTTCATTCTAGGGCTTGCCAGTCTAGCTTTTCAGTAGTAACCTGGCTATGAAGGCCTGTGTCTGTTAC
Organism: Ptilonorhynchus violaceus; assembly: GCA_013397565.1. Lineage (NCBI taxonomy): Eukaryota > Metazoa > Chordata > Aves > Passeriformes > Ptilonorhynchidae > Ptilonorhynchus > Ptilonorhynchus violaceus. The sequence continues at coordinate 76,694 of VZRJ01005901.1, read as the reverse complement.
ATTATTCCCTTTACATTATTCCGTCTAGTTATCAGTAACTAGCAACAGTCTGATGATGAACTAGCAGTTTTTGCATAACACTGAGGGTGTCCTGGGAGTGTGTACAGGGCATTAAACGATAAAAAATTAGTAATGGGGAGGAAAACTATAGTGGTGCTTGTAGTATGTTCCTTCTTTGCTCTTGTGGATCTTGCACCAGTGAAGTGAAGGATTCCTGTAACCTTTCTAGTAGCCCCAAGAGCTGTACCTGGAGAGGTGACCAGGAAATGTTCTGCTGGGAAAACAATCTGAGGCCACACCAGGCTTTATAAATCTGCTTTGTAGACCAATTCAAAATACTATTGCCTTTGATCACCAGCAGTCTGGCCTGAATACGTGAGACATCCTGGCTGGAGGTTTCCTAAGCCATATCTTTTTACTTTCTTTGGTGTTTATTCTATTTATGATGGCTTGTTAGGACTTCTCTGGCCAGTAATGAAAGGATAGGTATTTTATTGTATTTTATCTTCCTCAATCTTTTTGCCCCTGCTCTTCATTATTTATCTTTCATTTTGGACACACTGACTCTTCCTGGAAGTTCAGAGGGGGGAGGAGCGAGAGGGTCATGGGACAGATAAGGTGCCTGTCCTACACTACTCAGGAAACTCTTACGTGACTTCTAATAGCCCTGCACCATGCGGGATCTATGGTTACAGCAAATATATTTGGTAATTACTTGAAAAAAATCCTTCCTCCATATGAAATTAAATAGACATGAATGACTGCTTTCTGAGATGGCTAGATCCTTAGGAGTATCTGTCAAATTTGAGGGTGTTGTTCAGTCCCTCTCATCTATTGGCACATTACCCCATCTGCTCATGTTTCATTCTGGGGCAACTAGGGAGTAGGAAAAAAGTAGCTTTTCCATGGTATGGACAGCTTTCATTTAGCACCTGCTTTTTTTCCATGAGATTTTCCTTTTTGCTGATAGACTGATTAGAAATGTTACCTTTTTCATAGATATTTGCCAACTCAGTGGTGACTTTGAGCAGGTTCCAGGTGGCAGAAAGTATCTTGCTTGCTGCACAGAGCAATTGCTGTACAGCAGTGTAGTAGCCACATGAGTTATTGATTCAGGATGTCAGAAACAGCCTCTCTGAAGAGCTTTAATGATGCCAAATGCAAGGGTAATTCCTGCTTATCCTTAAGATCGACAGCTTGCACATGACACCAGCCAAACATTACTGAATCAGCAGGAGAACAGACTTCTGAATGATTGCTCCTAGATGTGTTTTCCTTGGAGGTTTTCTATCCAGTAACTGACTTCAGATCTGTTAAACTATAAGAAGGATGTGGCTATTGTGTGAAGTGATAGCACTCCAGTTTGGAGTACATCTTCTCTCTGTTTTTCACAGCCACGTGGGTAAAACCACTTTTAAGAGAATTGTCATTCCTTTTTACTGGACTTTTATCAGTGTCTTTAACTAAACAAGTATGTGCTAGTAGCTTCTAATGGGTCCCAGAAGAAGCCTTATAGGAGGAACTTTAACCTAGAAAAAAGGTAAAATCCAGGGCAGTGTTAAGTCATTGCATGCACTAGGATTGCTTGACTATTCTGCTTAGTTGAGAGGACATATGTGGGAGCCTTTTACTACATCTCTATGTATTATATGTAAATCTGAGTTTTATTTTTAAACAGATGTATATGAATTATCTTTCTTTATCTCTTAAAAAATGTTATGTTCTGTTCAGCTCTGCTCACCGTTTTTCTTACGTCATGACTCTACCCTTCCCTGCCTCTGTTTCTCTCCTTCCTAATTCTATTCTCCTTCCTTTGCAAAGATTTATTCCTGATAGGTCTGGTTGCATGTGAACATGGAAAAGGTTCTTCAGCCTCTTCCTAATGCAAGTGGTTTGGCACCATTTACTGAAAGCAAAATCACATGTAGAAGTTGATCACAAGCTATTAGACTCTACATATGATACTGCCTGTGATACACCAGAGTCTTGGATGACTTACTTGATACAGTAATCTTTAAAAGGAATAAAGACGAATGATTACACAAACATTTTGTTGCATTCCATGATATTACTTTAGTGCGAGATGGAAATTTTCATGCTTAGTGATTGTATGAGTATCACTCTTCCAATATCGGTACAGACTGAGATAGAGAATGATGAACACTTAATAGGAAAAAAATTGACTGTTACCCACATCCTCCCTTTTTAGAAAAAGCACCTTAGAAAAAAAAAGTTGATTAATTTTCAGTTTACCTTTTCTTTAACGTAACAAACTTCCATTTGGGATTTAATTGGGACTGTTCTAGAATGCAACAAAAAGTTAGTGGAAGATAAAAGGGCATAGCAAGAAAAAATATTCAAAGTGAATAATTTAAGATCACATCCATAATTAATGGCATTTGGAAAGCTTCCTCTAGTGCTCTAATCATATCTCAAAATGTTCTAATTAGAGCAGTTTGGTACAAAACAGTGCATGCAGGTGTTGAACAGCTCTTTCTGTTCTTTTTTAAGAAATGTAGCAGTAACTGGTTCTCCTGGCATTAGCACTCACATTTAATAAATGTTTCACCATTTAACATATATTTGACAGCTGAAGACAGTGCACATAACTATTACCTTGTTAGAATAGATTTGATCAAGAATGCAGAACAAAATCAGATATTTTTAGTACAGAAACTTAAGCTTGTAGTAAACAGTGAAGCACCGTATAATGTCCTTTGGGGTATAACTAGCAAAGAGTTGAAGCTGAAAGAAAAAAAATTGCCTTGAAAGGACAAAGTATCTACATTCATCTACTTGAAATTAATGTTATCTAAAAGCAGTTCTGATACTTCAGAAAAGCTAACAATTTGCTTACTGCTTGCACTGTATTTAAGTGTTCTTATCTTTTGGCTGAGAAAGATTTTGCTGCTCAGTTCTTCATTTATCTTGGAAATCAATGACAACTGACAGCACAGGTCCCTCTCTCTAACCCCTCTCCAAAATTAATCAATATCATCCAGAAAAAAATGAGCTGTGCATTCAGGTCATTGTGTGTATACATTTGGGCATGTACTACTGCTTTGCCAGAATGAAACAGCAAAACCTGAGGAGACGCTTAATGCCCAATTTAGTCAGAGTGATCCTGACAGCTCTGCAATACTGAAACAGGATCTGGTTCTTTGGGACTGTAGTGTCCAACAAGCAGATGTGAGAACACTGTCAAATAGATGAGTCTGAAGAGCACAGATTGTGTTTGAAATGAATGTATCATGACTCTGCAGGACTTGTTTCATGCAATTATTCTAACAAAATGTTTTATTTTATTGAGGTTCTACAAAATTTCATAGAATGAAACAAATAGTTCCATAACTATGTGTTATTAATAACTTATTTCCTTTAAGGTTGAGAGCAGAGCTATTCTATTACATGTTGCAGATTCATTTTAAGATACTTTATTGGAGAGCCTACAGTCTGAAATATTAATCTTGTAAAATAGAACACATGGGCTTAAACCTAAGATACATCCTATTTTTCAAGAGGCTCAGCACTACCTAGTTCCATTTTTCCCAAGCAGTCAGACTTACTGCCATGTACAAATTAGCTCTATTTCTATGCTCTGTTCTCCTTGTTCCTACCCATTAGCATTCAACCCTCTTCTGTCTTCTGCAGCTAGATGAATTATTCCCTGAGAACAATTCATTTGACAGTGAAATTTGCCCTTTTTGCATTTGTTATTTCTCCATGAACACATCACAATTTGCATTAATTAGTTTATTATTTGAAATTGTTTGATGAATAGTTTGTTTCAACCCATTTCACTCATGTAGCTAATATTAATTTGAGTGTTTCATCCCAGTGATTTACCATTCAAACTGCGTCCTATTATATCATATGGTGATTGTTCCTGTTCCTGCTCTGGATGACACAACTAGAGTCAATCAAAAACAGAAATATGGTTCACGAAAAGTTTTCAAAGAAAAGTTTAGTTCTATTCTCTTACTATTTTCCACAATTATTTTTATTCCTGAGTAAACCCTCTACATTTTTACTTCTGTATTTTTCTTTTTTTCCCAGTTTCAAAACTGAAAAAAGGGATTTAAAGTCTCCTTTTTTCTTTTCCTTTTTTTTTTTAAATTCCTTTTCTGAGGAGATGGGTAAAATAAAACGGGGGTTTATTGTCTTCAATAATAAAGCATTTTTTCAGTTGAGGACAATTTTTCCCAAAACCATGCTTTTTGCAATAAAAATATTTTTGACTGGTCCAAGTTATACATTGTATAAACAGCCTCTGCTTTCCTATGAGGTATGATTCACCAATAAAAAAACAGATTTTGCCATATTAAATAAAATTCTAATGGCATTCAAATGTTCTTCCACCTCCTGTCTGAGAAAAAAAACTGATATCATTAGGAAAACTGGAAATATGTGCACAAGAAAGTAAATTAAAGTTTCAGCATCCACAAGAACAACCATGAAGGCTTTCTTTCTGCTCTATGTGAAGTCCAAACTTCAAGTAAACTTTGGACTAGAATCACCTTATTTCTTCTAAAATAGGTATTATAACTCTGTACAGATCCAGTCTGAAAAAGATCAACTCAGGATGCACAGAAAGCTATAGTTTTCATCTCTACTCACAGATATATACTACCCCAAAGGAAGCAGTATGCTGCAATAATATATTGGAGATTAAAGTAATAATGAAATCCTCCATATTTTAATGTTATTCATAAAGGGTGTTAAAAACCAGAAGTTCAGTACTGTTCTTTGAAAAACAGGAAAAGATTGGGTAAAGAACTCCTTTAGACATGGGTTATTTTTTTAAACAAATCTTGGAAAAAAATGGGAATGTTCCAGTGTATAATTGTATGTATTCTAATTTTAATCACTTAAAGGGTTCAGCAAATTTGCCAGAGAAGCCACGCTACTTGTGGCGAAATCAAGGAAAGGCAATGATGCGATGTAAATGGGAAAGCAGAAGGACATGGCAGTATAATTAATGCCATCAGCATGCTTTTATAGAAGATAGATTCTGTCAAGCAGACATTGCAGGTTTTGAGATCTCTGATGTGTTCAATGAATGTTTCTCTGTGATATATCCAAGGCATTTTTGAGACAGGTAATATACTGACACAGTGTTCTGATGAGAAAATTACCTCTAAACAAAATGAAGAGAGCCCACAGAAGCAGGGTAGGGACCAAGTGAGAATAAATTTAAAGTTCAAGTCACAGCCCTAAAGATTTTTTTCTGGGCAGGTGCTGCCATTATTTATTCTTGACTAGGTCTAATCTAGGAGGACTGCACTTGTAAATACCACATTTGTATTTCTGATGACACGGAATAAGTAAATGAATAACAATGATAAATTGCATATGGGAAATAGAGGCTGCTCTGGATCATTTGCAGACGTAAACAAGCACATACTTCAACACAAATGTATTTGTGTCCTTATCCTACACAGTTATATTTCCAGGTGTGCAGAAAGTGTGTCAGTCTTAGAAAATTGGAGCCTCATCCTTGAAATTAATAACTAAGGAGCACCAGAGCAGCAAAACAGCTGAATATGAGTGGGCAGTCTGATGTAGCTGAGGCTCAATACAACTTCTGAAGAACTGATTGGAAAATATCATATATGAGCAAAGAAGTACTACTTTTTCAGTTGGCATGGCATGAAGAAGGACTAGCATGTTTCTTTCTAGCTGTTTCAATTGCTTAGGTGAGAGTTATAACTGCTGTTATGAGTCATGAACCTCTGGCACTAATGATACGCTCTTGTTTTGAGTTCTAACAGTCATCCTTCAAAAAAAATTGTGAAGGATCAAAAAAGACTGAGAAAAGAATAATAGAAAAAAATTTTTTCTGGGGAGAAACCAAGAAAATTTTATCTGTCTTGTGCATTAAAGAGAAAAATAAGAGGTGATCGTGGGAAGAGATGGCTTATTGTAGGTGGTATTTCTGTCAGAAAGATGAATCCATGAGATTCAGGATCTGGAAGCTAGGTTAAGGTAAATTAAAAGAGAGCAATTAATCAGTGGAACAACTTTCCTCTAGTTATGATGGATTCTCTGTCACTGGCAGCTTCTAAATCAAGTCTCAATGTCTTTATAAAAGATATCTTAATGCTCAAAATAAGATAAAACTCCCAAAAAGTAATTTACATGGGGTTTTTGGCCTGCTGTGTAAAGGAGGAGAGGAAAATTATTTCCATCCTTGAAATATGTCCATGGGACTTTCATTTGTAGTTAACACATTCTATTGATATTGAAGTCTTTGAAATAATTTTGACATATGTGTACAAAATGCACTACCGTCTGTGTTACTAGAAGGAATCTGAACTGAATCTCAGAAAATTATAGATGTGATCGTGTCTCTAATCACTTAATGTGGAGCTGTGTTGGCAAAGAAGTTAAATATCAAGTCTTTCTGGACCATCAACAACTCAAAGAACCAGAGTGGTGACAGCCACAAGCTAAACAGTTTTATCAGTGTATGCAATGTTGTCTGAGAACTGTGGACCTCATGGAATTCTTTTCCTGTTGGCAGTGAGGCAGGCAGCGTTGCCTTGCTGAAGGAAGTCTGTCTTTATGGTGACTATTTCTGTGCTGAAATGCCACAGTAGGATATTGTTTTTATGGATAAGAAAACGCAGTTAAAAGTAATGGCTCAACACTGCATGCTGCTTTATCATAAACCTCTTTGGTTAATGTATTTTTCTCCTGGTCTGGGGTTTAACATTTTAGCATCTTTCTGAAATTGTGCATTTCATTTGATGAAAATGTTGGTAGAAAGCAAGAAGTCCAGCCTCCAAGCACCAACGTATTTAGTGATGACTGGAAAATATCCAGGATCATTCCCCGAGATCTCTCTTTTGTAATTCAGAGGGGAAATCTGTCCATGTTCAGAAAAAAGAGAATGGGCAAGCTTAGCTATGAGCTTGCTTCATCTCCATTTCTCAGACCTGTCAAAACCAGCAAAAAAAGGAGGCAAGGGGTGTTACCAGCTAACACGGCTTTCTGGAGTATCATTGTGACTGTGATGACTAAGTAATGCACCCTGAGGGGTAGTATGAAATCTAGTCAGGAAACCACCTTGGGTTTGGCCATTAGTCTCTGGCATTGACTTAGCTTTTGTGGATGTACAAATGGGCTGGAAACAAGCAGCAGAATAAGTGGGGTGAAGTGATAAAGTGCAACTAATTCTCATGGCAGAAAAACAAAAAACTTCTACTTTCACCCGATTTCTGCCTTGACTGTGGTGTCTACAGCTGTGATACTCTTCTTTTCATTGCTCCTTTAATTAAAAGAAACCTCCTTGCCTCTCTGGGGCACATCCTGAGGAGAGATTGGTTTTGGATGAGAAGCATATTCTGCTGTTTCATCCTTTTCAAAACCGAGTTTATTTTCTTTCTGTTTGTCAATCAGCATGAAAAAGGTTTTTTAGCTCTTAGTGCACCGGAAACAAATATGAAAAAAAAGACAGAAAGCTTCAGGCAGTTTTAATGTGGGGGAATACGACGCTGATGTAAAGCTGCAGCAGATGTACAGCTTAATTAGATGTTAATGAATAGACAGATGCATATAAGTGAGCAGCTCTGAGGGTGTGGAAGGAAGCAGAAATATGGGGCAGTAAACACTTTGATGTTGCCTGGGTAAAGGTACATTTCAAAATTTCTCTGCTTGCTGCTGTTTCTTGTACCCAGACTGGATTTTCCTATCACTATGTGGCAGCAAATCATTTTGTTTCTTGCAGGTATGGTGAGGGAAACTGAAACACGAGCTTTCCTTCCCACAGCCCTGCTTTGAATTGCTTCAGTTCTCCCACTCTAGGGAAGAGTTTGCAAACCTGAGGTGGCAGAGATCCATGTGGAAAAATTTTTGGCAAATCTTTGGTGTCAGAATTGTGAAGAAATTTAAGTGGTAGCTGAACAAAATAGGAGATGCTCTGGACTTGTAAGGAACAGGTGAATAGTACGAGCCGAAATAGGAAGAGTGCAAAACAAGATGCAGAGACAGGAAGAACAAGAAATTATTTCAGGTAGTGAGATCACAAATCACCTTTGACCATACAGATGGATTAGTGTGCAGAGGGGCTAATCAAAACCACCGTAAACACACAAGACAAATTCGCCTGTGAAATGGGGTTAGGGAAGTGTATACAAAAGAAAACCAAATACTGTCAGTTTAAAACAGCAAAGAGACAAATAACATGATAATAAAAAGGCTGGTAGGTTTAAACACTTGCTGTGCCGCTTGTTGAGAGGAATACTTATATTATTCAGTACATATAAGTCTCCTTGGATGTATGTTTTTGAGGGTATTTTAATATGTAAAATGAGGGCATTTTCATTGTCTGTCCTCAGTGCGGCATTACAAATCTTATTTATAGATTAAAAGGAGCTATAGGCTCTGCAGTTTTCTCAGCTAAAGGTCTTTTCTTTCCTGGAGTTTATATAGCTGATGAAGACCATGGGTCTGATGTATGGTGTATCTCTAACCCCCTGTAGAAACTGTTTAACCTCCCAAGGCCAAGGCAGTGAGAGCACTCTTGGAGGAGAGATTAGCAGAGGAGGGGGAGATGTGGGTGAAGACACAAAGCTTTTCTTCACAGAAAATTGAGGTCTGTTTTGGGAGGGTGTGTTCCCTCTGCTCAGATGTGCAATAGGAGGCATTGCGTGCACCCTTCACAGTCCGCAGCCATGGACCTTACTGTTGATGAAGTATCCAGAAACTGAAGTCCAGTCTCGGATGGGAAATGCAGGCAGAGATGGCTCCTCATCCTGTACTTCTAGGGATGCATACTGATCATGTAAGAGTATTCTTTGTACATTGATTTCTTTGGAAATATTAGTGGATTAGCTTCTGTGGAAATATGTTTTAATTGAGCTCTAAGTACTTGGACTAATGGTCAGACTATCCTGCCTGCCTGCCTCTCTGTCTGCCTTTTGATCTATCTACTTTTTTTAGTCCCCCAATGTACAGAGAGCCTGTCTCTTCTGCTAAAGTGGGACTCCCCTTCTTAACAGCCCTTCTGTTTGAAGCCAGTGTAACTCCAGTACGAAAGAGGAGTTTTATCCCTGGTAATAAAATAACTTTTTTTTGTACTTTACAATGCTTGAATGTCTCAATGCCTTTTTTGAAACCCATTATCTCCAATGCACCTTTCCTTGCCCCTTCCATTTGCAATAGCACTTGCCTATGGTAGTAGTAATTACTTGCTAATTTTGGATCAGGGAGTACCTCTACATGTTCTGAGGCCAATTTTAAGGCTTTCATGGGGCAGAGGAAAATCCTGGGTCTAGTGCAAGATATTTATATCTGGTACACGCACACCTGTGTTCCTCACCCCTGCCTGCACATGGTGCAGATGCTCATATCCTGTATCCAACTAATACTGGCTTGTTGCAGGGCTGGCTCAGTGTGGAAGCTGAAGGGCAGTGTCAGGCAGCGGAGGGTTGAGGACATGCGGAAAATGCTCATTGCAGGCATAAACAGGATTTTGAGGCATATTAGTATTTTACTGAAGTAAAAATATCAGTTCAAGGGTGCCATTTTGGACAAATATGTCACAGTGAGCATATTGCATACAAGAGGAGCAGAGCTAATATACTTAGCTAAAATATTTACATGGTGTTCATGTTGTGTATGTTATCATGCCTAACCTTGTTCATATAGAACATCCTAAAAACTATTCGTGAGTGGAAAAAAGTTTACTGCAGCCTACCTTTCTGCATTCTACATTCTTCTTTGTAAACACTACTGGTTTTTTTAAAAAAACATTTTTTATTTATGTCTGCTACTTGGTACGCTTGTTACTGGTTTGTTAGACATATCATAGACTGCCAGTTCATAGAAATGATCTGGCAAAAATAAGTCCTTTAAGGAACAGGTGAGGGAGTTGGGGTTGTTCAGCCTGAAGAAGAGAGAGAAGAAGAGGGTCTTCATTATCTACAACTACCTGGAAGGAGGTTGCAGCCCGGTTGGGTTTGGCCTCTTCTCCCAGACATCCAGTGGTAGGACAAGAGGACACAGACTCAAGCGGCATCAGGGGAGGTTCAGGTCGGACATTAGGAGGAATTTCTCCACAGAAAGGGTAATTAAACATTGGAACAGGCTGCCCAGGGAGGTGGTGGAGTCGCTGTCCCTGCAGGTGTTTAAGAAAAGACTGGACATGACATTTAGTGCCCTGTTCTTGTTTACAAAGTGATGATCAGTCAAAAGCTGGCCGTGATCTCAAAGGTCTTTTCCAACCTGATTGATTCTGTGACTGCGATTCTGTGTAAAGGGCAGGAATTCCAATGTATTGGCTACTGCCAAGCAAGCTGAGTCATTCATATTTATTAATTCTGCTGATTCTGTTATTATCACTCATTTTTCAGCAAGCAGAGTATGGAAAAAATAATCTAATCTGCTGTATATAGTAGGTAATTTGTAACAAAAAGCCATTGTTTTAAATAAATCTTTCCTGTCTTTTTCATCCCTTGGTCTTTTATCAGATGTAAGAAACCAAGAGATAAGCATCAAGTTAATTTATAGCCATATCATTTTTCCTCCTCCCTTCTCTCCAGATTTTGCACAGCTGATTCACGCCTAATGCTAAGGAGGTATTGTTATTGTCTTATGGGAGAAGCAGAGTGAGAATTGCAGAAGCAATGCATTTTGTCTGTAAGGGAAATAAAATCCGTAACTATTTAAAGAATCTGCCAGAGAAGAAGAACAAGCTGGATTCCTTCTAGGAACCTCATATTCAGCCAGGAGCATTTGTGTTCTATTTAAAAATGCAGAAGGAGCATTGACATCTAGTGTTTGTTCCAGTATTTTACTAGAGAGATTTAATGGTCCACAATTCAATTTGAAGTGAAAGTATCCCCCCAAATGACTCTTTATAAAGTCTTTTGGAGACCGAAGTCAATATCTATGGGTCTTTGGAGATGCAGCAATTGATTACCTGTCCAAGTCAATGAGCATTAAAACCCAAAGAGATTCAGAAATGCACTTCACTGTTGCAAAACCTCACCTCTGATACCACTGATGCACAATGACTGTTCTACGCTGAAGTTCAGTATATAAATAAAACAGCTTGTTCTGAGACCTAATTGAAGTTTTGTAACATCCAGAAAACTATAAGTTAACACCTTTTGCTGTAGTGCTGGTAGGCCTGGATTTATACCTTGAGTACGTGTCTTGGTGCATGATGGACATAAAGTATATCAGATTTTGGAGCCACTTACTCCTTTGTCTGCAAACACTGTCATCCTTTGTCCCCTTAGCTATTAGAAGAAAATCTCCTTGTCTTGCCAAAACTCCTTTCAGCGTGAAGACCTCATCCAGCAGTATGCAAGAATCTCTTAATTCCCTCTAAAATCAAGTGAATTGAGCAATTACTTTGTGATTCTTAGAAAGGCAGGAGCTGTTTAAGAGAGACAACAGTTAGTGACTGAAAAGGAGGGAGAACTGAATAGCTGCATAAGACAAACTATGAGTGATAGAAACTGAGACTCAGTAGGGAAAGTAGTTGATTCAAGCTTTTGGCAAATAAAAACACTTCTTTGGGGAAACTGCTAACTTCATGAATTTAAGATCTAGGGTGTACAACTTACCTGAAACACATCATTTATCAATACTAAGTTGGGGGACTGCTGAGATAACTGAAATGGAAGTGGGTAATTTCCTGGAAATCTGTTGTCATGACTTTAATTTCATTTCCTTTTCTGCTGAATCTTATGACTGAGTTCTGATGATAAGAAAGATTTTACTGGAGGGACATTCAATAGGTCTTTTAATTACGAACTTTAATTCAGTATCTATTGTACTTTATCCGAATGTACTCACCAATCCTGAGAGGAATTTGACTGTTTTCTATTAAAATCCCATAGATGATGGAGATTCCACATCCCGGATGACAATATGTTAGATGTCCAAACAAGATTTTCCTATCACGTTCCCTTCTGTAATTTCATATCTGCGATGTGTATGAACTGTGTGCCACATGCCAATGAATGTCACACCTATAGAATGTCCCGTCCATAAAGTATGTGAGCTGCACTGTTTCTCAAATCACACTTTCAAAGTCCTGTGTTTCAGAGAAATATCAGGCTTTCTGCACATTACTGGCCCACATTCAATTGCTTCTTGTTTATACTTAGCTCTTAACAATAATAAGCATATGCCAGAAACTGCTCTTGTTTCCTGAGAGATGTAGCCAAGTTTTAGTTGTTTCTATGGGGGCTAATGCTACAAGAAAATGGGTATTGTAAAGGTTAACTTCAATATAAAAACATAAAGTATTTTGTTTTAGTGAGGAAAAAACCCGGGTGACTTTGTAGTGCACCAGTGTGTAAGTTTGGAAATCTTCTGAAGTGTGTAGCTGAGATCCTGGCCATTTTTTAAGAAAGGTAACAAATACAGTCTGGGCTATAGGCTAATCAGCTGGCCTTCAGACTTCAAAAAGCTGTTGGCCATATCCTGATGGAAGCTATTTCTAGGCACATAAAGTACTAGAAGGTAATTTGAAGAAGCCAGCATGGATTTACCAGGCTCAAACTTGTGCCTTCTATGAAGGAATGACAGATGTTGCGGATGAAGGGAGAGGAGTTTGTTGTTTTCAGAACGTGTCATTTAGCACAGCTTTGTACACACTGTTCCGTGGCATCCTGATAGCCAAACTGAAGATACATGGACTAAGAGGTGTTCTACAAGGCAGTTGATGAGATATGATTTAGAAATGCACGTGGAAATGTGCGTGAAAGTCTTATGAAAGTATTAAACATGACATAGTGTCTTTCTCACAAGTGGTTACTAACGTCTGTCCTTTGCTTTCTGTCTATGTCAGAGCAATGCTGTGAATTTAAGGGCAAATAAGGGCTCTGTTTTATTAGAAGAATCACTTCGTTATTAGTACGAAAGAGAGTTAAAGAAGAATATGTGTTGAGTTTATGCTTGAAATATACAATATTACTGTAGGGTTTGTTACATTTCTTTCATTCAGAGAGCTGTTTATTGCTTTTTAGTTACTTTTTGATGAAGTAATCAACAAGTATGTCATAAGTGGACTTACACTATGATTTGAGATATTAAATAGCAGCAGCAATCCAGCTTCAGAAATCCCTTTTTTATGAAGATAAAATCATAGACAAAGAAGACTTTTTCTTTCTTTAATTAAATACATGAATTTTAAAAATATCAAAAAATAAGAGTGGGAAAAAGAAAATGCAGTGCTTCAGAAATATATATTGAGGGTTTTTTTTTCTTCTTGGATTATTGTTTCTTATCTTTCCCAGACAATTAGTGCATGAACTCTGTTGTATTCCAGAGTGAGTTCTACTAGAAGGTTTTAAGAGCTAAGCCAGCCCTGTCATGCTGATTCTTCCATATTTTTTATACCAAGAAAGCAAAAAAATATCCTGATAGATTTTTGCATATGTCCTGATTCAGTGAGTAGTTAATTAATTCAGTTAAATACATATTGAACCTTAAATATAGTCATAATCACACTGATTAATTTTGATTATTCATATGCCTAAACGAGAGATAAACAGGACTAAATATGTTGCTAAATCAGATGACTCTTCTTGTTGCAGAGGTGTAACCTGCTGTTTCAGTTAGAAGAACTTTGGGAATTACAGTGTCCCAGAAATACTTAAAATTGCTGTAGACACATAGATCTGAGTTGGTCTGCTGGAATTTTACTGATACAACAACAGTTGAAGACTTCTAGTAGACAAAGGAAGGCAGTCAACTATCTCTAATACTCTGCCTGTTCATAACTTCTTACTAATGAAGCTAAATGAAAAATGTATGTCTTATCTTAGTTTTGGCAGTTAGTCTAGCACAGAGAAAAAAAAGATTTTTTTTTTAGATTAAAAATAACTTCAAAAATATTTTTACTTATTTAGTATTTTGATGTGGAACAGGGAAAGCTCATTATCAAATCAGGCCCTTAGTCTTATAATCTGATGACATTTATCTTCTCTAGACAGAGTCAGAATTTTTAACATGAAACTATTTGTTCATGGTGGGGAGATAGCAGGTGGCAGTGAAAATGAAATGAGGCTTATTTTGGGTAATATTTCAAGCACAGAAGAGGAAAGTCTATTAAAAAATAAAAACTTATTATCTGACCACCAAGGGACTGGTGTTTTCCTCTGTTCTGTTTTGTTTGTTGAAGAAAAGGAATGTTAACTACTTGTCATTACATTTATGGTTTATCAGCCACACCTTTGTCTTTGGGAAGCACCTAGAGAAAGCAAGATTAACTGATTTCTAAGAGCAAAATAGAAGTATAGATATGAGGTATGATATATCATTCAAATTTCCTGGAGATGTGGGTAGCCGATCAGAGAATTTCACATAATGCTCTTTCCTGAAACTAAATCAAGAAAGTCAATGAAATTGAATGTAACAGATAATATTTGACCTCTGGAGATGGAAAGGACTCAAGAAATAGCTGTCTTTTCTGTACAGACATTATTGGTCCTCAACCCAGGAAATAAAAAGATTAACTAAAGAGGAACAACAGAGCCAAATGTGCTTGCTATGTGACAGCTGTGTAGCTGAATCCTCCCAGCCAAATCCTCTTTCTTTGCTTTGGACAAAATGTGAGGATTTTGGCTATTTGGGATTTTGGGAAGCTTGATGTTGAAGAGCCATAGCAGCTCTGACACAAAGCTGGATTTCTGCAATGGTGAAAGGCTACACAGGTGGCCCTTAGGTATTCTCTAACTTTTTGGTCTTAGAGGCACTGTTGCTTCCTCAGAGATGGGTAGGACTAGTGAAAGTTGAGTAACCAGCCCAATCAACTTTTTTTCCATGAAAGCTTTTTGGGCTGCACAAGCAACAGAAGCGACTATTCCTCCTGCCATGCTTAAAAAGCTCTGAATCTTCATACGCTCATCAGTCATGAACTGACAGGAAAGAGCTCAAGGGATGAAGGGAAGGGTGCTGGTGAATTTAGTCACTTGCATCTTTGCTATCCGCTGCCAGCAGAACAGGAAAAGCTGGAAATGCTCATAAGTGATTTTAACAAAAAAAGAAAAAAAGGTTTAACTTCTTTGAGAGAAATGCACCCGTGCTGTGCCTATGCATCTCAAGAAACCTCAGATTTTTTATCCCAAAAGTAAGGAATCCTTATTTATCCTTGTTTTCCTGATCTAAGACACACACAGTCTAAGTGGTTTGACCAGTGAAGCACAAGGAAATTTGTGATAGTGAGCAATTGAACCCAGCATCTGTATCCCAGGCTATCCTGCTTACCCGTAAACAATTGTTTCTTAGTGAACTTATTAAGAGACAGGGTTCTGTTTAGCAGCCATAAAGCTGCCAGTTTAAACAAATTAATTAGAGGGGCAGAGCTCCACCTGCTTTTTTAATCCCAGACATTCTAAGCTCTACGGAATAGAATAAATATGTATTTCTACAATTGCACCCACTGATAGGGAGGGATACTTTAGCAAAGAGATCCAGTTCACTCTGTCTTGAGCAGGGAATGTATCTGTTGGTCAGAGGACTTGTTCCTCACCACAAACCCTGTTTGCTACTGTCATAAATGTGTGACACACAAGAGCAAGGTGAGAATGAGCTGAATTTCCTCTCTCTGACCTCCTAACATAGTCAGTGGAATGAAGGTTAATTAAACCCACTGCCACTTAACTGAGGTCAATATGTAATGGCTTCTCTACTTAATGGTAAAGCCACCTGATTAAAAAAACCCCATAGACTAGAGAGTTAGTAATCCATACGTGCTGGGGGTACATTTTACTTCTGGGAGACGAAAGTAAAACAACAACAGACAATAAGAAAGATTCTGTGAAGTACAAGCGTGTGACAGTGGTTGGAAAATCTCTGTGTATCTCCCAGCTGAACTGTGGGGTGACTAGTGGGGAGCTGATACAAGGTTTGCTTGTGCAGTATCCCAGTATCATGAGCACTGGGATCTTGCTTGAAGAAACACACAAACATCCCAGTCCTTATTAAAATCAAGTGTCCAGGAGGGGAAGATGGCACTTTATAACAAAATGCCAAAGCCAGAAAAAGATGAGGGAAATACAGCTAATGCAAACCAAAAACCAAATTCTGATAGCTGTTTGCTACAGGGAGAGAACTTCCCATTCAAATCACCGTGGATAATTTTACCTCAACTCTGAGCTGTTGATAGTTAAGTAGAACAAACTGCCTTCAGTAAAAAATTAAATATCAGATTTCATCTTGAGATGAAGATTATTGCAATGTTATCAGGATCAGTGTGTACATTAACTCATGATGCTGGCTAGTGTTTGCACAGTAGTCAGGCTTCTTCCTCACTGGCTTCACAGCTTTAAACCTCTCTGACTCTTAGCCTTCCTCACAATTCCTACTTACATATATAACATATATATATTTAAATATTTATATATTTATATAACATTAAATATATAACATATAATTCTGGAAAACATTTTGAAATACAAAATTAAGCCTAAATTATGAAAATCAATTAAAGTTAAAGACCTCTGTCATTTTGCAAAGCTAGTAATTAAAGTTTTTCTTCTTTTTTCTCCCCCAGCCTTTGAAAATCTGAGCAAAAAGTTTCAATCAGTGTGAATCCAAAGGCTTTCAGGCAAACAGAAATTCTTAGGAAGGAGCATTTAATGGAGTTCTCTTCTCCATCCTCCTGTCCCATTCTAGAAGAGACAGACCCATTCAGAACTGCATTCATTACATCTGGAATGAAACTGGTTGTGGTAGTTAACTGCTCTGTAGCCACAGGAGAGGAATGGTGCTGTTCTTCTTGCTGCAGGATGTGGCTAGGTTTCATGCACCTCAGAGACTGAGACCCTAGAAGTTTTATGAAAGCCAAAAATATTTTGGTATGACAACTTCTGAAAGAAAAAAAGGTTAAGTGTTCTCACAAGTATGTCAAAAACAATTTGCATGTCTCCAAGCAGAGTTATGGAGAGATTTTTATTGACTTTTCTGTTCTATGTATGCTTGTTTTCTCATGTTTTTTCTCTGAAGAAATCAATGCAGACTTTTAACAAGGTGAACTTTGAAGTAGAAATCACAAAATTATTTTCTACAATACTTCAGACAGGAAAAAAAAAAGAAACTTAAACATGTATGGAGAAAAGACAAGTCACAGCCTAAAGCCCTAGGGGTTTGAGGGCTAAGTTTAGTTTGCATGTGAAAAATTTTCACAAAGGTATGGTTAGAGGACTACAAATTATTAAAGGTGTCAAGAATGTCATCACTGTTATCCTCATGACAAGCAAATGGCTGCATATCCAGTTTGGGACTATAGTCCAGCTGCAAATTCTTCTTAACAAAGTCAAGAACCTGACAAAATTACTGATTGAGGATGGGGCCTAACTTACAGGTTTAGTAACTTTATTTCGTCTCTGTTTCCACAATTTGTTGCTTATTTGAAAATCTGTCTATATTCATATGATGTCCCTTTCCCTGTGAAGTCTGATTGTTTCATAGTAGTGTATCAGTCTCAGTTTATTCTTCTTAATATCCAATCACACCTGCTGAATTCTTTCATATTTTTTTCTTCTGTTCTTTGAAAGTCTACTAGATATTTTTTTCTCCCTCTGTTTGTCAGCTCATCTGTTTGGGATTATTCTGATCTCTTAGTGCCTCGATCTCAGATTCTTTACAAGCATGCATTGGGCTTTTTATTCATAACATATTGTTAGTCTTTCTGGTCCCTCGTTCATGAGGCCAGACCTGGATGTTGACACCTTCACTGTACATTAAATCCATTAAAGCTGGGTATTGATGTTCTGTCAAATGAACAATTGTTTCCTGGAAAGGAATTTATCCTGGACTACTGCATTTGAAGGTTTTGGGAGGGCCATGGCTTTCTGTAATACTTTATATTATAAACCATGGTTTTTCCTTTCTAGTTCCCTTTTTTTACCTCTGGTCACTAGGTATTTATTTAAATGGAAATGAAATCAGATTCTGCCTCCTCCCAGTTGGCTGCCTCACAAAAGCCACTCTGTCAAAATTCGTTTGGCAATCCAAACCGTCCCCTATGTGATCATCATCAGAACTGCTCAAACTTGCTTTTAAGCCTGCAAAATGAAAATGTGGAATATAGTTATTACTTTTTTCTTAAAAGAAACCCCAATCATTATCTTGGAGCTGGTTTCTAGTCTTAAACTCCACCTAACTTACACGCATAGAAAACATGTCGTTCCACTGAAAACTCAATACTTTGAGCACTATGTGTGCTGTGTGGGTATACCAGATTTAAATGGAAAACATCAATTTCTTGATCAATCCACAGAAGACTTTACTAATATCCAGGTCATCTGAGTTCAGCTTTAACCTGGCAACAGATTTCCTTTTGTGGCCTTGAGTGACTCCCTTAGTCAACTTCTATCCCTCTGCAAGAGGCAAACCTTTGTTGCCAAAGGGAACAGTAAATAAAAAGCCTTTTCCCTTTGTTGCCAGGGAATTATAAATAAAAAGCACCACCAAAAATGAGACTTTGAGATATTTCTGTGAGCAGTGACTATCTAATTAGGTAGATAGGTGAAGTTAATAATAATTTGTAGACACAAGCAATGGCATACTGATACTTCTAGAAATCTCAGTGCCTGGAATCTAACACAGCTCATAAAAAAAAGATAAAAGTCCCACAGTGAGTCATGGAGAGCCTATGCTGTTTTATCCTGCTTATTTCTAAGAGTTATCCTCCTCATCACTGCTTGATTTAAAAGAAAAATTGACCCACAGGATGGCTGGTTCAGATAAAGGTATGCTAATCACTGACTAGTTTCAGTTTATAAAGGCTGCCGCATTGTTAGAAATTTCATCCCTAGTATGTGGCTTTGGAAATCAAGATGACTTAATTGCAGGTGGGACACAGAAACTAATGAAAGAAAAACACAATCTTAGGGAACAAAGGACAAATTACAAAGGGGGTTTTTTCTTTTATCCAGTGGAAGATGAGGTCATATTAAGGAGCAAGACGGCTCTCAGAGATAGATGTGTGCAGTAAGAGATTGGAGGCTTATCAGGCTGCCAAACTGCAGCACTGGGCATTTTTGAAGTGAGTATGTGGTTGAGATGCTTGTCCAAACGCTGAGTGAGAAAGCAGCCCTTGATGAATAAAGCCAGTACAATTTTAAGTGAAATAAATCTACATCTGGTTAGAAGCTAGGACTTCAGGTTTTGCCTATGAAAACTGTTCCGTCCTGTTCTTTTGATAAGGACTAGGGCAAAAGCATCTAAAAACGGTGTAGCAAGATGAGGGTAAAAGGGCAAAGAAATCCTTCCAGTATGGAATTTCTAATATGTCTTAGGTTTCTGTCCTTTTAAGATGGGGCTGCTTTCTTGCACTCTTTAAAGCACATTGTCAATACAAATGAAACACTGCTATTTTTATGATTAATGCTATAAAGATCCATTAAGAAACAGGCTAAAGTGACGAATCTTAGTCTCCTATATAAAAATTCTATGCAGATGCTACTCTGTCTGTATACACGCATATAAATACTATCATTCTTGGGCTGATTTGCAGTTTATTGCATGGAAAAAGCTAACACACAAATATTATTTACATTTACTAAACTTCACAGAGATAAGAAAGTTCTCATCTCACCCTTGACTGAGAGAAGCTCTTCACTCAATCAGCCTCACTGATTTTATGCTGAAATTCCACAGGCCAGTTGTATCCTCAGTAAACATCAGCCTGACCTGCTCCATTGCATCCCCAAAGCTCTGTCAAACTGACGGCTGTTACTGAGTTTCTGAAAAATACAAAAATATGTTCCTGGAGATTATTGTGATTTATATGGGCTGCTCTTTCTAATCTCTCTCTAATCCCAGATAAGAAATTGCTCTTTCCAAGGTATGTCCCTTATACCCCATTGAGTCTGGGAGCTGTTCAGCTGTTAATGGTGGGGATGCCCAGTTGATACCTTGAACCCCCACTTTAAATGGACAGCACTACCCAGCAACTGCTCCTGAATTTTCTTTCCTGTTTGTCATGTCTGTTGTGGCCTTATCCATATCACTTCCACATGCCTTTCTGTTTAGCTGCTTTTCAATGGGCATAAAGATACTGGCTTTGCTCATAAAACACAGTGCTACAGATTAAAAATGTTTTGTTGCTTTCTAAGTGGTTATTTTGCAATTGATTGCTTTTTGTTTCATATTTTGGTCTCTAATAGATGAGTATGATTTCTGATTTTATCTTTGTATCTTCCTTTTGATTGTGGAGAACCTCTCTCTCTCAGTAAATAATTTACTGCTCTTCAAGAGATGGGAATGATGAGGATGTTACTGCATCTGAGACTAAATGCACATGTGGGTGTGCATGTATCTGAAAAAAACCTGTGAGTGCTTACTGCACCTGAAGCAATAAGCCTTAAACCTCTTCCACAAACTAAACCAACTTCAAGCAAGAGAGTGAGGCAGGGTGATATCTTAAAATTACAAAGCTTAAAAATCTGCATGTACGCACCTGTAAACACATTTGCACATGGAACTGCTCAGAAGGAAATTCTGTAACTGTACAAGATTTGCTTACATTGTAGCCAGGAAGATCAACACTTGAACTTTAATTTATGGTACTCTTTGAGTCAGTATCAGTACTTAATTTTAAGGTAACTTAGAACATTTTTCTAAAACGTTGTGATTTCTGGTTGCGTTTACACAGTCTTTACAATATCCATATTGCAGGGGGAAAAAAAGACAAAGACTTCCAAAAAGACAGGCTGCTAAATCAGTCACTTCAACAATTAGTAAATGATAAAATGTAAGTTTTTTCAAAGGTGAATATAATTTACCCAGTGCTAGATGGGTTCTCTCAGGGGTGACAAGAAGCCCATTCTGCAGTAATTCAAAACTGTGAATTTTAAAGTATTATTCCAAATCAAGGGGTAGGAATGGAACCTTTTTCTGAAAGCTCATGAGAAATTACGAACAAATTTAACCTGTGTTTTGGAATCATTCTTGGCTGAAATAATTAACCTCTAAACTGTGGTCCACATAGAAAGCTCAGACTGTAGTCAAAGCAAAAAATTAGTGTTCAAACCCTGGAAATTTCTTTCTGGGGGAAATGATTAAATTTTGAAATTCTGTCTTCTCACTGATATTAAGTGCTTCTACTTGAAAGTTCATATTAAAAGCAAATTCTAAAATATTTTGTTTCAGAAATATTCGAATGATGTTTTTCAAGCCTTAATTTTGATAACATTCAAGTTGTCCCTTTCCATTTTATCATTGAGATTTTTGTATATTTCTATTTCTCTTGACACTAATCCACCCCTGCAAAGGGGAGATATGCTAGCTTTCTTATGCTCACAGACATAGGTGATATCTCTTTAGAAGCTCTTATGGTTGTCCTTCACGTCCCTCATCAGATTAAATTCTAGGTGTGCTTGGGTTTTCATGATCTCATCCATCCCTGTTTGCTCTGACAGAGTCTTGATATTCCTGTCAGGGCATCTGACTCTGCTTCCACCTTCTGTACCTTTCCCTTTTATGTTTCAGTTTAGTCAAGAGCTGCTTGCTCATCCATGGAGGTCTCCAGTCACCTCTGCTCCATTTACTGCTCATCAGGAGGGACCATTCTTGAGCTTGGAGGAGGTGATCCTTGAAGATCATCCAGCTCTCCTGGACCTCTCTTCTCTCCATGGTATTCCTCCAAGCAGGACCCTGAATAGGCCAAAGCCTGCTCTCCTGAGGAGAACCAGCATAGTGCTGAATTTTACTAGTAATACTGTTTATAAATGCAAAACCTTGTCTGGAATGCATTTTTTACAGTCAATCAGAAAATATATTTCCCTATTAAAAAAAAAAAAAGTTTATTTTTTCATTATATTGAGGAAATATTTTGGTTTTGCATCTCATTATAATTACAAAGATAAATTTGGCAAGGTAAAATTGCAGGTGTTAGATTATATGGTTCAGGTGAAACAACTCAGTCGTTTCCATTAAATATGGATTGAGAAATATTTCTATTTATCTATAAACTGTTTTTAACTTATAAAAATTTCAGTTAAATTTTATTGTGTGTATCTGTTAGCTACATCTTTTTCTTCACATAAATATATTTCTTTGGCTTCTGATGGAATGGAATCCAGTTTCTGAGGGATGGAATCTGAATGGATTTGGATGGAATTCCGAAGCAACTGTCAGGTTGGAGGATTCTGTAACAAATGTCTGAGCCAATTACTTTTTTTTTTTTCACCTTGCCAAACTTTGAAGCCTGGGAAACAAGGTTCAGTGGGGGTTTGTATGAAAAATTTTTATCATTATGGCTGCCATCTTTCCTGATGCAGCTTGTTGTTTGCGGAGAGACTATGCCTGATATGGAATCTCCTGCAGAAGTCCAACAAAAAGTCAGGCTGCAATATATATGAGGAAAGGTAAGAAAGTTCAAGAAAATCAAAGGGAAGGAGAGACAGGCATGAGGCCAGGCAAGAAAGAGAATGGAAATACCACCAGACCTGTGTATTCAGGTGGTCAAAGGTAACTAAGCAAATTGGAATATACTATCAGTGGGCTATTTATTTTCTTAGAAATGCTGCAATTATTTTACTTTTTTGCCCCTTTAGACTGATGAAGTGATACTTACACGTCTGGTTCTCATGCTGGAGATTGTGAATAGAAAAAATATGTCAAAAACGAGGACAGGAAGAAAGGAAGCAGAGATAAAGACTCATTATGAAGGAAAAATTTCTAAGAAAACCAGAGTCAGTATTTATAGAGACATTAAAATATATATTTGAGGCATTTCTTTTAACACAGTTTTTGTTACATTGTTGTGTCCTCATATTTTTTTCCTAAAAAGAAAAAAGTAGCATATTTACATGATAAATACAACTTGGAGGTATTTACAAAATGTCATGGGGTTTTATTCCTCCTTGAAAAATTGTAGGAGATCTTGGACTCAGAAGAAGAGATAGTGTTCAGTAGTGGAATTATCTGAACTGTCCTTATTGGAGACCCAGGGAAAACAGTGACTTGCTATTACTTCATCAGGCCACCATGCAGGATCAGTTACTGGTTTTATGGCTTATAACAGTCTCAGCCAGGGATGCTAATGCCTATGAAGACCTCTGTGCACCCGCCAGAACTTGACAGCACCAAACCTCTCACAAATGTGACAATAAGGAACAAATTTGGTTTCAGGCTGGGTAGTATTCCCTTGGATACAAAGAAATGCTGTGTTTGTCTTCAGCTGGCATCCTCTGCCCTAGTCCACTGCTGTTCCCCAGATGCTCCCTATCTCCCTGCTTCAAACTGCCTGAAACAGTCATTCTGTAAGTCAACAGGTGAAAGCCTGAGCATTTGTTCTGGTTTCTCTAAGCAAACAATGGATTCATACATAAGGTATTTATACTTATTGTATTAATTTTGCAGCGGGACCTGGACAGGCCTGATAGATGGGCTGAGACCAACGGCATGAGATTCAACAAGACCAGGTGCTGGGTCCTGCACTTTGGCCACAATAACTCCATGCAAAGCTATGGGCTTGGGGCAGAGTGGCTGGAAAGATGCCCAGAGGAAAAGGACCTGGGTGTGTTGACAGCGGCTTAACATGAGCCAGCAGCATATCCAGGTGGCCAAGAAGGTCAATGGCATCCTGGCGGGTATCAAGAACAGTGTATCCAGCAGGATCAGGGAAGTGATCATCCCGCTATACTCAGCACTAGGCGAAGCTGCACCTCGAGTGCTGTGTCCGGTTCTCGGCCCCTCACTTTAAAAAGGACATGGAGACAAATGGAGCATGTCCAGCAAAGGGTAACAAGGCTCATGAAAGGTCTTGAAAATATGTCCTGTGAGGAACAGCTGAGGGAGTTCTGTTTGTTTAGTCATGAGAAGAGGGGGCTTAGGGGGATGTCATTGCCCTCTACAACTACCTGAAAGGAGGGTGTGGTGAGGTGGTGGCCAGTATCTTCTACCATCCTTGAAGTGAGAGGACCAGAGGAAATGGCCTTAAACTGAGGCAATGGAGATTCATACTAGATATTAGGAAACATTTTTTTACTATTGGGGTGGTCAGACATTGGAACAAGTTGCCCAGGCAGGTGCTGGCAGGTGCTTAAACACCCCTGAAGGTGTTTAAGATGTGTCTGGATCTGGCACTGGGTGATGGTTTAGGGGTTACAAAGGCAGTGCTGGGTTGATGGTTGGACTGGATGATCTTAAAGGTCTCTTGCAACCGTGATGATTCTATGATCTGTAGATGCTGCCAGGGCACCACTCACCACTCTCAATCACCTCTCATACCCTTATGTGAGACCTTACTCAGCTGTGTCTATGATAACAGACCAAATACTGATGTAGCAAAATAACACAATATCTCACCATGACCAATTTCCCGCTAATCTCTGGATGATAAAGCAATAGTTTTGGTTTCCAAGAGACTTGTTGTTTTATTTACTCCTTTCCATTTTGTGATGTATACTTAGCCAAAGTCAATATGTGTGATGAGGAGATGACTGGGTATTTGACATCCCTTTGTCTAAAGAATCCCTTTGTCTTTGTCTTTCTACTGCTTAATATATTCAGTGGCACATTTCATATATGGCATTCTTTCTTCCACAGATACAGTGGTTTATGCATGTGTCTGGGAATTGTGTTTCCCTTTGATTTATTAACTAAACACAAAGGCTTTGTCCTGTTATTGCTATCTTTATTCACACAAATCTTGGCACGTTTCAGCAATTCCAGCTACAGCTCATTTAGGGCTGTTTTCTTTTGAGCCTTGTTTGCTTCACTTAATTCCTTTTTCAATAACTATTTTTAGGTTTTTGACATTCATTTGCACTGAGTTAGTTTATTCTTTATGTGTTTTTATATCCTGGGTTGGTCTCCTAAGTGCAGCTCCTCAGCTGTGTGCATTTAGTTTGTTCTTGAGTAATTACAGGAGACCTTCCTGATAGGAATGAAAATATAAACATATGGGTGGCATGTGAGTGGCACCTGAATGATGTGAGTGAGTAGAATATACCTGTAAGAGTGGTACGCCCAGATGAACATCTCTATGTGGCTATCCCTTTCAGATCTTTCCTGCTGCTATAAATTCTTGTTCCTACATCATATCAAGAGATTGGACTGGAGGATGCCTTGAGTTTTGTTGTAAGCCTACTTTTTCTTACTATCAATGATCTGCCAAAATTTAAGAGAAACACATTTCTCAATTCCTATCTCAAAAAGCTGGTTTCACAGCTTGCTTTCCTAATGGGCATATAAAATGAATTCTTCTATTGGCTCTTAGATCCATCACTGTTAATTTTCAGTTCTCTGAACTTCCCACTTCTGTTTCTTGTTAAGAGAATAAAGCAACTAAAGAACCAATTAATGATATTCACAGCCAGCCAAAGCCCAGAACTGTTTTCTCGCAGCTCCCTTGAAGTGCCAGTGACGACACCACACTTAGATTGTGTAGGTTTTGTTTGTCAATGTCAATACAACTCTCCAAGAATCCTGTGCAACGAATGACAGGTATGACATCTGAAGGAAGATATAAAACATTTTGTGCCTTAGCAACATGACATGGGATCTGGATTCTGAGCCTGGCTTACTCCAATAAAGTTCAGGGCTTTCACAGTCAGGCATAGATTCAGGCTTGTCTTTCTCATCAAGAGAATACCAGGGAAATATCTTTTACTATGCGTGGGTCTTGTTTCTCCTGCAAACCCACAGTCACTTCAAACTTTACTGGCTGTGGAAAGTTACTGAATCAAAACATTAATGAACCCTTAGACAGTGCTTTTGTATGTTTATATATTTTGTATATAGTCTTAGAGAACAACAACATACGTGTCTTGAGAACATGATACTCCAGATAGCCAAGTACACAGCTTCTGTCAGCTCAATTGTTGGTTTGAACCCGCATCCCACTAAATGTTATTCATATATTAACTATCCTTTTTTAGAGGAATATTTCTTATGTATTTGCCGTAGCTTCCACTATCTCTTAGACATTTTTCAAATACGAAAGACGTTCCTCTAAAGAACATCCAGTATAAACAATGAAATTTTCAGTAAGTAGAGGCTGGTGGCTGCCAATACCCCTGAGTGTTCAAGAGGCAGAATGACTTGGGCGCTGCAGTGGACAGAGAGCAGCAAACCCCT
Organism: Ptilonorhynchus violaceus; assembly: GCA_013397565.1. Taxonomy (NCBI): domain Eukaryota; kingdom Metazoa; phylum Chordata; class Aves; order Passeriformes; family Ptilonorhynchidae; genus Ptilonorhynchus; species Ptilonorhynchus violaceus. The sequence goes on along the minus strand of VZRJ01005901.1, from coordinate 50,639 downwards.
GTGTGGAAATAGCAGTATTTGGCTGTCTGCTTGTCAGCTGCCTGGTAAATAGAAATCAAGTGCTTTTATCACCTGAATGTGCATGTGAAGTTAGTAATGTTTGCAATTAATAAAAAATACTTTCAACAAATTTCTAGTGGTAGGTCAGACTGCCAATTATGCCCAGAGGCCTCCTACACAATGTGCCAGGCAAAGAGAAAACTGGAATAGAGAAAGAAGCTGCTGGAAAAGAATTTCTGAAGGTGATTAACCTAATGAGCACCAGGATTTTCATATAAACTGTCAGTTTATTCTGGTGCTAGTACTTCAAGTTCATGACTGATTCTTGCAAATCTGCTTCTGGCTTTCATAGGTGTGGTTGTATTTTTTTAATGTTAAGCAGCATTTTTGGGTTTTGGGTTGTGTTGTTTCGGTTTTTTTTTTGGCTTGGCTGACATTTTCAAAATGACGGTAGTATTCACTTATCTCACAGAGTAACTGTAAACCTTAATTAAGCCTCCCTTGAGCAGCTTGGAGGGGGCTGGACAAAAGCTGCTGTTGAGGTAACAGCAATTTTCTGGGACCAAGCAGTGTTGAGCAGTGTGGGGTATTTCATATCCTAGCTCTTACCTGCTGCTGTGTCGGACAAAGGGATGAGATATTAGCCTGGTAGATTAAGACGTAGCTAGTAAAACTAGACACATTTTCAGACTGTTTTTAAAAATAGAAACTTGACAAAATTCATTCGGTGAGGTTCATACTATGCATGCATTTGGCTATAGGTGGAAGATTCAAACTTCATTCAAAAAATAATTAAAGAAAAAGAGTCCATTCAAAAACTAACAAGAGCATTTCCCTTTGTCCTTTCCACAATTGAACTATTTTTCTTTGTAAATGCCAGCCTGTTTTGTTTCAACAAACTAAAAAGCATGCTTTCACTTTTCAGTTCGAACTAATTTTTCATTTTAACATTAACATTGCAAGTCACAAACATAAGTCAAAACTACCAGTGGTATGTCTGTAAGGACGGTAAACAAATGTCATACCCTGGTGAACTCAGAGCATGAGAGAGGCTTCACTTGTATGGGACTTGTATGTCCTTCCCAGCAGGTGAAAATAGAAATAACCTCACAAGGGCTGTTTTAGTACCCAAGATGAACCTGAAATAAGCAGCAGCTGAGGGAAGTTAAAGCAGTGGTTACATGACCATGTTAATCTTCAGCAGCTCCAAAAACAGCACACTCAGTTTCAGCCCCACTGCCAGTGCTAGGTGCCATTGTCACCTTTTTTCTTATTCCTCAGTTAGCAATGTTCAGCCTCAGTGATCAGAGTGGGGAAGAGCTTCACTGACTCCCATTTTTCATTTGCAGGTTTGGATTTCACTTGAATCCATCGCTTTGTGCGATTTTCCATCTGGTTGGATGAAGAGAAGAGATTGCATCAGTTGGGCAGCAGTCATGTTCTCCCTTTCAGTAAATGTCTGGAACACTGGTGGCCAAAAGGTCAGTATAACCATCATGCAAAACACTTCCAAATTAAGTTTTACAACAAAGACATTCAGGAGCAAAGGATGGAGTGTCATGTGAGTTGGAAGCCCACAGTAGATTTGGGATATATTTTGGGTGTGATAATTCAAAAATAACATGCTATCCCCTGCAAACTCTGCAAGTTAATTCAGGATTTGGTAAGGTGGATTTCTGCACAGAAGACAGTCTTCCATAATGCTTAGCATTGGCCATGGCGTATAACTCTGGAGCAAGTCCAAAGGAGGGATGCAAAGATCATCAGAGGGATGGAAAGAGCTGGGGTTGTTCGATCTGGAAAAGACCAAGCTCCAGGGAGAACTCACTGTGTCTTTCCAGTGCCTAAAAATGTATTATAAAAGGGAGGGAGAGGAACTGTTTATAGGGGCAGATAGTGACAGGACAAGGGGCAATGGTTTTAAATAGAAAGAGGGTGGGTTTAGAATAGATATTAGGAATAAATTCTTTACTCAGAGGGTGGTGAAGCACTGGCACGGGTTTCTCCGAGAGATTGTGGATGCCTCATCCCTGGAAGTGTTCAAGGCTAGAGTGGATGGATCTATGACCAACCGGATTTAGTGGAAGGTCTCCCTGCCCATGGCAGGTGGGTGGGACTAGATGATCTTCCAGGTCCCTTCCAACCCAAACCATTTTATGATTCTGTGAAAACAGTGGAAAAAGTTCATTAATGCTGAGGATCTCCAGCAAAAGTACAAAATGTACATCAAAAATAAGATCATTAAAATATGATTGATTAATGCATAAATAGCTTTATAACATTACTCATTTCAACAGTTAACTTTATTTTAGAAATAAATAAATAAACGGACCTTATTTATTTTTGTGGACTCATCATCCCTCAAGGTGTTCAAGGCCGGGTTGGATGGGGATCTGAGTAACTATGTGGAACTGAATAACTATGTGGATCTGAATAAGTACATGGCATGGTGGTTGGAACTAAATAATCTTTAAGATCCCTTCCAAACCTAACCATTCTAGGATTCTATGATTCTATTTTCAAGTGGGATAGAGAATAAAAAAATGGTACATTTTAGCATTCAGTTTTAAACCAGAATTAAATATTTCTGAAATACGCAATGCTGTGTCAGTCCTTCCAGGTCAATTGCCAAAGTATATGATGTTGAGGAAAACAACCAAAATTATAAGGATTCTGAGTATCATCCAAGGGTTTTTTTCCTAAATTATGCTATACTCAGGGCAGACCAGCAGTCTTCTCACAATCTTGCAAAGTCATATTGTTTCTGGAGGAAATAATAAAACCCCAACCTTGCTTTTCAGAAAGCTGTAACTGTGAGGATTTAGTATTATTTAGGATCAGTAGCAAAGCAAGGGAACAAAGCGATTGAATGCTTTGCTTGAAAACAGAGATTTAAATTTGTATGTCCTTTATGTTGAGCCTTGTAGAGCTTATTGAGTCACTGAGATTCAAACTCTTTTATTTGGTTTTTTGCTACCTACAGCTCTTTTGATTCTGCTATGATAGGAGAGTTTGTCCTAAAGTGAGAGGCAGATGTAGAAACAGGAAAGACAAAGTGGGAGCAATATGTCATTAAGCAAATGATTCCATAAAAATCAACGGAGATGTCAGAAAAGACAGAAAATATGGAGAAAACTAGAGTCATTTTCTTGCTAGATAATCAAAGTGTAAAGTGAAACACTTTTACTTTTCTGAAGAAGTGAGATTGGGTTCCAAATACTGAGAGCACCAAACACTCCTCTAATCAATTTAGAAGCCAACAAGTAAGAATAACTGTATTATGAAAAGCCAGTTGGAGCTGTGGAAATTGAATTATTAGAAATATTTGTAGTTTAAAACTAGATTTTGAAAGGACCTCAAACTTAAGTAAGCCTTCTGTTCATACCACTTCTAGCAGGAAACCAGCATTTTGAAGAAGGCACACATCAGGTGTCTTTAGTAGCTGTGAAGTCCTCTTTGCATGTGGTCTGTCCTCCATGGTAAGGAGTTGTACAAAGAACCACTTCCCAAAAGGGATGCTTGGAGGCACTGAGTCTTAGAGATGTGATTATGTCTTGTGCAGCAGATTGTTCTCTTTGGTCTTCCTGTTTGTACTGGGGGTGAAACAGGTAGTGTTTAGCCCTATTTGGAGAATGCAGAACATTTTCCTTTCTCTTCATCTAGGCATATGCCCTACATGTGGAGGAATCCAAACTCTCCTTCTATCTGCTTCTCACTCCCCCACTTACCTAGCTCCTGAGATGGTGTTAACCACACCATCCTACAACTTTCCCAAATACCAGGCAGCCATTCCGACCACCTTTTGGTATCCACAGTGTGCTAAAGACAGGAAAAAACCCCCACAAAAGTGTTCATCATTGATATCTGAATGCCCTCCTCATCCTTTCTAATTGCCTGAGCAGCAATGTAAGAATACAGCACACTGTAGCACCAGTAAGTCAGGTAATTCTTTTTAAAAGACTTGCACATGAATAAGAATACATTCCTCATGTAAAAATACAGGAGTCAGTGAAGCCATCACAGAAAGCAGGTTTATTGAAATGCATCAGTTTCGCAAGTTTAGTCCCAAAAAGCAAAAATATGGATAGATACAGATATTCTCAACAGGAAGGGACTAGAAACTCTGGAGCAATATGAATTAAAATAACTTCTGCCTTAGCAATCATCTAGCCAGGTGTCACTACTACCACAGATTGGAGAACTCCCATAAAGAAATTATATCTAAGAGAAAGAAACCCTGAAATAAAACTACAGACTCTTTGCAAGGAAAGGATTTTCTGACAGCTTCGTGCTCTCTGGCTTCATTAGTGAGTGCATAATTGGTGTGATAGGAATAATTTATTTGTTTGCATCTTAGGTTTAATGAGTGGCACTGGGTTAATAAAGACGAGAAAAGCAAGCCACTAAACCCTAAACTGCTGCAGATTATGTCTCCTGTACAGCTCCTGGTGGATCTGCAGCCTGCCAGAAGCAGTGAGGAAAGAGGATTCTATTAGTGAACACAAAGTCAATATTGCTCGCTTTTCATCCAATTATAGTCAGTAAAATCATCAGGGTTATGGATGTTTGAAGACACAGCTGGTACTTTGACTTCTTCAAGGAGAAAATTTTTCTCAACTTACACTTCCATTCTCGTCAGGTCATCTGAATTATTCTGCACTGGCAGTGATATGAGGGGAATGGGACTCAGAGTCTCTGAGTGACATTTTTGGAATAGTCCTCCTGTATTAACTTCTGAACAGCTTCAAGCTTATGAGCAGCCTTATTCCAGTTTGCTCCAGTAGTACAACCAAAAAGCATAAATTGTCTTCTCTGGTAGCGTAGTACATTTCGAGGTTCTCAAATAGCTCTACAAAGCTTAGGAAGTTCCATAACCCTTCTTAATGCCTGAGAAAGCTGGGGGGGAAAAATGGAAGCCAACATACTCAGAAGTATGTACTAGTTTTGATTACAATTTTTTTTAGGGTTTTTTGGAGGCTTTTTTTGTTTGTTTGTTGAGGATTTTTTTTGTATACCAAATACAGCCAAGGCTCGGTTACTCTTCCCTGCTGTAGGACCACCAGGAGGCCTCAGCACATGCCCTATTCCACATGCTCTGGTCCTGCGTGCACAGCCTGTGCTGCACACAGACTGGTTGTCCTGACGTGCTGAGTGCTTAATCATCTCAATGGGAATTAAGAGCAGCTCAGGCTGCTACACAAACAGATGAACAAGTAGCTTGTAAGTGCTTCAAGGTGGTACCCTGGGCTGCCCTTGCATTTGTGGTTGATATTCCTTGAAGGAAAAGGTTGAGAGTTTATTAAGCCAACAGAGCAAGCTGGAAACACATAGGATTAACCTGATGGTAACATGTGAAGTAATACAGAGCCCTGCAAGGTTTGTTCTAATCAAATTAATGGAAAACCAACAGTGAGACAGAAGCTGATCTGAAGCCCATGGCATGGGGACTTCAGGGAATGGTTTGGTATGAGTCACTGTGATGTTCTCCTAAATGGAAAAAGTATCCAAGACTGCAGCAATATCTGTGCTTGGTTCAGCAGAGCTGTTCATTCCTGCAGTCTACTTGGCTTCTGCCCTGGCTTCCCATTCCTAACCCCCAACTGAAAAATTACTTATTGGCCAGGTACTCTTGTGAATAGCAATTCATTTTAGTGTTGTAATCTCATTTTCATACCCCTACGACTTTTGAATCTCTCTTATGGGTAGTTAGCATTATCTTCTGTTCTCCATATACTGGTAGTTTTCATTGATCCACCACGTTTGGACCATGTGATACCCATTTTATGGTCCTGGTTGCCATGCCAGGCTTAAAAAAGAAAAAAAAAAGAATGCCTTGGTCTCTTTTATTCAAGGACGTGTTCTCATTGCAGGACTAATTTGAACTGACTGAGATAAGAAATACACTTTTTTTAAGGAGCCAAATGAGAAATTGCCATCCACAGCTCATGCTTTTCTTATATCTGCATCTCATTGTGCCCATGGATATCATGTGCTCTGATACTCACAGATCCTGCTAAGCATTAGAGTCTGACTACACGTGCTTGAATCACTGTAGAGATGAGATTTCATACCAGTCTGGACTTAGTTTGGCTGGGGATTCTTTATTATTTATTTATTATTTATTTATTTGCTCCTTTGCCTCATCCATAAACAGTCATCATATTCTGTTGTCATTGGTTAATATAAAATATGAAAATATATTTGAATTTCCTGATGGGAGAAATGCAATTGCTATATGCGGCTTTGCTTTCAATAAATGGTGCCAAACCACTGGTATTAGGAAGAAGTTTACTGGAAGTCAGACTAACAGCTGCAAAATGGTCCCGCTTTAGGCAATATTGTCATAGCTGGAATAAATTGGCATTTCCATATGGTCACAGTGTCCGCTGTGACCATTTGCAAGGAGCTTACCAAAAATTTCTTGTTCTTCAGACTGTGCTGGTACTGCTAGAACTGTTTGCATTCACATGCCATCTAACTGAGTTTATGAAGTTTGGGTAAAAAGACAAGAAGTCATTTTTGCTGTGTTATGGCTGCACAGTCTGTTTGACTTGTCTAAGACTCTGTTGCCTAAGGTAGGGCACTGAATCAACTGTGTATTTTGTAGATACAGAGGATTCATAAGATTTGATGATTTATGCTAACTGTATTGTCTCTCTCCTTTGCCCATTTGATACATACCGGGTTCCTTGTGGAGGTACGTGTCTTATCTCAGGTGGCAGCTAGTAGCAATTAGCTTTCCCTTGGCTGAGATCACTGCCCCTAGAAATGGAGCAGTGCATTTCACCGAGTGGGGGAAAAATGAGTTTTTTGACAGCCAGTTTTGGCCGTGATAACCACAGACCAGACGGAGATGCCCCAGTGCAATTACAAGGTAATTTGCTTCAGGTATTATAGCTTGCTGAGTTTTTCAAATGTCAAAGAAAAGTGAGAAAAAAGGTGTGCTAGTCCCAAAAGCATTAAATTATTGGGATTGTTAGTGTTGCTACTGCTGTGTGCTTTTAGTTGGGTAGATGAAGGTGCAGATTTGTGACTTACACCATGTTCTCTCACCGCAATCAATCTGCATCTTTTACAGTATTCACTCAGAAACGTCTGCATCACTGTGGAAGATTAAGCCACACGTGTGCCGGGGATACTGCTGGTGAAATGCCAAGAGTAAGTGCTTCTCCATGTAACAGATCTGTGGGGCTCCTTACCAACGGATATTGCAGGTACAAGGAATTTAGATGGGCTCAATGAAAGATGCGAGAGGAGCTTGGTGGAGATATTCATTGGTGGTTGCCACATAAGCAAAACACAAAATGCACAAGAAATCCATGGACAAGTATTAGAGTAGAAAGTATTACACTTGCTTATCCTGTTCTCACTTTTCCTAGGTTTCCACCAGTGACTACTGTTGAAGACAGAAGTCTGGGCTAAGTGTGGTCTGAATCCAGGATATAGTCTTATGTTCCTTCTAGCTCCAGCCTGCCCTGTCCTGTGGTGTTCAATACCCTAATCTTGCATCCAGTCTGCATTTTAGAATTCTGCAATTTTTCCAGTAGAGGAATATTTTAAGCTCTTCTTGTAAATTGAATGTCCCTTGGGAGTCTCAGTATTATCTTACACTTTTTTTAACAGTGGGACCTTTCTTTTACTTTCTGCTCCTGTTTCAACCATTCTTATCAACATGTCACTGTTTTATGCTTTATCCATCCATGTAGTGTCTACTCTTTAGTAATTTTTTTGCCCTTTATTTTGGGAATTCTCTAAGAACTTGCTTGTTGAACGTCAAACACTATTATCTTTCCCACAGTTATGACTTCAGAATTTTGCTTTGAATCTCTCAGTAACTCATATATTTTTTAAAAGATTTTGAGAAAAAAAATATTTATGGTAAATTACTCTGTCATCAAAATACATTTGATGAATTTGGGCACTTGTAAATCATTGATCTGCATTGCCATTGCAGGCACACAGTTAGAGCTGCAATGGCTAGAAATTAATATTCTAGACACTTTTTGTATAGGAAGGTAGGATTTCATAGGTCACATGTTCAGACTGAGGCACGTGAGCAAGTCACAAGAATAAGGCTGCTATCACAGAACCGTTTAGGTTGGAAAAGGCCTCTGAGATCCAACTTTAGACTGATTATCACCTTGTCTACTAGGGAACAGCACTAAGTGCCATGTCCAGTCATTTCTTGAACACCTCCAGGGATGAGGACTCCACCACCTCACTGGGCAGTCCATTCCAATGCTTGACAACCCTTTCAGTGAAGAAATTCCTCCTGATGTCCAACCTGAACTTCCCCTGGTGCAGCTTGAGGCTGTGTCCTCTCATCCCGTTGCTGGTTGTCTGGGAGAAGAGGCTGATCCCCATCTGGCTACAGGCTCCATTTTTGGCTGTTGTAGAGAGCGATAAGGACCCCCTGAGCCTCCTTTTCTCCAGGCTGAAGAACCCCAGCTCCCTCAGCTGCTCCTCATCAGACTCATGCTCCAGAGCCTTCCACAGCTCCGCTACCCTTCTCTGGACATGCTCCAGCACCTCAATGGCCTTCTTGTAGTGATGGGCCCAGAGCTGGGCACAGGACTCGGTNAGGCTGATCCCCATCTGGCTACAGGCTCCATTTTTGGCTGTTGTAGAGAGCGATAAGGACCCCCTGAGCCTCCTTTTCTCCAGGCTGAAGAACCCCAGCTCCCTCAGCTGCTCCTCATCAGACTCATGCTCCAGAGCCTTCCACAGCTCCGCTACCCTTCTCTGGACATGCTCCAGCACCTCAATGGCCTTCTTGTAGTGATGGGCCCAGAGCTGGGCACAGGACTCGGTGTGTGACCTCACCAGTGCCAAGTACAGGGGGATGACCATTGCCCTGGTCCTGCTGGCCACACTATTTTTGATAGAAGCCAGGATGCCATTGGCCTTCTCAGCCACCTGGATCATGTTCAGCTGCTGTCAACCAGTACCCCCAGGTCCTTTTCTGTTGGGCAGCTTCCCAGCCACTCTTCCCCCAGACTGTAGCATGAAGTGATGTGGTTGACGTTCAGGACCCAGCACTTTGCCTTGTTGAATCTCATACCGTTGGTCTTGGCCCACCTATCCACATCCCTCTCCAGAGCTCTCCTATACTCCAGCAGAAACAACACTCCCACCTGACATGGTCTCATTCACAAATTTACTGAGGGAACATTTGATCCCCTCATCCAGGTCATCAATAAAAATACTAAACAGGACTGGGCCCAGTAATCAATGGTCTTAAAAATCAGGTACTGGGTCAACCCACAGAAGTAACTGGGCTGGTTTGGTGCTATAGGAATATAAAGTCTGACAGTTTTATTTATCAGGACAAACATTTTTACAGAGTGGGACTGTTTTATATCAGAACAATTCTCAGCACAAATAAGAGGGCAGAATGATGTCTTTCTCCTGGCCTAGAATGTGCAGCCATAACATTGGTGAATATTTGGGCCATGTAAGTAATCTCATTGATGCCAGTAGCCCTTCAAAATGAATAAGGTTGTGCAGATCAGTTCTTAAACTCTTAACAGCCTCCCAGTATGCCTCTCACATCTTCTATACTTAAAACATCACCTTTGCCTGTGGCCTGCTGGGTCCATCAAAGTAGTGAGTTGGAGCAAATACAGTTGAAGCCAAAGGGTTGGAAGAGAGAAGACTGAGAAGAAAAGCATTTGAAGACAAGGGAGGAGGTTAGTTCTACCTCCTGAAGAGTTCATCCTAACTTGATGAGTCCAACTTCTATGAAAGGGTATAAGGTCTAAAGTCCCATTTGCATCTTACTGAGCATGTTGTGAGGAATCAGCCTGTGGCTGTACCACGTCTCTCTTGTCATCTCCAAATTGGGTCTTCCTGCTCATCTTATACACGTATTCATGTCTGCAACAGTTTTGCTACCTACACAGACCTTTATTTATCAAGACTTACTGCTGAGCATGTGTTTGGGTGCAGAGGCTCCTCAAAAATATCCTGGGTGAAATGCAGGTTCCAGCACTTATTGGCAGGATAGAGACAAGGGGAGAGTACAGCTGGGCTTTTGGTGAAGAAGGATTTGTGATAGCTTGAGTTGTTAACTATAAATGTGTATGCAAAATTTTTATTTATTATATCTATATTTTGTACATAAGTACACTTACACAGGGAAAAAAAGGAAAGGAAAAAAATGTTATACAAGAGACAGCACAAGAGAAGAAGTAAAAAATAAAATGATAAATTCCAGACGTGATTGGGCTTTGCAAAACACTTTGTACGTAGGTTGTTGTTGGAGGACAGAAATCATTGCCCAGAGACAATAAATAGCAGGTAGTAAGGATCACATCTGTTTTGCATTCTAATTAAAATTTCAAACAAGCAGCTGAGATGCATGTTGTCTGTAACAAACTGGCTGTGGTGTTTTGAGAGCTCTCTGATGAGATGAAAGCTGTAAGGATGCAAGGGAGGTCATTTGAGTTATACCATCACCAGCCCGTCCTATCAGTCATTGATATTATCAATTATTTGTGTGGAGGTACCACATTAAACCCATAATTTCAGTAGGGCTCTGTAGGTGTTACCGGCTACATGAGACAAACTTTGTCCCAAAGAGTTTGCAGTGTGAATGGACAACCGGAAAAAAAAGATGAGAGAGAAAATGAGAACAAGGAGTTACAATTATCTGAGGCAATGATATTTTTTCATGCCAGTCAGAGAGATATGAATGGAATCCAAAAATTTAAATTCCTAGTCCTATGCCTTAGGCATAAGAGAACACATCATATTGGTCCACAGTGCATGCTCATGATATTGTCACTTTTGTGAAAGTGTTTTCACAAGCAGTGATGACTTGAAAGTCAATAGAGAAAACCCCAAATATGCTCCCTGACTGCCACTGGGAAGCTTCAGAATTCCATCCGTCATTTACATGCATAATCTGTTTTTCTCAGTGCTGATTTTTGCTCTTTCTAGCAAGGTCTAGATGGAGGCAGAGAAATTTACCTGGATTATGCAATAATGGAGTTAGACAATGAGGAGAGACATCCTCCACAGGAAAGGCCAGTGTTAAACAGTGTGTGTTGAAAATAAACATTTTAAAATCAACAGACTGAGATAATTTCTGCAAGGGTAGTAAATAAGCTATGGAGTTTTGTAAACAGCTTATGTTAATATCTAATATCTCTTGAAAAAACCAAAAAATCTAAATTACAATCTGTATTGCTGGAGGACTGCCATTTATATAATTTATATATGCTAAAAGAGAAAAATGAAATAGACCAGTGAACAGCAGACCACTTAGGCTAATTCACTGATGGAACAATTAATCTGGGATTTCATTAATCAAACACTAGAAAGTAAAAATATAAATAATATCAGGCAACTAAGTTTTGTGGAAAGTAGGCCTTGTCAAATAAACCTTTAATCTTTTTTGGCAAGATTACAAGTACAGTTAGTTACAACTTTGTTAATAAAATGAATTTGCTGGATTTCTCCTAGGAATTTGTTTTAGTACAATATGGCACCTTAAAAGAAACAAAAGTTATGGAATAGAGAGGGCACAATTTAGGTGGATTAAAACTCCTTCAACAGCAGAGATTAAAATGCAATAGTAAATACAGATTATCGGCAAGCAAAATCTTTACTAGTAAGATAACTTACAGGTGAGACTCTACTCCTTCTGATTGATTGTTCTGGGATATTTTTCTGGTAAAATTCACCAGTGGTATGGGGCCTGCATAAAGGCAAAATTCTGAGGATGGTCTTAAATTCCTTAACTCTCCTGAATTACTCTAACATGACACAGGAGGTGAGATTCAATTATTAAAAAAATATATAAATGGGTGCCATTTTAAGTGTTCTAAGGAACTAGATTCATCTGCCTGGTAGATACAACACAAGACATAAGAGAAAACCAAACAGTGCAGAAGAGCATCTGGGGCCATGTGGAATACTTCCAAGCAATCTGAACAGGACTACAGCCCATGTTTAGACAATCAAATCCTACCACAACTAACATCTGTCAACTGGAGGCTTCTCTCCTCAACTATGGCTCCTGCCTGCAGCTGCTGATACAGCACTTGCAGTCTAACAGGAGGAGGTCACCAGCACCCAGGAATGCCTGAGCAGGACTCTTGAAATTTTTCCATGCACCCTGGGTTAAGTTTACTACTTGCTAGGAAGACATTACCCAGTGTTTGCCAGCCCCTTTGAAATCACTTTTAGCTACACCACTTATATTTAAAGAACAGCTGGAAAAAAAAAATTGGACTGGGAAAACTCTTCCCATATGAAAGTCAAGAATTAATCTATTCAGTTTATCAAAGAAAAGACTGAAGGATTACCTGATTATTTTATTGAAGTCCTTTAGACATGGAAAGCTATGATAATGAGAAGATTTGCAGTCTTGCAGACAGAGATATAATGAAATCCAATTTGTTGGAAGTCAGACAAATTCAAGCTTGAAATAAAACACATTTTTGAATACTAAGGTTAATTAAAGATCGGAAGAATTTCCATGGAGGAAGTGACAGATTTGCCATTGCCAAGAGTCTTTCAGGCAAAACTTTCATTCTGAACATCCTTTAGTCCAGTGTCTAGGAACAAAAATGCCATGGCCTCCATGTGGAAATTTTCAAACTAGATGATCATAATGGTCCTTTCTGACTACAAAGCACACAAATTTATAAACAGGAGGAAATGAGCCCTACTCTTTCAAAAGAGGCTATGTTATTGAAAAAATGGTCCCATCTGAGAAATGAGAAATATTGGAACCACTACAAAAAAAAAATCCTTCCTTGGAAGAATGTATGACTATTTTCTCAGCAGATGTTTTTAGATATTGCCCCAGTAGGTGTCAGCTGGGCATACTGCTCCTCCTTTGATAAGCATAAACTTGGAGAGAATTACAGATAAGGTCATTTGAATAACAATCTCTGGCAATGGAGTAAACACCTGTTGCCCCTGTATTCAATTGTGTACTCAAGCATCAGCTTTTACTGACTATTGATTTCTTCCCTTGTACATTCTTATCACTGCCAATATCGCTGTTCAGAAAATGCCTTTTCCCCTCTTGGGCAATTATCTTCATTGGCTTTCCTGCTGCTTCAAGAAACACAAAAATTTAGCTGAATATTTTGGTGACCCTTCTTTGTTGAATAGCAGTCGGGAAATGTCTTTTACCCCAGCAATCACGCTGATGTGAAGGCTATCCATGTTAAGGGGATGGGTCTGAGGGAGAGGCATCACTTGAAAAGAAGAGGACTCAGGAGGAGATTTTGGATGGATACTCATGAGAAGCAAGAGGTAGGTTTACTATGAAAAGTGCAGTAGGACATAATAATAAATGTAGTAAATACATGAAGATACAAAAAGAGGAAAGAAGAATTTCTGTGTTGGAGCACAATCCTTGTTTATTTTATTATCAGTTGACTTGTTCTTGCTCCTTGGGCAGTAAGAACACAAGAGATATGCAAGCTACACACCTGCATCTAAATTTGGATTTCAGATTAGGGTTTGTATTTCAAGTTCTTTCCAGAGGTATGGGCATACCACTGTGATGGTACAATTCACTGTGTTGTATCACAGGGATGACTTATGACTGAAATTTAGATTTAAATTTGGATCTCATGTTACTTCTGCAGAAAATATGAAGCACATTTGATTTTGCATTTTAAATACCTTCCCTCTCACCACATGCATTTGATTGAAAACTGGGGTTTATGAATATATGTATACAACTTTAAATGCGTTGAAGGAAATTGATAGCAAAGGGCTGAAAACCCTGCAAGGTAGACAATGGACAGTACAACAGAGATTGATTACGTGTAGTTCTGGGAATTATATTGTTTAGATTTGATCTAAGAATGGATCGATTCAATTTAAGGGAAATGAATCTTCATTATGTTCACAGAAGTGTGTTTCTGGAACAGCATCAAGATTTTAGCTGCTTTTAGGTTTACATACAACATCTGTGAGTGCTCACTGCACTGCTTTTGGTCCTTTGTCAGGATTTGTTAGCTCTATACTGGTCTGGTGATCCTCATGCTCTAAAAGAGTGCTTCACCAAAAGAGGCTCCTTTTCAACATCATTTCTGTGTTTGGTGTTAGCCAGCTGCCCATCACCAGTACTACTCTTTCCAACAGTGATTGTCCTTGAATCCTAGATAGCTGTCTTCAAGCGGAGATCTGCACGCTGCTTAGCTGTGTGTCCCAGGTCTTAGCTTCCATCCTTTTTGCCATCAACAGCTCTCTACTAGCCCTATGGCACCTCGCTTAGCAAATCAATATTAGGAAATCTTTTAACATCAGTGAGATTTCCCAACAGAAACAGAGAGGAGAGATCAGCCTGAAGCTGCTTCTCACATTGCGCAGTATTGGGGTTTTTATTACCTAACGCATGAAATTTCAGCCCACAGACCTCAGTCAAACTGGCCTGGTATTCACAGCTTTCTATGGCAGTGAATATAAGAAGGGAAATACTGTCAGAACTTTCAGCATGGGAAGACTCTTTGATTTCTTATGAAGAATGCCTTCTTACATGAATAAATGGATGAACATAGTAGATGTGTATGTGAATGCATGGATAGCTAAAAGAATGATATGACTCAATGGATGAATAGATAGATGGATGTATATTGCTGCATACACTGAAAGGAAAATGATGGTTTCAAAACTATCTCAGGAAAAACTGGGAAGTTTCTCATCCAGTGATCAGAGGTTCTGTCCTTTTTGTCAGCTTAAAAAAACCAAAATACACAAAGGAGATATCTCAATTAAAGGCCGTAGCAGCTTTAAAGGAAATGTGCTGATTTCAGTAAAAGCATCTGAAATACCTCCAAATGTGGAGGAGGGTTTTGACATGAATCCTTCAAGCTGTGGGTAGCAATTGCCAGCAAACTTTGCATCTGCACAGAAAGACAGAATAAAGTGCAGTTGAGGCATTCAAAAATGCATTGTTCTTCTTATGTTTTATGCTTAAAGAGAGTGCTGACAAATATGGAGCATCACAGAGAAAAGTCTTACCAGCACAATCAGTGCTAAGTGGTCGTGTTTTTTATTTACATTTCCTTCATTCTGTTCTTTCTTTCCCTTGCAAAAGACTAAATTGATTACCAACTTTGTATCAATGAGTTCCATCTTTCCTTACAAAATCAAGGTAGTAGTTCATGCCATGATTTTAAAATAAATTTTTGCTGCAAGTTTGTAGTCATCACTCTTCTTTAATAGGGCTTTCAATTTTTACTTTAATGACATATGTCATGTTATTCAGAGGTGAAGAAAAATCAGTCCTAATTTTAGCCAGGCATGCTGGGCCCAGAGATGAAAAACAGGAGTTTTGGCCAGACTTGTGAATTCCACTGAAAACTTGATAACTTCTATATTCTCTGTCACATTCAAATTTTAGCGTAAAATTTCAGCCTTCTGCGCTGTTATGTACTTAAAAACTTTTAAATTTGCTTGTCTTTGATAAACATCATTATTTCTACTACAATGCCTAGAAACCTAATTTATTTTGCATGTAAAAAAGCAATTTCTAATGTTTTCAAGTAATTCAATCCCAGTAAAAGTTTCATAGAATCACAGAATCTCAGGATGGAAAGGACCTGTGGAGGTCATATTGTACAACAGCCCTGCTCAAGCAGAGCCACCTCATGCAGATTGCTTTGGATGGTGTCCAGATAGCTTTCGAATATCTCTAAGGATTGCAACTCCACCACCTCCCTGGACAACCTGTGGCAGTGTTTTATCACTCCCACAGGGAGAGCGTGCTTCCTGATGTTCAGAAGGAGCCTCTTGAATTCTGTCTTGTGCCCATCGTTCTGTTCGCTAGGCAGAGCAGTCCCACCTCTCTCCACCTCTCCTCTTAGGAGAGGTGCTCCAGTCCCTTAATTACCTTTTTTGATCCTTTGCTGGACAGCAGTTTGGGATCTTCCATGCTAGACTTGGCTCTTTCTACTGCACACAGTCTTTCAGCATTACCTCTTTAGGACTTGTACCTCGGAGTTCCCATGCTGCTCTCATGCCATGTTACATCTCACACATGCTTGACATCATGGTATAAAACCCACAAACATTCAGTGTACCATGATGTTTCAGGCACCTTGGACTGATAAATCACACGTGTAGATAGTCATTATCTCAAGGGTGCCTGTAGAGTACCCGTGAATATATGGGGATCATAGTAGGTGGTAAAAACAAGCTTAAGTTTCTCCAGAAGCTGGCAGTGTGATGCAGTCTGGATACAAGCCACTCCATGGTACTATGCCTGGCTGATGAAGATAGTTCCCTGAGACAGATGAAGGAATAGCTTGAATGGAAAAAGCAATCCTCAGGGATGTTAAATCAGAGCACAACCTTTCAGCAGATGGCCCATTTTTTATAGCTGAGCTCTGGGTCACAAAAGAGTAGGAAAACTCAGCTATTCCTTGTGATGAGAACTGCTGAAGCTCCAACATCAGAGAGCCTATCGGGGCAGCATATGTGAAGGTCAGATTTCTGTATTCTGTCAGCTCTGCAACAAGGTCACAGTTATCATAGTTACATACCTGTGCCACTGAATTTTCCACGGTGCAGCAGCAATATTGGGAAATCCTTCATATGCCCAGCTGAAATAGACTTGCAGAAGTTGAAGTGTATATTAAAATGTAAATAGGAAGAGAGAACAGTTTGTGTAAGATTAGGGTGAGAAATATAAATATATGATGATTATAAAACCTGATGTAATGGAACATGGCAGGGTGGGGCCCTAGGGCTGAAATAAACTAGATTCCACTCTTTAAACTACATTATGCAAGAGTGAAGATATATAAATTGGGAAAAGTAATGCAGTAATAAAAATGTTTTGGAAAGTGAGACAGGGTGAACCAACACAGTTTTTAACCCCATATGAATCTCCTGCCAATATCTTTGAATAAGAGTTTCATCTCGTCCTTGTTTATTTCAAGAGTATTCAAATTGTGAAAGGATTTGTGATTTATTTTTTTTTCTTTCAACTGAGTTGAATATGTAAATAACCCCAACAAAGAAGAAATTATCATTAGCTAAAGCACAGATGGAGAATTTGTACTACAATGTGATCTGAGTGCTTGCTTTCTCCTCAAGTCCTTTTTCAGTCCGCTCATGGGAAAGTGTGCATGCCCATACACAGTTGTATAGGCATTTTTCTGCTTAAATGTTTCAGGGACAGATTGCAGCAGCAATCTGATAACAAGGAAAGAAATGCAGAGGTTGCCCTCACATGGCACCTTTGCTGCTATTGGCAGGACTTATCTCACCAACAAGGGTCCAGTCCCTCCACCTCACCACTCCTTCTGCTTCACTCTATGAACTTATGCTTGTGTGATCACAGATGTGTTGTATTTATGATGGATCTGTGTAGAGGCATGGCTGTGTTTATTATACAGCCAAAATTTGCTGCACTGGAAGGGACTTAAAAGCTGCTCTGGCCTACAGCCCAGTAATGAGCTGCATCAATCAGTTTCAATAACACACTGGAATCAAATACACGGATCTCAGCATGCAGGGCCCACATCACTGTGTTTATATGCCCATGAAAGAGGTACAGGCCTTTCCATTTTATTGACTGGGAAACTAAGTCAAAAGACATCAGCAGCCTGGTCCTGTTGCCATGGAAATTGATAACAAAAATCCCTTTTACAGTCACAGAAAATGAAAGGTTGAGTGAGAACTGATACATCTCAGTAGAAAAGCCAAATCTGTTGGCTCCTAAGCTTTTACAATTTAGCCCATCTTTTGTTTTGTTCCATGTTAGGCACCAGGAGTCTGTCGTGATCAGTACTTTCTCTCTGTTGCACATCAGCAATGCTTCAGAAGAAAGTGACTCTTTTATCTGTAATGAACTGATATAGATTTCCAAACATATACTGGAGGAAAGGAGATAGAAGTGGTCTTCTTTAGTCAACAGTATTTATCCTGGAGGGAGAATTTGCATTCCCTTAGTATGCAGATATTTTTTGATATTTATTACTGGTGGTAGAAGTATTAAACCTCCAAAATCATACATGGCATATTGGATATGTCTTCAGTTACTAATATTTAGCACAGGAGGTCTGACAGCACTCTGTGGAAAAAAATGTGCCTTCCTTGGATTAGAGTACTGTTCTTTAATGTCATAAAATCACACATTCTTCATAAATTATAGGTAAAATCAAGGGAGTGAGAAGTTATCACTCGGCAGTATCTGTTCATCAACAAGTTGCCTTCTGAACATAAAAGGGTGCTGCTGTGTCAGAACAGATTAAATCCTTTGTTCTTTCTCCTCTTTGTTCTGAGCATGGCATCGGTACTGTGCATCCAGCTGTTTGAACAGAAAGGATTAACCTTCTCCTGGGGCCAATTATACAGCCCAGATGTCTGCTGCCACTGCAGAGCTGCCAAGGAGCCCAGCCAGGGACACACGTGGTAGTGCTGTAATAAGAGTCCATGTTTCAGATGAGGGCTCCTGGCGTTTCCCAAGACAGGGATTCCAGTACCTTAGAGAACTAGCTATTCTGGTTCATGGGGATTTCTGGTAGCTGAGGCTCACGTTTGGTCACTCTGCACCACCAGCCCAGAGTGAGCCACAGATCAGATGTGGTGAGGTCAGCTTGTATTTCACTGGGCTGTGTGAATTGACCTCATTATGTGTCAAGAGATGTGCACATGAACTCTGCTAATCGGGATGCTACCAAAATCCTGGGCATTGCTGAGGTCTTGGATCTTCATTCTCTGCACCCGACTTTGGGGTCTTGTAGACTGGTGCTGTAAAGCTCTCCAAACACCGGTGGTCTGACCCCCAGCTTGTGTGTGATGATTATCTACACCACACCTCCCACGTCAGTGGTAAAACATTGTGATTGTAAAGAAAGAGCAATTACAGTCACTGCTGTAATCTTTGTATTTCTGATCCAAATTCTTCCTATTTGTGCAAAGCACTAAAATACAGTAATATAGAAGATCTGAAAGAATGTTTACTAGATTAGCCACAGGCAAAAGGGCAAAAAAGAAATTTTGAGCTGTTTGGGGAGCCATCCCCACCTGACAAATACATGGACAGAAAGCGTTCAGGTTGGTTGCCTGGAGGGAATCTCCCAAGTCCAGTGGTTGAAAAGAGTGGTTGAAAAAACAGTGAAAGGCAGTGAACAAAGTTTTCCCTTCTCCCTATCCCTCTAGCCAAGCACACCAGGACCATGAGTCATAAGTTTTCACAAAAATCAAAGTAGTTTTCTTTCTCTCAGCTGCAGATGGACATTTTTAAAATCAAACATCTATTCTTTCTTTCTTTTTTTTTTTTTTGGAGTGCTGAGGGAGGGTGGAGAGTGGAGAGAAGGGCAAAGGAAATGATGCGCTGAAAAATGTCTGTTTAACTGTGGGAAGAAGTCCTTGAAAATTAGAAGGCAATTTTGAAAGTGGTTGACTTTAGGAAAATGATCTTTTAACCTCTGAACTATTTCCATCTAAATTTCATATTGTATCAGGATATGGTGAAGTGTGACTACAGTACAAGTTTGCAGATAGTATCTTGAATTACAGCTACAGCTGTAACAGTGCACAATAACACATTTTGAAAATGACATTAAACTTAAAGCCTATTTGTTATCATTAGAGAGCAAGCTGAAACATAACAGAAGACTGTTCCCAAATCTGTTTGTGGTGAACTGCTTCTATAGCTTTTACAGACTCCTCTGTTAGGAGGAAGATTTGGGTTGGATTTCATTCTTCTCATCTCCTTAATTATGGCAAAGATTGGCAAAAACACTTTAAGATATTAGGAGTGATATACATTCTTACATTTGAAGCCCAAAGGACCGTTTTTCCACGTGCACAAGCCTTGGTGACCCAGATTTCCATCTTTTCAGTGCCTTCTCAATGCACAGTAATATCAGGATATTCATGTTTGTTTCTGGCATGTTTGAAAACTGGGAGACTGGTTCATAGTGATCCAAACACAAAGGAGCTGTCAGCCTGGGTTTTTGCATTTCTTTTAATGCTGTGAGATAGAATATGAAATGCCCTACCAAGAATATGGAGATTGTATGTATCAATGTCCATAAAATATGATGATTATTTTCTTACTGAAGAAGAGAAATTTTAGTAAAAAAAATAAATTTTTCATGTAGAAACTGCACTAGAGGATTTTAAAGGCATTCTGTCTCAGTTTCTTTGCAATCATAAATTAAGAGTATGGATACCATGTTAAATCAATTTGTTGACCAAAGGTAGTTGATATGTGGTGGGGGGGTAACTATTATTTTTTCAGAGCTGAAAGCTCTTATATATCTAGTGATCAGAGCAAGATCATGTAAAAAGAAAAAAAAAAAAAGAGATGAAGGCAAACCAAAACACATATGGCCAATCTTCTGAAACTGATAAGAATATTGCATTTCCAATACTTGAATTATGCATTATGAATACTTCATCTGACACATTTAGCCCACACTGCCATTTTTAATTTGTGAATTGGTTGCAAAACAGTCTCATATTTAACATTATTCATCGATAATGTAAAACCACAGTATTAAAGTTGTGCTAGAAACTCCTAAACTTCTGGATCTTTTCACTGCTAGTAACTCCTCTACCAGCATACACATCCAGAATGAAAAAGAGGATCTTTTCCTATTGTACCAGCCATCCAAGCAATTACATTCACTAAGGATTATCTCACATGCAACCACTGGCCTGTGGAACATGACTGAGAAAGTGTTTTCACATAAAACCTTTGTCCATGGTTCTGTCAGACTGCCCATGAACTGTGCTAGACAAATATGTGACTTTCTATGGCCTATTTCCTCTACTGTTTCAATACCTATATAAAACCGTGACAACAGAAAAATACTCCCAGATGTTACAAAAGTGTTCTCCCTGGCTTGAAAATGGAATTTGTTGCATGAAAGCTAGGTACATCCCTCTGCCAAGCTCTGGTCCAGAAGTAATGAATTATGCCAGTGACACAGATGGGGCTGGACAAATTCATAATGTGAATGGATGGTGCTTTGTGAGTTAGAATCGTTTAATGCCAGTATCACATGAACAGGCACACAGATCAAAATAGAATTATCACATCCTACGTTTGTGAGGTCTGACTCCACACTTTCATAAACATAGCATAAAATAAAGCTTACTGAAATTTTTACATGGAGTTCCCAAATACTTGCCTGGTATATGACTGTCATGTTACTGTTTCACTTTTCTCTTCTTAAGGTTCTTTGCTGTATATTGGATGAGTACCAGGTAGATAATTCTTCTCTGGCAATGCTACATTTGAAATGAGAAAAAACAACTAAAGGACTAAATGTTCAACCTAACCAGATATTTCCCATGCTGTTTCTGAGTGAACCAAATATCGTGGCAGAATCCTTCTTATAGCTTCTGGCTTACGATAGCAAGCAGAAGCTCTCACAGCTGCACGTGAGGAATAGGACTTTTCCATAGCTCATTGTCATTGCCCTTGCTGACAGTACTGCCTTAGTCTATCAGGATCTTTGTAGGCAAAGGATCCAGATGTACCCTTTAAGTCCCAAAGGAGGCAACAGAATATAAATGTATGTCTGCAGTTTTGGGTGGATTTATGTGCTCTGCTGAGCTTAATTTTGCTGTAAAATGGAGTCCCTATCCCTCTCGTGCTTTTATTGTACTCAGTAGGATTCCAGATGGGTTTGTATTGATTACGTTTTAAAATCACCATGATATTATGAAGAGAAAATTATAAGATGGAGTAATAATCATAATTAGAATCTGGTTTTTTTCCTTGAGTTAGCCCCATTTAAATTCACTGGAGCTACACAGATCTCATTTGGGCCTATTATTATCTATTAAGTTTTGTTGCAGACCTAGGATTTCATACAAATACTTAGAAATCTAAGAGGACACAATTACTACATGCCAATTCTGTGTTCTAGAAACAGTTGGGTCAATTACTCTGATTTGAGTTCGCAACTAAGCATAGTAAAAGCAAAAGAACTGCTTTGAAGACCTAGCAGTTAACTTACTTTTTAGAGGTAAAAAACAGCTGTCAAATTTACTACAAACCAAAAATGACAGGTACTGTGGTGGACCGAACTGATAGTGCAGGAACTCTGTCAGGACTTGCAGACGACATGTGGTCTCTTCTCCCAGGTGACAAGTGGCAAGTTCAGAAGAAATGGCCTCAAGTTGCACCGGGGGAAGTTTAGATTGGATGTTACAAAAAATTCCTTCACTGAAAGAATGATCAAGCATTGGAACAGGCTGCATAGAAAGGTGATAGAATCACTATCCCTGGAAGTGTTCAAAAGATGTGGATGTGGCAGTAGGTGATATAGAGAGCATGGTGGTGCTGGGTTAACATTTTGACTCAATGATCTTAGAGGTCTTTGCCAACCTTAATGATTCTGTGTGTGTTGAACAGATATTCAAGGGTAGATGCCAGCAGAAATCCCCTTTGTACACATACATTTTTGTATATTTTGCATGTGATTGTTTACAATTCATGCATATACATTTACCTATATATGTACATGCAAATATTTATAGGTGTATATTTTGAGTTCCTTGTCTTCAAGGATTTTATATTTTTCTGACTTACTCCAATTAATTCACAAACTATGAGAACAGAAGTGGGGCAGGAAGAAGCAGATTTATTTCAATGCCCTCTGATTTCTGTGCAGTTTCTCATGCCTGTGAATACAGTCATCAACACTAAAGTCTGCCTGAATTCATGACACACATTGCTGCTGACTCCAGCAACAAAACAGCCCTTGAGTGACTGCCAGCCAGACAAAGCACAGGATGAGCTTCCTCCCATACCTACACATGATCGGGAAGATGTTAAAAGGTTTTTGTATCAAATGTCTCCAGTTAATTAAAACAAGGGCAGAGAGGAAAAGGTCTAACCAGTAAAGTAGCTGCATCCCCTGTGCTTCCAGCAAGCCCAGCTGCCTGTACAGACATGCATAAATTTCAAACCAATTTTTCATTAACAAAATTTTCCGTTCCAGCTCCACTGATGTAGAGGTTTCTGCTTTCAGGCCCCTTGCTGTGTTGCAGAGCTTGTTATTAGTTATTATTCATCTGTCCTCAATTCAGTGATCAGATCTGTCTGCTGCTGCTTTAGGAGGCAGAGAATCTAGCCAAACTTACTGAGAGAAAAATATAAAGCAGGCAAACATAACCATTGCATGAAGTGCTTTTTCCTGTGGGCTGCCAATCTCACCCTGACACCGTGTAGATAAGGAATAATTTTCAATCAATAAAGACAGAGCCACTGCAGATGAAGCCTGAGACAAACAGAACAAAAAATCTCGCTGTCCTCATCCTCAACAGAGCTGATCCTGAACACTTCTCAGATATATGAGTGACTGCAAAGTACCATCTCATCAGAATTCCCACTAACATCCTTCATCATTTTTCCTCTCACAGTGCAAGCAACTAAGAAGGTACAAATAGGAATATTAAGCTCTCTTGTTGAGGGACAGTTCCAGAGGGGAACTGTCCCAACAATCACTACTTCCTGGTGTGGAAAAGCTAGTGACTGTGGATTACAATGAGAAAGAAGTTAAAAACAGAGACATTGGTCAGTCTTACATATTTATATGTACAGCTTCCAGCTGAGTGTGGTTCAGAGTGAATAGCAAAGCTCATTCCTCATGCAGGTAATTTCTGTGCAGCTTTCCAAGGCTTGAACAAGCCTGGGTCCACATGTCTGCTGCTTCTACTACAAGGATTACCTTTTGTGTAAATCAAAAGAACAAGGCTGAGGTGGAAATGGTGACAGAAGTGTGACATATAGCCACCTTTAGGAGGATGTTTCCAAGGGTTCTTCCTGGCCTTGGGAACAGGGTGATCTCTGTTACCCTTTGTTTCTCCTTCCTGGAGAGCTGTGCAAAACGCGCCATGTGAAACAGCATGGCTTCCAAGACAGCAGGCTGGAAAACTGAATGGAAATTTGAAATAGGAGCCATCTGCATGTGATAAGGTCCTCTTGAATTGTCTGTCTGATCTGGCAATGCCTACGCAAAGTGGAAAGGTGCCCTGCATGAACTACCTCTATCTGTACACTTTGTGAGCCAGAAGTGCAGTGATCTGGCATTAATAACAGTAGAATCTGAGTCTTGGTTTATGTCTGGCTAAAAAGGAGAGAGAGAAAGACAAATGAGTCAAAGTATTCTCAGGTAACTAGATTATTAAATTCATGAAACACAATAAATTGCATTGCATTGCATTGATGTCCCAACTCAACCTCCCAGAGACTGAGCTGGGCCAGCCAAGGCACAAGGGATTCTGGGATGGGGTGGTCAGGGCCAGCACGGGTGTTCCTGGGATGGAGTTGTCATTACTCATCTCCCACATGGGGCAGTGGGTCTGTTTTTGCCCTCACTCCTGAGCAGTGTGTGGCAGTACAAGGTAAACAGCCCTGGGGAAAAGCCAGGAGGAAGGCTTGGGCCAGCTCATGCCTTCCTTTCCAGAGCCATTGAGACCCTTTTCAGGCAGTTGCCAAGAGCAGAAATTTGTACTAAATATCAAAAGTAAAATTAATCATGGTTAAACATGCACCACTATAATCTGGGAGCTGACCTGCTGGAAAACAGCTCTGTGGAGAAGGACCTGGAGGTCCTGGTGGACAACAACTTGTCTATGAGCCAGCAGTGTGTCCTGTGGCCAAGGATGCCGGCAGGAGCCTGGGGTGCATTAGGAAGAGCACTGTCAGCAGGCTGAGGGAGGTGATCCTGCCCCTCTACTCAGCCCTAATGAGGCCACATCTGGAGTGCTGTGTCCCAGTCTGGGCTCCTCAGTACAAGAGACATGGAGCTCCTGGAGTGGGTCCAGTGGATTGCAACAAAGATGACTGAGGGACTGGAGCATCTCATGTACGAGGACAAGCTGAAGGAGCTGGGCCTGTTCAGTCTTAAGAAGACACAACTAAGAGGGGACCTCATCAATGTCTATCAGTAGCTAAAGGAAGGGTGTCAAGAAGATGGAGCCAGACTCTGCTCAGTGGTGCTGAGCAATAGGACAGGAGGCAACAGGCAGAAACTGATGCACAGGAAGTTCCACCTGAACATGAGGAAGAGCTTCTTTACTGTGTGTGTGACCAAGCACTGGAACAGATTTTCCAGAGAGATTGTTGAGTCTCCATCACTGGAGATATTCAAGAACTGTCTGGACACAATCCTTGTGCCATATGCTCTAGGATGACCCTGCCTGAGCAGGGAGGTTGGACCAGGTGACTCACAGTGGTCCCTTCCAACCCGACCTGTTCTATGATTCTGTAAAAAAGTAATTCTGAGCAAGTAATGGACATAATTAGTGTGCATTTTTTTGGCTCGTCAAGAGCTACCAAACCAGACAAGGACATCTATTTGAGGACGTTTATAAGTTTTGATGTGTCAGACACATTGGTGATCACAGCCATGTTGATCTGTCTTGACTCACACATCACCATTAATCTACCTTGATATTTATTTATTGGATTATAACTTAGAAACTTAAATCCTTTTAATTTCCACATCTTGAAAAACTGATCATTTCTGAAACTCTTGGCTGGAAATGGTAATTATCAAAGCCAGTGTCACTGAAACAGCAGGAAGAAGAGAAAGTCTCCAACAACATCTTTTAAGGGTTAGTGAGTCAGGCATTATTTTATTCTGGGCAGGATATTATCCTGGCCAGGATGTGCAATGGAAATCATTCCATCCACACATGCCCAGGTTGTGCAGTGGAAATCGTTCCAGCACACATGGTTCTTTACCAGACTTTTCACATATTTATACACTAAAAACCAAAAAAAATTCTCATTCATTGGTTCTACATTACACAATTTCTAGTATTTGATCTTCTATTTGTTATTGATCCCTTCGCCCTCAATGCTAATTTGCTCCTCATTCTTTGGTTCTCTTATCATTTTTTTCCCAGACCAGATAAAGTTCACTAAACTCTCAGAGTCTAGGAATCTTCTTTTTGTTGATTGAAGCCCATCAGGCCATGTATTTGTCAGGTGGGGATGGATGGCCTCAGCAAAACTCAAACCGTCGGTGAACAGTTTTTTGAAGAGAAACTTTGATTTCCCTCCCCCTGGACAAAGGCAAACAAACCCATGACAAGGGTTACTTAAAAATTTTTAAAAGTTGTGTCATTTCCAACACCAGGATATGTTCAAAGAAAGACAACAGAAATGACTGAGGGGATGGCATGGCTGCACTCCTAAAAATACTAAGAATTGAACCTGAAAATAATGAGCACAAACCTCCAGAGCAACCCCTCATCGTATATGACAACATTTACCCAGGTCCAGGTTCTACAGAAAGCCTTAGCACTTGGCTCAGCACCCCTCATTTTAAATGTATGAAGAAACTTCC
The DNA here is from genome assembly GCA_013397565.1 of Ptilonorhynchus violaceus. Taxonomy (NCBI): domain Eukaryota; kingdom Metazoa; phylum Chordata; class Aves; order Passeriformes; family Ptilonorhynchidae; genus Ptilonorhynchus; species Ptilonorhynchus violaceus. The sequence goes on along the minus strand of VZRJ01005901.1, from coordinate 24,339 downwards.
AGCAAAGTTCAAATGCACAGCCTGAAATGCCTTGTCATGAGGAACTGAGCAGAAAAAACAAGGCAAAAGCTCCTGTCTGTGGGAGGTAGATATGAAAGTAAATCTCTGCTGTTTTCAGCCAAGGGAGAGCTGGGTACCTGCCATTTTGCAAACCCACAGATTTCTGAGATTATCCTCTGATGAGCAGACGTTTTCTTTAAATAGCAGGCGGCAAATTAACAGTTCTCAGAAAACTCTTCTGACAAAGTCTCTGACAAAGTTTCTTCCTTAACCCTTAAGGTGCTGACTTAATGGAGTGATAGAAAATCATTGTGTCAGGGCCTGATACAATGATTACCACTAGGGATATAAACCTCCTGTGGCAATGTAAGTGGGAGATGGTGTGCTTGCCATGTAGGAGACAGTGGATAGATTTTGAGCTCAGAGGTATCTGATTATAGCTATTTTCTCTGTTTCAAGACACTTTTCAAGATGTTTTACATTTTTTTGCTGTTCCAAATGATGATAAATACAAAATATGCCTGTGAAATAAAAATCAGGGCAAACTCTTGTTTTCCCCTCACTTTCTCACAATGAATTCATTGAAATGTTAAAACAAAAAGGAATATTTAGTTAAACAGTTCACAGAATCTCGCATAAGTTGACAAGTTTGTTTTCACTACCTGTTTTAAAATTTTAAATTTTTCAGAATGGACTTTTTCTGGCAAAGAAGGATTAGTATCCCCCTATGAAAAATGTTTCATTGAAAACTGACTGATATGATAAATGGAGAAGGGGCTAAATCTGCATTTTTTTTAATGGTAGCATTTTGTGTTCTTTCAAAACAAAGCACAGCAGTGTCTTCCACAGTAAGAAACAAGACCTCTACGGGTAAATCAGTGTAATTTCATATATTTCAATGAAGCAGTGTGAATACTGCTGGCAGCAAATCTTGTCCCTTGTGTCTAAAGCAGAATTTCCTGTCACAAATAGATTGGAGTCTGGCTTTGTTAATACATCTTCCATGTCTCCTTACACTTTTTCTGCATCAACCGCTGTTGTAAACTGTTGTCTTGAACTGTACTAACCATCTACTTCATCACAGCATTGCTGCTGATTCTTCTTAATGTGTTGTATAAAAATTCCATTCTCTTTAATCAAAATGCCATTTACCTTTGAAAAAATTCCACGAGTACTTACTCTGTCTGAGGAAGATCCCTGCACCACCTTTTGTAATGTTGCCACAATGTTTTCATTTACAAATAAATACAAATTAAGCTAAGCTTTGTTCTTTTATTCCTTTTACTTACTCCCATTTTAGTTGATTGCTTGCATGACTCTGGGTGAGAGTGCCTTTGTTTTTTAATTTTTTCTCTGCAATCATCTCATGGACCACTTTCCATGTCCATGTCTCAAAGACTGCCACCAGTCCATAACCTACAAGACAAGAGTCACTATCGTGCAACACTGCAGTGCTGTTAGTCTTATACCCAGTGGAATGTATTTTCTGTGTTCTCTCTTTCATCGGGATTTTCCTCATAACAGTAAATCACCCAAGTCCAAGGTGTTTTCCAGTGCTGTTCCACTGAGTTTTGGAGGATTTTACTGGCACAAATGGCAGTGGAATGCTGTCCCTATTTGAAAGAGATATGTAAGTCTACCTGTTCTCATAGAAAGGCAAATAGATGAAAAGCTGCTATCAAATGTGTATTGTCGAAAGCCTGAGCTGTGGCAATAAAATCTGTTCTTCCAAAGCTGTTTCCTTGATTGTTGTTTCCCATGTTCAAACACATATGGTATCAGTTGAAAAATAATGCAAAAATAATTATTATGAGAAAATACTTTGACAAAGGAATACCTTCTTGTAGCACAGTCATAGCATATTGCTAAGAACAATAGGACAAAACCTTCTAAAACGTTTCTTTTCAGCTGGATTGTCATAAGCTCTGAGGGCCTCTTGAGTCTGCAGGTTTCAAGACGTCCTTTAGGAATGTGCAGGTGGAATAATTCAGGGCTGTAGGCTGTGAAGGTGGAATGGAGCAGAGCTGAGAGGAATCATTTGCCCAGGTACATTTCAGTCCACGTACCAAAGACTACACTAACTATTCTACCCTGCTCCTTGGAAAATCTGTCCCTAAATATGAAAATAGAGACTGAGGACTTCTGAGAACCTTGTGAATCTTTTGTTTTAGTACTTACTAGGATGCTGGTGGAATCCAGAGCCTTTGTTTCTCTGGATATGTGATGAATATGAATACGGATATGGGTATGGATCCGGCTTCATTCTTCACAAAACTATTGCATCTCAACTCAACTCCTGGTCTCTTTCGTCCTAGCTTTTATCTTCTTTAATATCTCCTGCTGTAAGAATCACTATCTGCTGGCATTTTTCCAGCACATTCCCTAATAAGAAGCTTTCTTCATATTATTTTCTGTGCCTTTTAAATGTAAGAGCTGGGATGAGGAAATTCAGTTTTCAATAGATGTACACTGGGGAGCTCTGGGACATTCATAGTTAGCATCTGAAATAAAAAGAATCTGAAGGAGAAAACCAGGAAAAAAATGGAAAACAAAAATTCTATACTTACTGTATTTAACATCAGTGGTACTGCAGCTGCAATTATCCTCAAGAGTATGTTAGAAATCTTGGGACATTGAATTACAAATATATAATTCAGGCCCATTCTTCTAAGTGGGTCTCACTGTAATATCTGCATGTTAATACTCCCAAGTCTCATTACAGCTCCAGTTTATTGAAAATGGCTTGCTCTCTAAAAGCAAAACTAGATGATATTTCCATGTAAATATTTATTCCATGATGTATGTCCTTTATATTGTTTCTATATAAAATTACAGCATTTAGTGAATTTACTAATAACAAAACCAGTAGAAGCAGTTTTGCTTCTACTAAAGAGTTTGTCTTTTCCACCAAAATCAGAGTCCTGAGAGCAGGACCTTTGCTTGGTATACCTGTCCAATGTCCAGTGTTAATGGTTGCTGACAGCAAAGTGTACATTGGTACCATCCTGTTCTTACTCAAAACCCCCACTGATTCAAGACAATATATGGAAAACATCTTGCAGTTCAATGGTGCTGGAGTATACTTTTGTCAAAGGCTTTTTAAAATATGCATCATCAGGGTTTCAAAGACCCACTTCACTGAACAATCCGACAGTACCTAAAGAAAAACATGGACCCTTGCACCTATCTCCATGGGAATGCAGGGTAATTATGTTCTTGAAGGCAATGATGCAGTGGCTGTCAATTTGTCCTTTAGCCCAGGCTTCAGCTGCCCCTTTGCCCTGGTGAGGCCAGAGCCAATAAGACTCAATCAGTTCCAGCATTAGCCTCCACCAGACCTCTTGTAAATTATCTTTCAAACTAGCATATAGAAATAGGATCATCTATCATAATGTACCTTAGTTTGAACAAAGAAGACTTCAGAAAATTAATTTACTAAGGTACTGAAGATAGAACAGGGAAACTTAAGGTAGCACTAAATTTTATTTTAATTAATAGCACAAACTCAGCTCAGTAATGAGACACTGCCTGAGCTCATTTCTTGGCCGCTGATCTTCATCAAGCTCCCAAATGAACCAGATCTACAGGAACAGACATGGTCTAAGTGTTTTTTGATATAAAGCCCCTGTTTTATTCATTGTTTTCAGAACTAAAGGCTAAATTGTATGCGGCTTTGAGCAACCTGGGCTAGTGGAAGGTGTCCCTGCCCATGGCAGAGGAATTGGAACTAGATGTTAAGAAGGCCTTGTGAGATTTTGTTGTGAGGATCTTATTCTTTGGTTGACAGTCATGACAGACAAATGCAAAACTGCTTTATTTGCCTGTAGTGTGTAATCCCCCATTTTCTCTTAAGCTTTTACCTATCCAACACAATAGATCCTTCTTTTGAAGGCTGATTTTTTTTATTACAAAGGACTGTACAAACCGAACAATAAACTGTCTAAAACATTTTGCATGCAATTGCAAAGCACTCCTGCCAGCTAATCTAGTTGTAAGCTGAGAATGTCAAAGATCTTAAATTCAAGTTCACTTGAAATCTGTATCCTTTGTCTACAGTAGTTTCAGCTCTTTGGTTCTAATTATGTAGCTTTTTACTTTAAAAATACTTCATTGTTTTACTTGTGTTTATCACTTTGTGTTGTATTAAACAGAGGAAAGCCAAGTTACACAGTAAATCTACAGTGATTAGTTTTAGACTTGAGACACATGCTCACAAACAAACAAATTGCACATGGCCATAATAACAGTATGTATTTTATTCTTTCACTTCCATGGGCAGTCCACTCGGTCACCTGAAATTCATGCCCCATTACTCCCATTTAGTGTGATATTACAGTTGTTTTGATGCATCGTTTTCTCAGGTTGGCCACAGAAAACCAATAAAGCAAATGAGTCTTTTACAGGCTTAAGGGTATTCCGGATGAATGAAACACAGAGCAGTCTCCCTACATGAGGTACATCTCTGTACTTCATTAAAGTTGACAAACATGCTTATCTGTGGGGAAAAAAAAGAAAGAGACTAGAGAGACAGTCAAGCCAAGAAAAAGTGAGAAAAATGTTGCCACAGAACCTTAACACACCGACCTTTGCAGGGAGAAGTCACCTTGCTTTAGCCTCTCTCGCTTTCTTCTCCCCTTTCGTGCTCTAAAATTAGACACATCCATTTCAAAGGAGCCATCTGGGCAATCCTAAGGAAAGCAAGAGAGACCAGATCTGACATTCTCTGAAACTCAGTCAACCTGAGGGGAAAAAAAAGCATTTTCTTTCTCCTTCTCTTTCTGATTTGAGGAATAAAGCCAAGAGAATCAAAAGAAACTCCTACTGCGAAGCATAATAGGGAATGTCATTGCAGCTTTTTGTGAGATGATTCAAGGAGCTTGTTCTACCAGCATGTATCTGCATTTGCTTTATAACAGAGTGGCAGCCACTAGGTTAAATGCTTAATATAAGTGTGATTCAGCAAGCGACCTCCATTCAGAAAAAATACTGAAGCCTAAACTCTGCTATGTTTTTAGTTTCTCTGTTACATGTACTCTCACCTCTGGTCCTGTGTGCCTCATCTCTAGCCCTGTGTGCAGTTTTGGGTGCGACAATGTAAGAAAGATATAAAGCTATTAGAAAACAGCCAAAGAATGACCATAAAGATGTTGAAGGGTCTCTAGCGGGGAAGCTGTATGAATTGCTGCTAAGGTCCCTTGGTCTGTTCATACCAGAGAAAGGGAGACTGAGGGGAGACCTCACTGCAGTCTACAGCTTCCTCACGAGGGGAAGGGCAGAGCCATGCACTGATCTCTTCTCTTTGGTGACCAGTGACCTGACTCAAGGGAACATCATGGAGCTGTGCCAGGGGAGGTTTAGGTTTGATATTAGGAAAAGGTTCTTCACCCAGAGAGTGGTTGAGCACTGGAACAGGCTCTGCAGGGG
>VZRJ01005901.1:0-18660 GCA_013397565.1 Ptilonorhynchus violaceus | reverse complement strand
CAAGATATTCTTTAGGTAGCTGGCCCATTCTCACACTAAGCCACCACCACAGAATACTAGAGCCCAAAATACCGAGCAGCTTTATTTTACATCTCACACACAAGTACAGGAACGACCTAACCATAGGTATCCTAAGGAGAAAGGAACAGTGAGGCAAATTATCCTATTTATTTCTGATGTTGACAGCTTTTAGCATAGTTTTGTACCAGGACAATCTTTTGCCCTCTCTGACCCAAAAGCCATGATAATTTCTCCTTTTCACTTTTGCCTCCCCTAATTATATTAAGGAGTACCTTTCTGTGATGAGTGCCTTTAATTTCCATGAACAAACTCTGTAATAAAATAGCACTCCAACTGAACCAAACCCTCTAGAAGGAGGTAACTAAAGATTTGAATAGAGGATGACAGGCAGCTGCTGTGGAAAGCAATATGTAGGCCGCATATTAGAGACCATTTGTAGCTGAGAGACATGTCAGACCTCCATAGGAGCAGATGGAATAAGCAGGGAAGGTTTTTGCTAGGATTTTCTATAGCCAATTGTCCAAACTAATTGAGAACAGAGTTTACAATGGTTGAGAGACGGATTAAAATCAGAATGCACAGAAAATATCCCAGTTGCTTTTTGCCCACCAAATACTGGTTCTCATTGACTGATAAATTGGTTGGTTTAACTGGAATTGTGAAATGTAGGATTAAAATACCTCTATACCTAGCTATACAAGGGTAGCTAATGGTTAACCGCTTGTCTGATCCTTTTTTTTAAAAACAAATCACATTAATTGCCTCATCTTCAGTGCCATTTCCACAGTTCTTCCCTGCACTGCAAGCTCTGAACTTGGTTATGTTTTTGTCAATTTCTCCCTTTTTTGCCTCTCAGCTGTTCATCTTGAGAAGAAAGTATTTTTCTTTGAATCATTCACATTTTTAAATATTTCTTATAAATCTTCCTACAAATATTTCAAGAATCTGCCATCCAGCATCAATAATCATCATTACCCATGAATCCAGCCAGGTCTGTAATTCTTCCCCTTCCCTACCCCCTTTACTTTAAGTATCATTCCTCATGCTATGTCTAACTCAAGTAATTTTAACTGTGCTCATCATCTGGCTGTGATCTGCTTGTGCTGGCTCCTCCATTTCTTTCTCTGCTAGAGAAGCACGCTGCTGGGCTTAGAGACTGTCAGTGACTTTGATTTTTGTATTGTGTCAATGTACAATATTTCCTGCTTATCCAAGATAAATTTAATCTGCCACCATGCTGCCCAGAGCTCCAATGATTTTAAGTACATCTGGAGAATTTCACAATCCTCTGCAGACTATTATCAGCTGAAATAACTTAACCTTTTATCAATCCTTCATAACTCGCTGTCTACTTCTTTTATGGGCTTAGTAATGTGTTAAAAAACTTTGGTCCTGATATTGACCTCTGTCAAAGGTTAACCTGGATGCAAACTCCAGATCCCCACGCTTAGTTCTTTAGAGGAGAAGAGACAGCAAAAACAGGCTGCAAACTTGAAAAATGATTAAATGATTTATTTACTAACTCTACCAAGAATAGAAAGAATGAAAAGAATAATAAAAATATTAAGGCATAATATACAAATATCATTCTACCCCCATACATTCCAATCCTTCTCACTGATCACGCAAAGGACATAAACATGAGATTCTGATCTTATGATTAAGAGTTCTTATTGCCACCTCATGGGATAAAGAGAGTTCTTTCTGTAGTGTAGTGGGTTCCATCCCACGGAAGACAGTTCCCTACGACAGATCTTCGGCGTGGTTCCAAATCTTCCAGAAACACCACAGCTAGTCCTGGTTTTCTGCAGTGGTGTATCCTCTCTCCCACAAACACTCCGCAGTTTGTGGGTCACAAGAAAAGTCTGATGGGGTTAAACATTGTAAGAGTAAGTCATTCCAGCCTAAAGGCACCAAAGGCAACAGGCTCCTGCTTTACTCATAATCTCCAAAGGCTGCAAGCTTCATCTGCACACAACATAAAAATGTTCTTATTTTAGGCTGTAAGTTCCAAACTCCCCCACGTCTCATAATGTGATTTAAAAAGATATTTAGTTTGGTATTACTCCAGATCACACAGCACAGCTCCCAGAAAAAAGATGGATCTCGATGCTGGTAAAGATGGCTTCCCTGGCACTTCCTGCCACTCCTTGTCTTCTCTTTATAACATTCCTTTCACAGAGATGTCACATGAACACTAAGTGGCTCATAGAACTGTCCTTGACCTGTTTTTTAACCAATCAAATTTGTCTCACACCGAGTCAAACTGTGACAACCCCTAAGACACTTCTGTATTGACCATCTTTCAAGATCAGAAATATTCATTTTTTGAGGTCTTAAACTTTAACATACTACCAAGTTTCTAATATTATATAGCCTTATGAGACTAGTGGTCTTTTTATTTTAAATCTATACCACTATTTCTTTTATGGATGATCATATGAATTGTCTGAAATGTCCTGAGCCAGTTCTATTTGTATGTAGTTTTAAACTAGTTAAAGAAAAAAACATAAAATGCATTGTATTGAAAAAAATACTATCTTTATTAACAGGATTAGCTTTGGTTTTTTTCTGCTGCTTAGCAGTTTGAATTGTAAGATCACTAAGTATTTTAAGAAAGGAATAAAATAAAAGCCATTCCAGTTCAGTGATGTAGAAACCCGTACCAAAAATTGCAGAGTTAGTGGTAGAGCTCAAGGCTGCCCAATTCTACTTGTGTCTCCACTGAGGTGTGCTGCCTCTCATGCTGGCAGATCACCAGTCTCCCTGGTGATTATACCCGTTGTGAGGTATAATTTCTCGTGAATGCCTCTGATCGCTTTGTGGTGCTGAGTACCCAAATGGTATAAAGACATGGAGTGATGCACCATGAGAAAAGGTAATTGGTGTGCTTGGAAGGTACTCAGCTCCTGAGAGAAGTGGTTTTTTTTTTGTTTTTTTTGTTTTTTTTGTTAGTGAAAAAAAAAAAGAATAAAAATGAAGTCATTTTATTTAACTCTGGGCTCTGGGTAATAATTTGATTTTGTATAACCGGGAAAGAAAGTGAAATTAGCTGGACTGTTAGAATGGATTTGTCAATGGATGAATGACCTTTGGAAGTAAAATTGTGATTCACACAAAATGAGCATTTCCATTTTAGTTCATTTCCAAATATTGCTCATGATAGAATGTTTTGCAGAGAACAATCGCATTCAAGAAAATCTGCGTGTCTTCAAAAAAAAATGTGTAGAAAATGGGTGAAAGAAGAGTTCATAGGAATGAAACATTTAGCTGTATTAAGAGCAACATACATAAAATCCTGTTTCAGTTTTTAGACACATCAGATAACTCACAGGGCCATTTAGTATCCCACATATATACGTGTGTCTCCATGGCTAGAGGAGGAGTGATTGATACTAACTATAGGTAATATGACATACATTTAGGCCGTTCTGATTCTGGGAGAGGAATGTGATTTCTGTTCAGGTATCAATGCCTTTTTTCCCAATGATGTATATGATGTGGGCATATACTTTATTTGCTTCTTAGGTACAAATTGTGTTCCAGACTCCTAATTAATTCTGTAGGATGTTTTTGGTTAGTTTCCTTGTTCTCGCCCCCTCCTGCCAGCTGAGATTGCACATTCAGAGCCATGATAGTTTTCCAGAGATGAGGGCAATGCTCATTGTTTTGGGAACTGGCCAGAATCCATGGTGGCTAATAGAGACACATTCTAACTATTTATAAAGTCTAATTTTGAAGTCAGGAATCACAAGATTTCCTGTTTATCTTGCTTTTTGTATTTTCATGCAAAATGAGTCACTGACAGCTCTACCAGCTAAAACAGAGTGCAAGATGCCCTCTGAACTTGTTGAAGGAAAAGATGCTTGTTTTCCCCTGCAAACAACATGGGAGATAATATCAGGCCAGTGAAAAGATGTTATTATAAACTTGCTATCATATCTGCACTGTTGTGTTCTAGCAAATATGGGTAATTATATCTACAAAGATATAGCAATATGGGCTTCAAGGTGTGTCAACAGGCAGCATATGAATGTTTTGGGAGCTTCTGGTTCAAGGCTGTGTTATATCTTGGGCTGGCTTGTATTTGTGACTATAGGACAGTAAATATTTTTATCCAAGTATGTTATTGTGTGCTATTGTAAATCTACCCTCACTGGACTCTTGAGCAAACACACTGTGCTGGATTTCCCTATATTTAGACATCAATAGATAGATGTCCACTTGTGAGCTCGTTACTCTGAGTATGTGGTTAGTCTGACCTATTTTAGCCAAATAGTTCTTGATGGAACTAATGGCAAGGGTACGAGGCTTCTTCTTGCAAGAAGACTCTACCTGGCTAGCTCAGGCATAAACATCTGTGTGGGCAACATCTGCATTTGCTCAGATGATTCTCACCTAAGTTCTCTCTTTAAAATACTGCTTAATATAACAGTGAACATACTTTTTATATAAACATACTTTTTAATTTTAATTTGTAAGTTTATCTGAATTTTTAACATGGACAGATTCAAACAAAGGTACCAGGGGAAACTCAGGCCAAAAGCACTTATCTTCTATAGGATTAATTGACAATAGTGCTGTCACCCCCTTAAATGTTAAGCCTAGTCTAGGTTGAATCTACATATTGTCTGCTGAGTCTTTGAAAAAAGGATGTCATGAAAATTTGAAAAGGATTTTCTGTTTTATCTGTTCCTGCAGTAACTAGAGGCTTTTCCTTCTCTTCTACCTCTTTTCTTTTGCAAAGACACCCAAAACCCAAGCTATTGTTCCTAGAGCAGAGTGTTTCATTTTGGTGTGTCTGTGCTGAATGTTGAATTGAACATCTTTACTTGTGTTCATATGCTTGTGAACACTACTCCAGGCACATTTCATTACTGCAGATCTGTTCTTGGTGCTTATTGGGGTTCCCTGCAGACATTTGCAATTAAAGAACAGACACAAAGGACCCAGATTTTGCAAACAAGGGCAGACTGCCTGGGCTCTGCAAGTCTCTTCATGAGAATAAACTTGCTTCAGAGATGAAAGTGGCTAAGGTGGGCAGGGTGCTCATGAATGGACTAATGAAATAATTAAGGCCTCAAGATGGTAGTAGGACACCACCAGTAAGTGGGTTAAGCATGGTGCGCACCAGTGCGATTCAGTAGGTATGCAGTTCTGATGGTGTAGCACAAGAATCTGGGTGCACAGAACATCATAACTTCTGAGGTGCTAAAAGAGTAAAATTGCTTGTGTGTAAGCTGCCCTGATCACTGACTTCTTGCTTCTGAATTCTCTAACTCTTGCTTTTTAAATTTAACAAAGAGCCTTTGTGATATATTTCTTTCTTGCTCACATATCTGTGTGGCAAATCACATAAGTATGATCTATTTTCCACACCACAAACATCTAAGTGGTTTTATAAGTTATAGAATTCTGCACTGGAATTAGAAAACTTTATGAATGGTATATTTGGGGAAAGATGTAAACCTGGGAAATATTGTCTCTTGGCACCTGAGACCAGAAGGGAGTGATTAACAGAACTTTCTCTTTTAATTATGCTATCTTTGCTTAGTCCTCTGTGCTATTCCCATTCTTCTCAAGCTATTTTTCAGACCTTTTCTCCAGACACAGAGAAAAAATTGTACTTCAAAAATAATTTATAGATTAACAGGAAAGGTCATTTGTGTTCCAAGACTTTCCTGTTGCCACATTAACCATTACAACTTTCAATTCAAGGCTCTGATCCGCTTTTGTTTCATTGCCAGAGTAAAGCATGCATCTTTTCCAGGTAACTTTCACATATCCATTATTCCTTCTGTGCAGTGTGAAGATCAGTTCCTGAAAGGGCAGTGAAGAGCTCTGGTGTAGGAATGACAAAAGGCAGGCAGTGTCAGAGATCTTGCTGGCATCCTCAGCTTTCAGGAGACAAAGTCATTGCCAAGTCACGTGAGCTACTACATCAAAAATGCTGGCTGTCGTGCTTAATATCTCTCCTGTGAATTCAGGAGACAAGTGCATTTGCAGGCAAATGGAAGGAGTGAAAGAACTCAAAATGACACAATGGCCAAAATTATTACATATCCACATAGTTTCTTTGGAGCTCTGTGAGAAAAACATGGAGGAAGGAGGCTGTCTGGGATGTCTAAAGCCCACTTGTTTTGCCACTCATTGAATTGTGTGACTGTGTAAGAAAGTGCAGTTTAGCCCATTTCTAAAGCAATGAGATGTTAAGACTCTGGGCTGAGGCTGCCTAGTAGAGTAGATTTGCATAGTAATAATGTGATGGTAGCAGTGTGTGGTTTCGAGTGCAGGATCAGGAGTGTGGCTAATTTGACATCGCCTAGGAGACCTGTTTCACTGAAGCAGAGAGGGTATGCATTAGCGTGAAGCTGTAGGGTGAATCAGTTAGAGACATGCCTAAAACTCCTGCCTGCTCCTGGTCTGACTTTGAACAGCTTCCTATATTTTCATTTTCCTATATTTTCATTTTTCCTCCTACTTGAAATTAAGTGGGGAGGGGAGGGGAGGAAGGCAGCTGAAGATTGGTAAAAGGTAATTGCATGAAACCCCATTATCAATCTGGGATTCCATTCTAGGGAAAGGCACATCTCAATTTTATTTCTAACCTTCCCAGTAGATACTTTTTCTTGTACCTGAAAACCACCTGAGAGAGTTTCTTGCTTTCAATCTAAATAATGTGTGCATCCACCAAGAGAACAGTAGTTGGAGAAAGATATTTCAGTGCTGCCCACATTATTAAGAAAAATGTCAGCACAAACCACCTAACACATTCCTTGAATTACAAAAGCTAAATGCACACACCATCTATAATGAATGAACCATTTCCTGTGTAAATGCTAGGAAATCCAAGAGAGATTAGTCTGAGTAATGGAGTTAAAATCAAGCTAATTTGTTTGTGAGGCTATTGGCAAGTCAAAAATCTCCTTCACAGTTTTGTTAGGCAGAGGGGTGGAGAAAGTATGTGTGTTAGGTTCAGAGGCAATCAATGTAATTTTGTTTTTACCAATAAAGCTGGTTCTGCTGAGTGAAATGAGTTATATTCCCAGCTGTGTGGCTGAATCTAAGTCCAGTGCAGGCAAAGGTCTGCAACAAAATGGTTTGGATCTGTGGAAGCATAAGATGAGAAAGAGTAAGGAGGCCTGTGAACAGTTCTGGAATTGAATGAGGATACACTAAATATAGAGGGAAAAACAGGATCCACTGTGCTTCTTTACTGTGTCTGACATGTGCCTGGCAACCTAGAAAATTATGATCAGAACTGTGAGAAAAGAATCCTCATTCTGGATTTTTGTAACTTCATGCAAAATATTAATATCTCTATAGCCGCTTTCCCTCAGCTACCCATTCTATGTCGTTTCTTACATTTGCCTTCCCTTCAGGCACTATTTCTTCCTCTTTTCAGCCACTCTTTAAAACATCTATTGCTTCATGCTCTTTCCACTCACTGCATGCTTCCCATGACCAGTCAGTCCCAACTACACCAATTTCTTTGCTCTGCTATCCTAGCTGTCTCGTTCCTGCCCCTTTCCTTCATGGCAGCTTAGACTGGAGAGCAAAATGGTTGAATCCTCCATCCCGCAGAACCTCCTTATAGCTTTTCTGTTGACTTCAGTAGTTATGAGTGGAAATAATTTCATGAGATGTGAGACACAGGACTGAACCTGTGGTTTTTCATCCTTCTTGCCTACTAAAATGTCCCTTATATAACTTCAGCTTCACACATAGCTAATAGGGTTTTCCATGTTAAAATTTGAATAGGCTTGGAAGAGAAGTTAATTCTTCAAATGAAAATTCTGAAGCAACATACAGCCTTTTATTTCAAGTGAAAAAATATTATTAGTTATGGTTTTCACTGTTAAAAAGCTGAAAAGTAAGTGTATGAGAGTGTAATGGAGAATTAGACAACTGGGAGAGGACTCATCTGACTGGTAGTAGGTGCCTCTAGTAGACCTTCATGAGATAGTCTCTCTAGTTTTGTCTCATAGGCAGTGGAGAGAGACAGTAATTTTAAGATCATTATTGATCTTAAAGTAGTTATTTAAAATAGGTCAGACGAGTCACGCTGGATGCGGCACTTAGTGCCATGGTCTAGTTAACAGGGTGGTGTTAGGTCATAGGTTGTACTTGATGATCTCAAAGGTCTTTTCCAACCTAGTTGATTCTTCAATTCTATTTCTTTCCATTGACTATAAAGGAAACCTGGAGTGACTAGCTCTGAGGTTGACGCCTACAGTATGTATGTCTAAAGTTAGACAAAATGTATCCCACTCTCACTGTCATCTTAAACACTCATCATAACATGAAATTTCTTTCCCTTTTTTCTTCTTTTTTTGATAAATGTCCAAAGCAGAATGACATTTTGAGGTAAAATTAAAAAATATTTCAGCTTTCAACGACTGCCAACAAAAAGATCAATATTTGTGTTGAATTTTATATTTCCCTTAAAAAAGTTCAGTCTTGAAAAAACTACATTTTATGAAGAAAGCTTTTTAAATGAAGAATGTGACCTGATTCTCCCTGTCACAAAGAAAGTAGAGTGTCCCACCCCACTTGTCCTTAGGGGTTGGCGTTAACACAGCTTCATTGGGTCCAATTTGTGTCAGAAGTGGTGGCAATTGCATGACCAAGTCACAAGGACCTCGGCTAAGGACTGCAAATCAATTTCACATAGATTTGGTTCCATTGTCAGGTGGCAATAACTTCTGGTCACTATTGAACTGGACTTAGTTTGCACCAGTGGCCTAGAAGACAAAATAGAATTTATTACCAGTTCTTCAATCCGTCCAGTTCAGGAAAATAGCCTTGTATCAAAATATATCATTTATTTCCTTATACCTGCCTGGCAGGAGGGTAACTATAACAAACCACCTTCAACAGCAGTAGGATGTAGTAATATGGAGCAATTTAAGCATAATGGAGCTCAGAGCTTTCCAATACTGTGAGACTACAGGTTTTGGAAGGTAAGAAATAAGGTGAGGAACAATTGTGTGTCTTATCCCCAGTCAGCAGTCACTGTCTGTAAACAGCCTGCCTATTCATGTTTGCTGGCTCAGGGGAGATTTTCAGAGCACTTTTAAACCTGCATTAAAACTGTCTTAGACTTTGAAGGGGCCTAAGGTAATTTTCTTCTGCCTGCTGTGACTTTCTTTTCCAAGTCATAAAATTGCATGACTGATAGGTGGGTAATTTCTGAATTTCAACCTACATCCTTCATCTTGGCTGGTAGTAAACCCGAAAAGCGTATCCTGGTGTGGGGAGCAACTGTAACTCCATGCATTAGCCTGTGTGCTCATTTTACATTTGTCCATTAACACCTTCACCATTTGTCTTTCCCAAGTCAGACTGAATGAGCTGAGAGAAATCAATGTCTCTTTGTAACTACTGAATATTTTTTCCCCAGTAAAGTACTTCTCTAAAAAGTGGTTATGTTGAACAACAGGGAAGTCAAGATTTGTCATCACTAAGGTCAATAACAAATTCTCCATTGGATCAGTCATTCGCTTTCTGTCACTTCACACAGTACCAGCACAGGTGGTTTTTCATTCATCTCTTTCATATGATTTTTCTCAACCATTTGTCTCCGACAAAACTTTTGCTTGCAGTCCTTTATGACCAAATGGTAATTCCAAACCAAGTGTAGTTTCAGTAAATTCTGTATTTTTGTTAGACGGGTTCAATCTCTCCAGTGAGCAACTGAAATAAGCATCTTAAATTCTCTTCCTGCCTAGAGAAGACAAAAATGCATTCAGCTCCTGTGGAATGCCTAAACGCATGAAACATGGCAAAAAGTGCAACACACCAGGCTGTTTAGTACTGGGGAAGACAATTCAATGGTAAGTTTTGTACAAAATACTTATGGCTGCCTAACAAGCATATTTTAATTTCAGAGACTTCTGAGTCACTTCATACTTTCTATACATTTCTTTTCCTCTAGAAATTCTGACACCAACACATCAGGATTTTCTTTGATGGCTATTATTTTGTCTGGATACTTAAATCTGGATATTTCTTCATGCCTTTTGGATGCCCTATTGCAGTTGACTTGGTCAGGTTGTTCAATGCCCTAAGTTCAGAAATGTTTTCCAAAACTGAAGACACATACTTGAGGAGTCAAACGTCGTATTCACTTTTTCTTGTTTTGGACATTTGAGATGCAGCTTAAAATGTCTGTGTGCAGTGTGAAAGGCTTCAGAGAGTAACTTCTTCTGTGAGGAGGCAGCTCATTGTCCCACTCGCTGACACTCAGAAGATAAGCAATGTACCTAACAATGTATAGAAGCATGAACAGCTTTTAGACCCTTTGAAAGACAGGTTCACTACCCTATACCATTGTCTCATAACTGGAAGAGGGCTCACAAAAAACCAAAGTGTATTTTGAGTCCCTTTCACAGAAGCACAGTATCCAGATCAAAACAGCTATCTGTTAATCTCTATGAGAAATAACTTGTTCATAGGTCCTAAGTGACTGGGGATGGTTATAGGAACTGATTTCAGGAAGCTCAGCACAGTATCAGTATTTTCAACAGTACCTCATCCACTATATGTAAAAATCTCAGGAACTCACCCCCCAAAAGTAGCAGGAGTTGCTAGCATATATGGCCTTTGCATAAAAACACATTTCAGTTATTCTTTCCACAGGTGCTGATGGTCACAGACATTTTAAAAGCTCCCTCTCCTGCTCATTTCCTGTCGTCAATGTTTTTCTACCCTTGAGCTCTGCTAGGTGGGTTGATCTTCAGAGATGAAGTTCATATTGAAGAGACACCACTGATCTTGCTCACAGTCACATTGGATTTTCCCCTTTTTTCTATGAAAGGTTAGTTGCCCTATTTAGTTCCTCCTTTTATTTATTTCCTTAGTTTACTTATTTACTTCTGGCCCTGAGCTGTTATTGAAATTAGACTCATTGTAACAACATAATGTGCAGACTGTGCGCTGACTGTGTCAGATTAAGCTTGATAATATTTTATGTGTGCTGAAAGGGCACACACACTGCCAGTATAAGTATGTAGCACTCTTTGGCCCAGCTCCTGCTATGTATTACAAATCTCAGAAATGTGGTCATTACTTTGTCTTAGCTGCAAAATTACTTTTATTGAATTGCGGTTAAGGTATCCTGTTATTTGCAGGGGTTTTTTAGAGCTTTTCCATGTTCTTTCTTCTCCCTTTTCTCCTACATTTGTGGAAACATAATAATGCCATTTGATCCACACAATGCTCTGTAGCTGAATTTTCAGCCAAGGTTCACAATCTATTTAACACCATACAATCTGTGAAAATGAAGAATTATACTTGCCCAACTATGTTTTATGATTTTTGCCAATGTCTGGGTTAATACATCATTCATGAACTTATGTATCCTTGTTTCTATTGTGTCTGTAATTTGCAGCTTTTCATTATTTAATATGAATTTGTAGCCCATAGGCAGACTGGTGGTACATTTCTTACGAAGATTTTTTGAATCACACATAATATTATTGACTATATAACATATTGCTGTAGTATTGTTTATACTCCATTATTGGCTCTTCCTCTGTGTTTAAACAAAAAATTCCCAGCTTCAAGCTGGTTAGTCTTCCAATAAGAGATACTAACTCAAATATTTTACATTTTGTGTGTTGTGTTCCTTACAAAAATGTAAAGAGCATGTGGGATTCAAATACGGCTACTTTGAATGGTCATGAGGAGTGCAAGCAAATGTGTTATAATGGGAAAAACAAAACAACCCTCAACAAACCCTTAGGCAACAGTTTATGGGGACGTTTTCAAAACTCTTCCTCACACCCAAGATTGCCCATGGAGCAGACAGTTCTTTACAGTATGGGAGAAATGCATTATTAAAAATAGATACATAAAGATCCTATTGTCTACGTGCATCCAGTGAAATTCCCTTGTATGTAGAAGGTAAGCTCAGGGCTGTTTCTCATGCACTGAGCTTTAAGCGATGGAAAAGTCTGCACCTACAGCTTAAGTATGAATTTCATCTATAAAAAGAGACATTGATGCAAACCTTCACTTGAAAAGAAATCCTTTCAGCATCTTAAATCCTATTTTGAGAACTTTCTGGAGTTGTGTTTTGGGAATGGCATCTTGTTTGAACAATTATTCTAGCTTATTGCTCTGTCCACTATATGGCTGTTTTTAATTGTATCTTTAAAAAGATTAATTCCCATAATAAAACTGAGTTGGAATACTGAGATAGCACTCAGTAATTTTTCCAAGCCAGCACTTTGTTTCTAAATTTGACCCAAAAGAGTTATAGCTTAATTATGATACAAATAATCTGTCTTTCAACAGGCAAACTGCTTTTTTTATTTTCTCATTTGACAAACAAAACAAAATAAATGAAAAAAAATCCTATTAAAGTAGAAACAGTGAAATTTCAAATCACAGGAGAAGGAGTTATGAGGACACTTGAGAGGACATATCACCCATGCCCTTGCTCCGGTGAAGTCAACTATAATTATCTGAGGAAAGTTTGTTCTTCTTGTTCTTAAAAGTGTCTCCTGATGGATATTCCATATCCACTTGGAGATTTATGAGATCTACCCACTAGAAGGGTATTTTAATGTCGTACCTATCTCCCATATTGCATTTTAAATCCCTTTACTTCCTGTCGTACCCTCATGAATGAGGAAGAGGGATAATACCCTCAGTCTTTGGAGCATTCTTCTGAATATTTACAGGCTGTTTCCGTATTTCCTCTCATTATTCCCTTACCTAGACAATATTTCTGCTCAATCTTTCCTTATATGTTATCATTTCTAAACCTCTGACAATTCCTGTTTCTTTCTCTGTCTCTCTGATATGGCTAAAAAGCTTTTAAGGGGTGTCCTATAAACATTTTTTTCTTAAGAACTTCTTTAATGTAAATTTTAAAATTCATAAATATGTGTGTTTCTTAATGACTGCAGCACAAGGCAGCTGCTACTTATTTCATACTAAAAATCATAACTTTTTTGATTACTATAGTAGTAAATAAATAATTTCTATGTTTGTGGCACTATTGAATTCATGGGTCTTGAAAAAGTTTCTTGGATTATAAATTTATTGCCTGAAACAAAATCCAAATAACCAGAAGAGACTTTTTTTTCCTGAGTTAATGCACAGGACTTTGATTATAATACAATTTGTGAGACTTAGACTTGCACGGCACTAGTAATATCACGACAGTTTTTCAATGGTTTGAAAAGAACCTGAACCTCTGTTAATTTTAGGAAAATCTCACCTGCTGTCTCACAGAACCCAGCTGTAAAAGATGCTTGTGTCAGTCTAAATAACAAAGAAAGCCCATGTGTATTTTAGCCATTGTCTGCATCTTTTGGTGCTGGATTAGCAGCAGAAATTTGTCTTTTTTATGAAGGAAAAAGAAATCAAGAAAGCTATTTATGCTGAAAATCATAAAAGTTCTTTCCATTCTCTGCTGCATTTGAAATCTTCATCTCTAGTTCTCTGCTGGTGCATCTTGTGGTTTTTGCCTCCTTGTCACCTTGACAGTGGCTTTTGACCAGTCCAGGGTGATAGCCTTGAATTAAAAAGAAGAACCCTGTTTTAGGCCCTCTTGTAATTATAATCTGTATATAGTCCTGTTAATGAGGCGTACCTCTGTACCTGTGATTGTAATGGAGGGCTGCTGTACTTTGACCTCTTTTTTCATGTGACTATGAATTTCAATTTGCTTGCAATTCTGTTCCCCTTCCCCAGTGTTTATGGGCCTTTGTTAGCTATTAAAAGCAAGAAGGGAGCATGAAAGTCAGGCGGTTAAATGCCTAGTGCTTTAGTTGAACAGTATTCGTATTATATTCAGCAGAATAGGTTTTTGGAGTGCACAATCCTACTTCATGTAGGACCCACTTCCCTAGTTTACAATATAAAGCTCATTGTCTTTTCCTCCTGCAGTTGAAGAGGCTGAGACTTCCTGGGAGCATTGTTAATGGGATGTGTGGAGATCTAGTGAATAAAGGGTGTACTGAACACAGTTCAGATGGCATGCCCTATTGTGTCCTTCCACTTACTGACAGCAGACTCTCTTGGCCAGCGCTGCTATTTTCTGCATTGCTTTTCCCACAGCCTTCTCCCATCCGAGGTTTCCTCTTGTAAATGAAAGAAAATAGTATTGATAGAATCCATTCTGTTCATGTTCCAGGTTGCTAAAATGTTCTTGTTCCTAAAGCACGATGGTGAGGAAAAAAATGAAGTCATTGCTGCCTTTGTCATTACCTTGTCAGATTAGGCACCATAAGCTCATTAAAAATGCACAAGAGGTATTTCTCCACTCTAACATATGACTGCTTTTGTGGGCAGGTTGCTTGGACTTAGGTGTGTTATCCTGGACTAGCTGCTGTGTCAATAAGATACAGAGCCAGGTCTGCCATCTGTGTCTTTCCTTCGCTTCTGGCAGTATGAAGTAGTATGGCAAAGAATTATGGCTTCAATTCCACAGATTTATGACAAATTATAACATGAAACTGCATGCATGTCTGAAGGAAATAAGAACTGCTGTATGGCTCCCTAGGAGGGTAATTCACTCCTTACCAGCTGCGGGGTGAGGAGATCTAATGATCCAAGAGGAGGAGACACAAGCCCCTACAACAGTGGTTACTTAACAAATGCAGTTTTCCTTTCTGATCCACAAACTGTCTGTGGACACACCAGACTAAAAATAAATTAAAAAGAAGTAATTTTGAACGTTCTCAATTAACGAATTTCAAGGAAGCTTTTACCAGCTTCCTTCAATGAGTGCCAAGACTGTGCTGGGTAGAATCGTTATGCTTATGTGGAACCCTGGAGCACAGTGGAAGTCAAGGTCAGAGCCAGGAGTTTACTTTAAACACCTTTACTTCTTGTCTAGGTGATAATCTCTGTACTGGGGTGTGTCCCAGAGCCATAAAATGCTGTGTGCACAATCTCTCACACTCATACCCACACACTCTTCCTCTTCCTGCTCCTCCTGTTTTCATACATTTGTCTTGATAGTGGATGAGCCCCTTCCTGTCACCCCACGTAACCTCTCAGCTGGAGACAATATTGCTTAATTGAAAAAATAAATAAAAAAATCTTGTTCTACAGCATTTGTTGGGAAGGAAGGGCTTCTCTGTTCTCCACACCTCCTTTATCATACGCAGTGAAGTTAAAATGTTCATACTTTTAAAAAGCTTTCTCATTAGCAATTATTTTAATCTCCTGCCAGAAGGACTGCAAGAGCTTTTCTCCACTTAGGCTCATGCTTAATCTGCTGTTGTTTGTTACCCACATTAGAGCCGACTCAAGGCTCCTGTATTAAAATTACTTCAGCGTAACTTGTACATATATCAGCTTCATATCTCACACGTCACGTGAGGAGGAATTATGTGCCTTTTTTTTTTTTTACCACCTTTATTTAATATAATCCATATATTTTGCACAGATCTTATGTATATGATTTTCTAGGATCCTATTATGGCTTTGTATCCTTACCTGTGGTATATGAAAGGGAGGAATTGGAGTAAAAAAATGATGAGGCAGACAAGCCATGAGTGAGTGGGTGGGAATAAAGGGATTACGGAATGGAAAAATGATATCTACTTCCAAGAATTAGACCTACATTTTTACACCTTAGAGTTGCTCTGTCTCCAAGACTCTGTGAGTCAAAAAGTGTTTCCTCCCACTTAATTTGAAGGAAATAGGAAAACAAGAAGCGTGTTTTCACACCTATATGAAACAAAGCTGAGTGCTTGGCTGATACATTGGCATCTAGATGGTTTTATGGTTATGATGAATCATGTAGTTAACATCATGTAGCTGATAGTTTAACTCAGATTCTCAAAAGTCCTAAGTGTCCCAATGTCCCATTCTTCTTCCCAGAACTAAATAGGAAAATTCATACAGAGCAGGACTGTTAATCACTGTGCAGAATCTTTACATTTCTTTCCTTAGTGAAAGGCTCTTGATATGGGCCTGAATGTGTTTTAAGCCAATTTCATTGTCTATATATATTCTCAAAGATGTACTAAGGGATATTAATATTTATTAATCATTACATTCAAACCTAAGGACACAAATGAGAGAAAGTCTAAGGATCCTTTCCACAAAAATGCATTTTTCCTATTTCTCTAAAGTTTGTGAAAAGGATTTAACATACACCCCCTCCGACCCCTCAGAGCATTAATGACTTTGCTTTCAGCCAGACCAAGTTTGTTGTTATTTTTCTGTTGCTCCACCTCTTTTTTCTTGCTAAAAGACAAGGCTCAGAATACTGCAGTGAATGATAGGACAGGCACCACCGTTTAAACAAGAAAGACCTACCTCAAATGAAAAAGCGTCAGAAATATAATTACAAAACAGTTAGGAAAAGGACTGCTTTATCTAATAGCTCTTTGCCCTATTTCCTAGTTTTCATGAAGAGAAAGAGAATAACCAGTCTTTGGTCTTTTTTTCGTTCTTTTTTTTTTTTTTTAATGTTAAAAGACAGTTTATCTGGAATGTTGAGCCGAGTTTCATTTGTGGTTCTTTTATCTTCTCCAGATGGATTCATCTAACACATACTGACAGTCTGCAATTTTATGCAGCCAGTGATGGGTAATAAGCTTTAGGTGTTGCATTAAATAGGATCTTTGTTAGAACTAAATGCTCCTGGCTGCAGGCAACAACCATGTGAAGGACAGGACAACCATCTCTGAAACAACGTGTTGGATAAAATAAAGTGGAGCTTCAATAGGACTGAAAACAACCACCATAATTTCTCTGATTTGTCACAAATTTAGTGCTCTATGTACAGGCCAGGTGAGAACTACAGAATGTAGCTTTGAGAATGAGAAGCATGAAATGCTATCCATCAACATATCAGTGTTCAGTGCATCTCTGGCTACTTTGGACCACTCTTGCACTTTCCATTGCCATTTTCCCAGGTGGCACTTGCCTAAGCAATAAAGCAGTAATCATAATGAAAAGGAAATGCTAGGAAGCTGAGCTAAAAGTCAGCATTTATGATTAGTGAGAAGCTGCAAACACACCAAAATTTTTGAATTCCTTATTTAACCCATGCTTTACCATGATGGCAACCAGCACATTGCTACCACAAGTGTAAGAAATTCAGTATCTTAGACATATTATTTATTGCCTGTATGTTTTTCTTGGCTTTCAGCCCAGGTGTCAGAGCAATTTGTTACAGATACTTTTTTCTTTTTTTTTCTTTCCATGGTGCTACTCCTCAACTAGCATGTGGGTGGCAGGAACACTTCATTCAATACTTCTATCTTCAGTATTGTACCACTGGGTTCTTTTCATTAGCAAATATTTTATATGTTCCCTTTGTTTGCACTCGTCCTTCACAAAAGCTGTTCACTTCATTGCAGCCTGGGTACTGAGACCTATTCCCTTGATAAAGCTGGGGGAGATTTATAAATAATTTTGTTAACACCTTGTCATTCTTGAGGAGAAACACAGCAGACCATCCATAGCCCAAGCTAGGAACGGGGGAGCATCTTTCCTTCAGACTTTGGAAAACTAAGGAGCTGTGGCAAGGTAGTCACTAAGGAAGAAAGTACAAAGGATCATGTTAATGATATTTTAAACTTGTAGGTGGGCAAGGAGGGAGAACAGAGGGAGAGAGAGAGAGAGAGGTAGTTTGGAGGAGGATGAGTTAATTCGTTCCCTGGCCCCAAAGTGGATTTTGGTTCCTGAGATGCAGTACCATTCACTCACTAACAAAAGAAATTTTGGCTGATAAAACACACAGATGCATAATTTAAGTTGCTTAATTACGTTGCTAAATGGGAACTCTGATGCTTAAAGAAGTTGGGGAGGCCTGGTAAAGTTATTGACTGTACTATCCTGTGCTTCTGACCATATTAATTTAAGTTGCTTCCATGGTCCTCTTCCAAACTCAAATCCTCTTTCAGGGACTCATTAGAAGAAAAATTCTGTCTCATACTTCTTGCCATGGCTGAGCATGGATGCCCTGTCAAAAAGCAAACAAGATAGCAATGAGCAAACAAAGCTCGTTTGAGATAATCATCAACTACATATCTGAATATTTTAAGATGGACATTAAGTTTTCGATGCCTAAAGTTTCGGATGCCTGAAATTTTAGATGTCCAGCTTGAAAAGTAATAAAAGGAACTAATTTTCTATAAGAATCATAGAATCACTAAGACCTCCAAGATCATAGAGTCCAACCTTTGACTGAACACCAACTTGTCAAATAGACCATGGCACTGAGTGCCATGTCCAGTCATTTCTTGAACACCTCCAGAGATGGTAACTCCACAATTTCTCTGGTCATTCCATTCCAATGCTTGACAACCCTTTCAGTTAAGAAATTCTTCTTGATGTCCAGCCTGAACCTCCCCTGGTGCAGCTTGAGGATCTGTTTTCTTGTCCTGTTGCTGGTTGTCTGGGGGAAGAGGCTGATCCCCATCTGGCTACAGCCTCCTTCCTGTTGTAGAGAGGGATAAGGTCTCCCCCTGAGTCTCCTTTTCTCCAGGCTAAACAACCCCAGCTCCCTCAGCTGCTCCTTGTATGACTTACTCTCTAGGCCTTCTGTCAGCTCTGCTGTCCTTCTCTGGACACACTCCAGCACCTCNCCTTCTCTGGACACACTCCAGCACCTCAATGTCTTCCTTGCAGTGACAGGCCCAGCACTGGAGGTGTGGCCTC
>VZRJ01005874.1:0-48253 GCA_013397565.1 Ptilonorhynchus violaceus | reverse complement strand
CTGCCTGCCTGTGCTGCTTGCTGCCCACTGCCGAGGTTGGTGGAGCCGGGCTGCTGCCCCACGGGTTCGCACCAGGAGCGACTCCCACCTTTCCCATTCACCAGAGCTGCCATTGCCATGTGCGGGTCATCGCACTCATGCCACAGCGCCCCCTGCAGCCGCAGGGGAGTCACTGCAGCCGCTATGCTCCAATGGAGAATTCTCCCAACAACAGACAAGGGACTGTTACGGGGTTTATCTGTTCTCTTATTGTTGCCATTTAGCTGCCTTGTTATATACATATATAGATAGATAGATAACTCTAGTAAAGAACTGTTATTCTTTTTACCACATCTTTGCCTGAGAGCCCCTTAATTTCAAAGGTATAGTAATTTGGAGGAAGGAGGGGGGTCATTCCCTATTTGAGGAACGTTTCCCACCTTCATTGACAGACACCTGTCCTTCAAACCAGGACAAGCTTTCACTTGCAAGCTGTACCATATGGCAATTTCCTTCTGCACAAAACCCATCTTGCACTTCCACAGACCTCCTGGATCTACTGTCTTTAGGCTGCACCTCACTGACTCTCTGCAGCGGGAGTCTGGATTTTTAATCTCTTGGTCATTGTGATTATTCTGCTGCTGTGGCAGCTCATAATAACATCATATGACTTGCAGTTACGCTTGCTTGTCTGTAAATCAAACTTGTTAGATGTTTAGTATTAGCTCTGGTGAGTAAACAACAAAGTTCATTAAGGAAATTTCTGTATGTAAAATGCACAAATGAGTATTGTGTCTTCAAAGGTTATGTTAGGCAAGTTATTTTCAGGTCACTCATCAAATTCTTAGAAAAGAGGCATTATTACTTAAATGCATTATTTAAATCATGGTAGAGAAACAATAAATCCAAAATCTCCTGGCATAAGTATGATGCAAAGACATCATTTAGATCAGTTCTTAGAGAAGAACCATGTACATGAAGCTGAAAAGATGATAAATACCATACCCTCTGTTATTATTCATGAAGTTATTCAGAATGCAGAGGTCTGATATGATTAGAACTCTGCAATTGGATGGCCAAAACAGAATACCAGTTCTGCAAATAATATCTTGGAGCTGTGTTAAGATAGAATAACTGTGATGCCATTGTCACTTTCTCTGTCATCTGTGGTTAAAAAAAGATATCTGCCAATAAATGAAAGAGAGGTAACTTAAGAAAGCACAGCACTGCTGCTCTGATGATTAATGAAAGACTTCTAGGGGCTGCTGGCCAAACTTGGCACTGGAAATTTGCAAAAGGTTCCAAGTGACCCTTCTAATAAACACCCCAAACTGGTTTCAAGCATTTAAATCAAGAGATGTTTTTAAAAATCTTTTTGAAGTTCATGATTTATGTAGTATCTTATTGGTAGAATTATACAGGGAGAATAATTTGCCCAATTAAAGCTAAAATTTATTGTATGGCTATGGAATCATTTTCTGATTTGAAACATTGATTTGTTTTCTGTTTGGTGGTAGCCTTACATCATTCCAAGTTACAATGGGTATTAAACACATCAGATTGACTGCAGTTGTTTTCTGGACACTTCTGACACTTGCATTGTCAAAGAGAGAATAAGAGATTAAGGGATGAAAAAAAGTTCTTAAAATTTAGTATTAATAACTTAATTTTTAATAATTCTTCATTGAAGACGACTTAGGTACCATTTTCAAACCTTTTTAAAAATCATTATTATTGGAAAAATATCCTTAAGCTCAGGGATTCCAATATCCAAACACTGTTACAGAATTCTGAGTAACATTTTTTTGGCACAGGACATTTTAATCATTGGACATTTCTAAGACTTCTTGTCTAACAAGAAATTGTAATCTTTTCATTATTTGTGAGAGTTAGTTAACACATGTACACCTTACCGATCAGATAAGGTGGCAAGGAAATTTGGATGACCACTATTCCAAGAAGACAAAAAGGGCTGAACTTCTGTTTAGGGTAAAAACCTAGGAGTTAGGAGGGCTTGACTCCCCGAAGACCATAAAAACACACCTAATGCATCTACGTCTCCAACAGATGATTTTTTACTTTCTAAGCCTTGCTGGGATATTAAGGAGAAAAACTTAAGGGAATATTATGATCACAGATTCTAAATTAACCAGTTCTACTGGTTGGCTCATAATCCTATGTATTAGAAATGGATTAATATGAATTAGGGAATTATTCAAGAGACCAACTTCTGACCCTTTCCAGCTTACATCGCTTTATCAGAAACGGTACATGACAAGAACATAGACAAATGTCACATCAGTGTGTTGGTACAACAGTGGTGTCAGTAGCATGCTTTGGTGTGCTTGAATGAAATAATTAAGGTTAGGAGATGCATTTCAGGAATTTTTACTACCATTGGTTGTCTCAGGTGGGAGAAAGAATTGAAAAAACAAAACAAAAAATGTCTCAGCCATGGGACTCCCCCAAAATAGAAGACTTGTTTTAGTGCCTTTTAGTGGGACAAGTTGTATGTTTAAGACAGCTTATTTCTTACCAAACTTTCTGTGAAAGTCACTCAGAGCATTACTGAACTAGGGGTTTAAAACAATTTTTGTCTTCTACTGATTTTCAACCTAAGATCTATTTTCAACCAAAGAAATGATTTTGAGTTATGTTCTTTGGAGGAGAGCTTCAGAAATACGTGCTTGCTTATTTGATAATTTTCCCCCCAATTTTGGTGTAAATTTCATTCTACTTTACATTGGGTCAGTCTGAATGTATTCACAAGTGGTTAATCAGTCTGGTTTTCATGTTTTGATTTAGAAAATAAGAATGTGTATCAAAATAGCTATTAAGGATTCCACGTTACTTGAAAAACTCTTATTGGACTTCTCTAAAATAGCAGGTTGCTCAAAAAAATGAGCAGAAGAGACGTTCTTGAAGATAAATTTTATGGCATTAAAATAATCTGTTTACATAAATAAATTTTTATCTCTCTTGTGTGCTCAATATAGAATTTGCATTAATTAAAATTTATTAGAAAGTTATAGTACCCAGGTGTCGTGCTTCACCCTCATCAAAATGAAATACTTTCCTTAAACAATTGAACATTTTCTTCAGACTTCATGAAAAATATTTCAATAAGAACTACAGAAGCAACAAAACAAAAAAGTGGTGGGAATTCACAAGATTCGTTTTAGCTGACCTGAACCTTGTCTAGTTGATTTTTGAATACCTCCAATTTATTTTGCTCTCTGACTCTTTTCTTAAAATGTGGGACTTTTTTTGTACCTCCTTTCTCCCCAAAGAAATGAGTTTACGACTGTCCCCATAGTTGTATCCCCATAACAATTTTGACTGCAAATGGACTTTAACAGAACCTCTTGGATATTCAAGTGGTGTGGTCGGGATCCCACGAATTGCACGCCAGATATGTTTGTCATGGTTTGGACAAACTTAGGAGGAAGAGTCAAAGAGCCTCCTCTGCAAAAGATAGGGTCCTAAAACTCCCTTCCCCTCCCCTTAAGAATTTCTCAGAGGAAAGTGAAAAAAACCCTGTTTATTTAACAAAACCCAGCAGCTGGGGGGGGGGCGGGAGGTGCATGCAGGCACCAGGGGAAGGGAAAGGAAAGTAAAAAATGAATAATATTAGATAATAAATCTCTCATGATGAAGACAACCTGGATGAATCAAAGTCCTGAGTCCTTGACAGGTGTAGCTTTACTCTCCCAGGAGCTGGGGTGCAGACCAGGCTTCCCTAGGGTCATGCTCAGGCCCCCCTGGTGATGGTATTCCAAACCGAAGCTCAGCTGAACAGTTCCAGAGGAAGAGATAAAACCACAGTCCCAGAAAAAAAAAAAACCAGTCTGTCTCTCTGCTGAGGAAAGAAACTGAAAAAAAGGGCCGAAGAGCTAGCTGTCTCACCACTCTCTGCTCTCCAGCTGCAGTGGGCAAAAACTGGCTGACGAAGAAAAATTAAAAAGTGTTCCCTTTGCATGCAACTGCAGAACAGCAGCCGGCAAGAGCTCTCTCCCGAGAACCACAACAACAGCTAGCTGATAAGTAAAAGAATGTAAACACCTTCAAAGAAAATCAAAACACAGTGCCCAGCTTCTCGAGCCAGCTTAAACACACAGAGTTAATATTCTTTCATTAAGCAGGCGATTGGGATATATAGCATCATAAAGTCACCCCAGGACATCAAGCTTAGTGGTTTCTAAATTGTTTGTCTAGGATATTTGGGGCATATCCAGACAGATGATGCATCAGGCAAAACTTCGGTTTTTGTCTAGTCTGAGTTGGTGGAGTACAGTGGACCATGAAAATCTGATTTGAACTAAAGAAACAGTTGTGATCGGTCAAATAATTTGTTTCTGTTTCCTTATCCCAGTACAAGAAAATTTTCAGTGAGGCAGGAGTTTATAAGCACAAAGCAATATTTGAAAATGAGATTTGAGATCCAAAATCACTTAGGAATTTCTAAAAAATCTTCTTCATACATCTCAAATCTGTGAACATGAATGAGAGTGTAGGGAGAGGGCTGAAAGAGTTACAATGAAGATACAGATGATAGCATGCATGGAGCTGTTATTCAGTCTTTCCCGTGAAACTACTAAAATTTTTGAAAAATAACTAAAATAGCAAGGAAAAAGAGGACTACTACACTGTGTTTAATTTTTTAACAGTGATGTAATCTTTAAAATTTTTATATACATTTGTGTATAAAATCATACATTTGTTTTTAATTAACCCAAAAATTCTTGCAGTTAATACAGAAGTTGTGTTTGTCAGTGAATGTTTCTAAGATGTTTTAGAGAAAAAAGAGATATTATATGCTGTTTCACTTTGTATTTCACGGATTTTCTGTTTCACATTGCTTATAGACCTGGAATGTAGTTTAGTTAGACATAATCAAGGATTTAGTCCTTGATCATGCATAATATAATGCAAATATATATAAATATATATATTGAGAACAGAAAATTATTGGGAATTTGACCTCACAAGGGTTGAATTGAAGACATTTTTAAACCATATGCCAATCTCTAAGTACAGTAGAAGTCATAAAAGGAATGTCAGGGAGAGAAAAAAAGACAATACAAAATAATAAAATGAAGTAAACAGGCAAAGAAAAAAATAGTAGAACAACCCACTTTTTAAGACTTTAGATCTATTGCAGAATACTCTCGGACAAAGAGAATATCTGATGATCTCTGCTGTCAGTGATGCCTTAAGATTTGCTTTTTATACATTTTTCATATATTCATAGCCCTGTAGACTACTGTTGCATAGCTATATAGCTCCGAGTACCCTTTCTGTTAGATTTTAGGACAATAAGCTAACCTTCTCACACATTCCGGAAATATTATTTGATCTTACTGTCAAGGAGAGAGCATTTTGATTTTGTAACCAGAATCTGAGAAGACATAAACAAGAAATAAGGCAAAGAAGCCCCTGAGCTGATGTCAGTGGGGCGGAACCCAGGGGCTAGATGACCTAATGGACTTCTCTTTAATTGGACCATATTCGATTGATATGCTAATTTGTTAAACTTATAAAAACTGTAGAAATCCGATGCCAAGTGTGCATGTAGCCACCTTATGCACCTGAAAGCTTTCAATAAAAGGACCTGCTTTTTTATCTTACTATTCTAATATGGTTGCAAAGTTTTATCTCCTCTGTTTTAGGCACCATCAGAAGTTCCACAGTGATTTTGCAGATTGTTTGATAGATCAATATTTCTCATATCCAGAAGCATTGATTTTTAGGTAAAGGTTTTGAGATACATGAAACAAACATCACAGCGTTATAGGAACAGTTTAGAACACCAGGCTACAGACTTGTCCTTTTCTTCTTTTCATCTTTTTTTCTCACTATTTTTACCTTCTAAAATGTAGAAACAAACTTAATTAGTCTGTGTCAAAAATATAGAAAACAAATCCTGGGGTCAATTTTAGTGCATAGCATATATGTAGCTATAGTTGCTACCATATATGAAAAATAAAGAAACAAGGACCTGGAAAATAAAAAACTCTGGAGCAGGTAGCACAGGTACTTGTCAGGTTGCATAAATATATGTATCTTGTGAGAATTCAGAGCATAGGTTTGATGCTGCCTTTTACATAAGGTTTTTTGTAACTAGATTGCACTGATTGCTCTGCTGAGACAAAGCTTATGCAAGCTTGTATTTTTTTTCATCTTTCTTCTTGTATTTAAGTTATGAATTATGAAACTTCCAAAAGAAAAATTGGATTTTTTTCTGTGTAATAGGAATTTAATAAGTCATGACCTGAGGCTGTTTCACTGAAGTGAAGATTCCCAGAGTATCTCTTTCACCTTTAGGTCTTTTTTTCTCCCCTATATTCACATGAGAAACAATTTTATCCCCTTTTAAGAGGACTCCTATATTTTTTCCCAAATGAATTGGAAAATTCCTTTTTGTGTGTGTATAGTCTCACTAAGATACTATTTGATTTTGAGATTATATTCAGAATTCTGTTGCAGGGAATTGCTTTGTGTCCCTGAAGTTTCATCAGGTCACTGATTTACAGTAAGAGCCACTTTGGAGAATCTGTGCTAATCATTCTAGTTATTTCTGACTAACACAAACTGGTAATTACTTGTTACCCACAAAAAAGTGAGTTATGATAGGAGTTAAGCTGCCTGTATTCTAGGATGTTTGTTTTGTATGAATGCTTTTAGCTTTTCATTGTAACTCTGATATACACATCTTGTTTAATTTTGTTCTGTGTTAAATGACATCATCAATGTGTTCAGCACTCCATAATAAATAATCCATTATTTAAACAACTGTGTGAAATGTAAAGGTATGAGAGTAGACGCCAAAACTTATATTATTGGCAAATGTGGAATGAAGTTAAACTGCTAATAACATTAAGTTCAGGCATGACTCTAGCCATCTTTTCAGTAAGACTTGTACCTTGGGCAATAGAACCAACAGGAACTTTTATTTCTAACTTCCTGAACTACCAGTTCTTTTTGAATTTTTATTTTATACGTTTTTTTTCTAAACAAATGTGTGTGAATAAGAAGTTCATGGTATTAGAAAAGAAATCCTTTCCAAACCCAGAGGTCATTTGTGACATTTATTTTTAGCTTTAAACAGCAGACTACATAGTCACAATTGCTGATTCAAGTTTTCTTTATTATTTGTTTTGGTAGATTTTAACAACTTGTTTGAATAATCTTGATACTAACTAAACTTAATATAGAAAATTCACACTGGCTTTAAGTTGCAGTAAAATCTTGCAGTGCAGTGTTATTACTCTGAATGTAGTGTCTTTCAGAGCAAGCTGATGATAGCAGCCCAGTAACTTTTTTTTTTTGCAATAACGATATATCTCAGCATTAATGATTCAAAGTTCTCCATGGCATAATGAGTTTTTGGAAGTGAAAGTTGCTGATCAGCAGACTCTGGCAGGCTCCTTCTCTTTCTAGGCTGTGCAACCCCCCCAAACTGTAATTTAAATATCAGTATGTGTTGAGAGTTTCATTTTTTTTTTAAATTTCCTTTGTGCTTGCAGTTGTCCACAATGACGTATGAGACACCTGGATTTTACAACTATTATCCATCTTTATGATATTTCTTATAGCAGAAATACCTATTATGTCTTTTATATCTATTATATTTTTCTGATATAATATTTCCTGTTGCTTACTTTGACTCATTTGGGGAAGGTTTTATTATTCAGGGTTATTTTTGTGCATATTCCAATTTTAGCCCTACCTGTTTTATATCTAAAAGTATATGATCTTTTTCCAGAAAAAAGTTTCAGAGGTTATCTCCATAACATATGTCTGCTATAACCACGGTAGATAAGAACAGCACAGGTAGATTTCTAACAATAGGATTCTCTTTCCTTCAGCAGTATTTAACAGAAGTATTCATCATGTCTTCTAAGCACAAAAAAAGAAAAAAAGGAAAGGATGAGTGTTTGCTAGTGTTATAACCAAAAGGCTTTACTTTTTCATGCTATTCACATTTCTCCGTATTCATGAAAATAAATGAGGTCTCTGCAGTCAGACCATCTTACATTTTGCAGTATGATAAACTTTTAAGGATTTCCCAGGGTAAGTCCTCAAAAAAACCCAATCACTCCTCTTAAATAATGTTCAGAAAATCTTCAATTTGATATAGATATGATTCTAGAGAATATTTTACTGCTTCCAAAACTCAAGTACTTATGGTAAAGTCCATCTGCATATTTTCTGTATTAGTTGTCAGTGTATAATCACAAAATTTTTGTCAGCTTACCATAATTCTTCCTAGACTTTTTATAGTCTCTAGCATATTGTATTCATCTCTCTAGTAACTTGTTAAAACTTTAAACTTCTAGCTCATATTTTCCATTAGAAATTGGATTTTACCCCTCCATGCCTCTCTGAATCTTGTGAAGAAAACATATGTATTACAAGTATGGGGTTTTTTTAATTTAAACTCGAGATATTGGTGGAAATAATTTAAAAATACTAGACAAAAAGTAATGGGAATTATATATACTGTGAAATTTTGTCTATTCTGATGCTTAATACAGAAAAAGCAGTCTTCAATGGAAAACTGATTCTGGTCTTGATTGCACACATTGGGAAAAATTATATGTAAAATTATATATTTTGAAAAAAAATCCTTTACTTACTCTCTTTTTTATGATAGGTTACAACAATTTTAAAAATTACTTATAACCTTTCTACAGACCATTCCTGATAGTGTTTAGGTGTCAGAGTGAGCTCTAGCTGGTAATAGCCTCATCCTAATTTATCCATTTTCTCAAGGATCTTTCCACCTTCTACACAACTGCTGCATGGCACGTGCTATGGCTACACTTACACAGTACATTAGTCCTTTTCCCTACTAGCTGTGCTTCAAAGGTTTTAGATCTTTAAGCTAGAACAATTTCTCCCTGTGGGTTGTAAAATAGAGGTTGAAAACCACAAGTGATTCCACTCTGTTTAGAAATGGCTATTCATCACCTTTATTCCCCAAACTCTATGATGCCTGACTCTTTCATTTCATTAGTCCCTCCAGGAGAAGAATCAGGTCATAAACTGTCACAATTATTTCAGATAGAATGTACTGTAGAATGTGGTTGTAGCATCAGACCTAGATGAGGAAAAATAGAAAGATCTTCAGCATTAGTTAAATGAATGGTAAAAGAGCCTTTATCTCCTCTGACACAGGAGTTAGCTAACAGAGGAATAGTCTTAAAATGCAGAGTTAAACCAACATTCTCGGTCATGTCAATGTCATTTACTCATCACAGACACACTATGAAAGAATTTCTTAACATGAGTAGGTATTTATACCAAGCAGTTTTTTGCTTGTTATTTCTACTCGCAAACCTGAACTCTCCATATCAATTGATTTATCAATTGATTTTTTGTAAGTTTTCTCTGCTTTTAGTTGGTTATTTTGATTTTTCTTTTCACACTGTTAACAGAGGCACATAAGCTGACACGTGTGGGTTCAGTATTGCATTTGTTTTTAGCATAAGAATGTTGTACTCTAAAGGACTAGTAATAAGCCAAAACTTTGGAATATATTGTTTCAGTAGAAGATTTTGTGAGAGGGGTAGATATTTCAGATTAAGATTTAGATCAAAATGTGTTTCAGAAGAGCAGTTTTTCAATCAGAACATTAATTTTTTGTGGGGGATATTTCAGCTCACATCATTTGACATTTTTGCAGGCAATGTATAATTCAGATGGTCAAAGGGATGGAATTTATATTAATGCACTCAGCTAAAGTGTAGCTGTCTGAGTAACTGATAATAAAACCTCTCTAGAGTTGTGTCTCTCTTTCTAGAAAGGTCCTGCTTTCATTTTGCTTGGAATTCCTGGTCAGATGTGGCTTCATGTGTTCAAATGTCACTGGTGTCTAATGGATTTTAGGCCATTTTCTGTAACAGGAAAGAAAAGATTAACTGTTCTACTTTAAAAAGGGATGAAACCAACTAAATGTTATTTATTTAAGTAATTTAAAAGATGTGGTAAAATATATTTTTCATATTTGCATAATAATGTTACTGTAACAGAAATCTATTTCTCTCTCTCCAGATACATGTCAGTGAAACTAGATCATACCAGCATGAAATTTCTAGACTAGATGGAAAGGACTAGGAGGAAAGATAGGTGATATTAAACTGGGTTGCTTACTACTTATCTTGAGTTTTTCCTTTCTGAAAACTTGAAACTGCGCCTCTGTGCATTAGCCGTGATTAATCTGCTCAACTTGGGTTTTGTTAAGTTTGTGAACTCCATGGATAAAAAAGTACCAGCCATGTCAGCAATGTCAGTGGAGCAGCTTATGACTACCTTTCTATAAGCTAAATTATATACAGCATCTCACATTTTCAGGAATGATTATGATTAATTTCTGGGTTTTGTAGTTTGTTTGTGAAGTATTCATGATTTTTCTTTTCTTTCCTGAAACTGCTACTTCTGAGAGCACAATTAAAATTTTCTCAATTTATGTATCACTTTATAGTAACCAAAAATATTAATTAATTCACCTATATATGTGGCTTGATGCCAGAACTACACCTAAGAGTCCTGGGGACCTGTATCATCTCTTCCTTACTTGTATTCCTTCCTTATATTACCTTCAGGTAATATAAGAATAATTAATGTTTTGCCGTATGTGGAATATAATATACATATTCTTATGTATATTCTTATAATATTCTTATAATATAATGACATACATCGAATAATGAGCTAATGAAGTAATTTCAGATTTTTAAAATGCAGATTGGAAAAAAACCAAAAAAATAAAAGTCCACTAGACAATCAGTCTTTTACCTCCCGAAATTCCACAGGTATCTCAAATGTGGGTTGACTAATTGGAATACCATTCAAAATATCTTTTAGGAGAACATTATTAATGAATTTGAGTTCAGCCATGAGCATGTTTCAAGAAAAAACAAGAGTATTCTTGACTTTAGTGTTCCAAAACCAGCTTTAGGTAAAGATATATCACTCTATTTTAATAACAATGGTAATGCTTTGGAAAACTTTGAACAATGGTGTCCATGAATTACACCATTATATTATAATTTTAGCTGCTATGAAAAATTGAAGAGTTCTCATGAATATAATAAAAACAACCTGCATTATTCGGATGATCTTGAACTTTCCACCTTAACAGAGTGAGCTTGACTTAAGGCATGAACCATATACAATGGAAGTAGCACCTGAAGGATCATTTTGCTCCCTCAAAAGTGAACATTTTGGGGGTTTTTTAAGGTTTTTTTTTAGGATATTAAATTGGGGCTTGTAGGTGTTTCAGGTAGAACAACTATCTTTCCTCACCAGTTGTGAGTATTCTAGCTGGGCAGGAGGGATTTTTAGTTGAAGTCAGAAGAGCACTTAGTCCAAAACCTGTTTAGCAGTAGCGGGGGCAACGTGGTCAATATGATACAGTTCCATCAGTTCCACTGCAGTAAGGTGGCTGCTCAGCCTTGCCACAGCTGGAATACATATGCAATGGGGAATCCTTATATGTCTCAAGTTTTCCCTTGCTCAGGATTCTTAAATAGTTGCATGATGTGTCTTTTATTCTTACTTTAACGTTTTTCAGATCAAAACTTCAAATCAGGGAAAAAATGTGTCCTTCCATGTTGATGAAAGTGAAATAATAAGCATTTCTGAGCCTGTGCTGGTTTGAAAGTAAACCAGCAGAGGATATTAACCCCACACAAATACCTTGTGAGAGATTTTAGGTCAGAGTTACAATTTTAGTAGAAAGGTTAGATAAATGTAGTAATACAGAGACAAAACTGGCTTAAAACGACAAGCTCAGAGTTTAACCTGATACCCCATTGACCAGGGTGGTAGCTGTAGTGTGATTAAGCAGTGGTAGCAGTGCTGTTGAAAGCAGTGGTCCTGGAAAAAGGTCTAGTCCTCTGGGTGTCCAGTGGTGGTGGTGTCTCTCAGTCCCCAGGCCTTTTATGTGGTGGTTCTTAGGTGGTACCTTTCCCAGGGCGGAGAGTTTCACAATGGAGGTGATGTAATCCGCTCATAGACTGAGGAACCAGGTGTGTACACAGCTACTGTGAACGACCCATCGTTAACCATCTTATCAAGGAATTCTGTGGATGGTGATAGAAGAGTACTTTGGTTAACCCAGGACAGACCCTTATCACATACCTTCTGGATCCGAAAATTTGTTCCAAACAGAGCAATATTTATGTAGTACACCATAGTGTATGGTATGATTATCATGTAGAATCGAAAAGCGGTCCTCATTTTTTACAGATGTTTCTATGTGCCAAAAAATAAGGTGCTAAATATCTGCTTAGGAGACACACATTTTGCTGAGAGTATTTCATCTTAAAAAGACTATTGCACAACCTATTGAAGCAGATATTATTTTAATAATTGTATGTTGTCCCTCTCCTCAAGGGAATCAACAGCTCTTCCCAATTCAGTGTTGTCAGAAAAACTTACTTAGTATCCCTTCCAGTCCTGCATCCAAGCAATTTATGAAGATGTTGAAGAGCACAGGGCCGAGGATGGAGCCCTGCAGAACCCCACTAGTGACAGGTCCCCTGTGTGATGTCATCCTCTTGACTATAACCCTTTGTGCCTGACCCGCGAACCAGTTGCTCACCCATCCCATGATGTGTTTATCCAGCTGTGTGCTGGACATTTTGTCCAGAAGGATCCTGGGAGGGATGGTATCAAAGGCTTTGCTGAAATCCAGTGACTGGCTTCCCTTGATTATCAAGGTGGGTTACTTTGTCATA
Organism: Ptilonorhynchus violaceus; assembly: GCA_013397565.1. NCBI lineage: Eukaryota > Metazoa > Chordata > Aves > Passeriformes > Ptilonorhynchidae > Ptilonorhynchus > Ptilonorhynchus violaceus. The sequence continues at coordinate 35,528 of VZRJ01005874.1, read as the reverse complement.
AAAAGAAATCAGATTCAACAAGCAGAATTCTAATTCTATCAGAGCTTTAGGTCTCCTAAACTGATCCCTGGCTGCATGAAAACATCTTTGTATTCTTCCTAGGCTAAATAAAATGAACTTTTATTTTTCTAATCTCTACGCCATCCTCCTGGGGGCCACTGAGTGACTGGCTGCATCATCTTTAATTGCCAGCTGCTGTAAAAGTTTCCTAACCCATCTGCCCTGGGTTAGGAAGAAGAGCACAATGACAGATAAACATTTCTTCCTCTGTAGTGTAACATTTTGCTCGTCTTCGGGAAAGGAGTGACATTTTTCTTCTGATCTAGGAAGTGTTGAAGTTTGCTAACATTCAGCCCTGGACAGAAGTCTGCCTCTTGCAGCTGTTTGTCCCCGGTGTGATTTTGAGCATAGAAACAGTGAATCACAGGCTTCCTGTTAAGGTCTCTGGTAACTCTGTTCTCTCTGTTGACAGAGGGCCGGACCTTATCAGTAGCTGATGAGAGATCAGCCTAATAATGTTGTCAGCTTTCCTTCAAAAAGTGTATTAAGTGAAAAAGATTATTTGATACATGTTTGATAGCATCTTTGGTACCTTGATCTAAGATTTTATCTTTTACTTGTGTGCTAATCCCACTGGGACTAGAAATATGTGTAATGACCTAAATCAAAGTTTATGAGAAAACAACAGTTTGGAAAAGGTTGGAAAGACAAATGGAAGAAATGTCCTTTGAAGTACCAAATGATGATATAATTTGCATTTCTTTTTTTTTTTTTTTAAATGAGGTAGTATATGCATTTATTATTTTTCCTACTCATAACTCAGTTTTTGTCATTAATTGCCTATGAAGCTTTAGAAAATGAAGCCTATGGCTAATAAAGTACAGGGGCTTATGTGTGATTTTAAACACATAAATAACGCTATTGACTTTGAGAAAGTAAGTCGTGTGTAGTAAGATTTTAATTTTTATTAGGAGTGCACCTCTGAAAACAATTTTCTGATAGTTCCTATTTTTGTTGTTGTGCATTTTTACACAGCCTGCAGTGCATAAACTTGGTCCCTGTCACAGGAAATGGAACTAGAAGACAAACTTTAAGGATACATTTAATATAAATACCAAAGATCTTCTACTGAAATTTTGTGGAATACACTGGTGTTAATTTTTATTTCAGTTTTAGTAGTTATTGGCCCCATTTCTTTTTCTCTCCTGAGCTGATCTTTGTGACATATTATTCTTATTTCCTGTTTTTATTTCAAGAATTGGATTTTCATCAGATGACCCATAAAAATAATGGACTCCTGACCTAAACTTTGAAGAAACAGAGAATAAAATTAGTCTGATTATCCAAAATGTTAAAAAAAAAAAAAAAGAAAAAAAAGCAGCTTAAATTGCACCATTTTACTGTGGTAAAAATAAAATGGTTACTACATCTCTAGGTATGTCCAGGAAAGAGAGAGTAAAAAATTTAACATAAATTTGAACATTGTGTATCCTTAGGGATTTATTTTACTTTAGTGATTTTGTAACAGATTTATTTATTTCAAAACAAAAAGTATTACAAAGTACACTTTAGAAAGGATAGCCTGACAAAATGCAATAAACAATTTTGTGCCTCTTTTTTTTTTAACTGTAATTTCTTGCTGAACTATAGAACTGAAACTAGTTAAATTGAGTGTGAATTGATAAAACAGTCAAATTTGAAAGAGCTGGATCTCAGTGTCTGTATAAAACAAGAGAACTAAAGAATTAATCTGATATCACCCAGTCATTATAGAAATGGCACATTAAACTATGAGGAAAAGGGGAAAATTTTAAATGATTTCAGTAATTTATTGCTTTCCAGTGATCTTTCAAGCATGCACAAAAAGACATTTTCTCAATTTCTTTTCAATTGCTAGGCTCAATATTGCATATTTGGTGTAACACTCATAATGTAACACATACAAGAAGAACTCAGGCTTTTTCTACCTATAACTATCTTTAGGCTGAACTTGCACCAGCCTCTGCTCAGTGGGCCAGTGCTCCAGCCCTGACCACCACGATGCCCCCCAGCAGAGCTCACTCTGGTTTCTTGATGTCTTTCTGGTACTGCTGGGCACAAAATTGCACCACCACCTGTGGTCTAAGGAGTGCAGAGTGGAGGGGAAGAGTACTTTTCTGTTAGCCACCTCTGCTGCAACACCACACCACTGGTTTGACATATCTCCAGGAAATGCTGTTTGTGAGTACAGAGAAGGTTTAATCTCACGGGCTAGAGTAGAAAAATACATCTCCGTCTGAAAGTATACAGTGCTTTCCTTACAGAGAAGACTAACCTGACAACTACTGATGTCATGCTTGAAAAACTGGCTATGCATCATCTGTTGGAGGAGAACACCAGCATTTGATTCCTGTAATTTGGACAGTTAAAGTTAAGTGTGCAACAGAGTGTAGGACTGTAACTTTTAGAATACACGTATTGATTTTATACAGTTTTCTGGCAATATTTCTGCTCAAGATAAAATCTGCTTGCTTCATCCATGGATGGATGCTTCATCCATCATCAGTAACACTGACTGGTTTTAAAAGTCAATGTATGGAACCTAAGTAGCATCGACTCATGCCTGTAAAAAATTTAGTGCCTTAACTATTTGGCAATGCACATTACAACTTTTGTTGTGTCCTGAGATTCTGAAAGGCTTACTGATATTTATGAGATTACCATGAGCAGAGTTGGTGTCATATTCTTCCATCCTTGCACAGTTTGCTTTAAAGTCAAGTAGCCTGGGAATGAAATGTTATATAAAAATGACCAGCTTCCTAGTGATCCCTAACTCAGACATTTTATGTTTTCAATACAGTACGTACTATTTTGAGTGAACTAATTAGCCACTTCCTTTTACTAAAATCTGCTCTGCTATGTGTGTGCCATCTGTTCACTTTAGTCTAGAAAAAACAAACTTTAATTCGGCTCTGTAATTATGTCACCAATCAGTTCGGTTTGTTCATAGTTCACTTATCTCTTTACAAAGGTGCATCAAAATAAACATCTATTTGTACAAAAAGTGTTCTTGATGGTATCACATGAAAGGTCCTACTTCAATGGATGTCCTTGCCATACATTCTTCAAGACACAGTAATCTATATTCTCTTTGCTAGTTTGGAAATATACCTTATGGCTGTTTCTCAGTGAGGAGAGCAGGTTACTTGTATACTGTGCTAATTACAGGCCCAGACAAGGAATCAAATACAGATACAGCTCTACATTAAAAGTATCTCGAAAATCATATTAAAAAAAAAGGAAGCGCAGTGAGGTGTCTATTCAAACAGAAAATTCATACTACTCTCTATCATGAGACCCCCATGAGTAGCCACAGCCAACCAGTTGTTTCAGATGCAAACCTTCAAGGTCTTTTCTTTCCCTTCCTACATATTTTTGTTTCAAGGACATTCTGAATTTTAGCAATTTGAAATGTTTTCCTTACAGTTATCTGATTTAGTTGTAATTAGGGTAGTGTTTGACTTTTCTCATTTGACATGTTTGTTTAAACAGTTCTTTCACCTTCCTGGTGTTCATATCTTTGCATTTATTGAAAGCAATCAGTAAACTTGAGATAGCTATCCAGGGGTTTTCTCTGTTAGACCACATTCCTCTAGATCATATAGAAGATCTCTTGTCATACGAAGTAATATATTGCAGGACAGGTTTTTCTTTACAATCCTAACAGGAGTAATCAGAACTCATTATGGTTTGGCTTTCTCTTTATTAAATGAAATATCCAGGGGGAAGATGGAGCCAAATAAAACTTCAAAGGGACGTGACCTGAATTATATACAATACTGAAATGACAGTTCACTGCTAAGTGACACAAAAGAAGGAGAAAAAAGCCCGTTTATCTAGGAGATTGGTCTGATACTTGGTTCGCATTCCTTTCAACGTGAAACACAGTAGTAAGATATTCTTAGGTGTTTCAACAGTGTAACACTTGTAAGGAGAGGCTTCAGTTAATCGAACTCTTCAAAAAGTGGCCAGTTCTTTTAAGACAGGAAGCTTGTCTTTTCATCTTTTTGATAGCCTCTGGGAATGTATTAGATTTAGACTAAATCATTTGGCAACAATTTTATGACTCTTTCCAAAAGTATTGTCATGGGTTCTTATGCTACTCTTAGAACATTGCTGGCCTTACAGAAAAATTGATAGCAGAGTATAGTATTTCCATCACTTGCTATTCATAGCAGTATTTAGAGAGTCGGCATTTTGTTCTTGAATCTCAGTTTTATGCAGCAGAATGTGAGCTAGTAGATAAATAAAGCTACTCTTAAAATTTGAGTAATATCTCTAGCCATTTTTGCAATTTTGAAAGCCAATCATTTATTCAATTACTTCATTAATCTTTCAGTTTATGTGATGTCTCTGAAGAGTCTCAATTTTTGTAATTTTTTTTATAAAATACTCAAATATTTTTTTCAGGACTCTCATAAAATAAATTACACTGGGATTTTATGAATGTTCAAAATTAACACTTCATTGCTTGGTCCAAGAAATCACACATATCGGATGAGATTTCTCTTTTTATTTTGCATAATAAAGGAATTCTTGATGGAATTTGCCTGTGTAAAATTTGTCTGCTCCTAGTCATCTCTGACAATCTAGCTTGAAAGTTTTGCTGCAGTGTGTATCTTGGTCAGCAAAGTTTATGTTAATTCAAAACAAAATGTGGCAAAACCATAGTTGTAGTAAATTTGTCTTAGGCCAGTTTTGTATTGGCAGAAGACAGTGGTAGCCACACCTCTTAGTGATTTATAAAGACTTTAAATCAGACTTCTAAGAAGACAAGTAGGTTTGGCTTAAAGTGTTTTTCTTTGCTGGTCATAGATCCATTGCTACTGTGCTTTTAATTGGCTTGGACTATGGCAGAGATGAGGTAAATCAGTGTGCAGACATAGTGTCATTGGTGACATCTTGGTCTAGCTGAAGGTATCCCCACTCACTGCAAGAAAGTTGTACTGGATGACCTTGAAAGGTCCTTTCCAAACCAAGCCATTCCACGATTTATGATTCTATGTGCTTTCCTTCATGTTTGCAAGAGAACTTCAAGCCGATCCAGTCTAGGACTCTCCAGGTGGTGGTCCCTGCCAATCTTGGGTCTTGTTAACCCAAATTCAGCACTGTGCTAACCATAGCTATATCACCTTTGATATGTAATTGACTGACAGTTGAACAGTTTAAAATGTGAGTATTCAGTAATCAGTTCTATCTGTCCGAAAAAATCTTGGTGAAATAGAGTTAATATCCTGGGTACTCTTAGCAACTTTATCAACCTTTTTTTAAATTTATTTTTATCGTTAAAAAGAAATTGCCTTCATTCTGTTTTAATTTCATGTAGACATTTAATGCATATATTTTTTATTTTCATGGAGCTCATCCTCATTCATACCCATTGATCCCAATTGTGGCGCTCTGGTACTTTTTTGTTCACTACTTCCTGATTTCTAATTAATATTCTGGTTGAAGAAGAGGTTTTCCCTTTCACTAGGACACTTTTAGCTTAAATCACAGATGTGTACATACATGCATGCCCACGTGCATACCCATGTGTGGGCATGCACGCATGCAAGCCCCCATCATGTATTTGAAATACTTTGTCCTCATTTTTTTTTCTTTCATTTAAAACATTTCAATATTTATTTATTCCAGAGAACTAAATTGATCAGGAATCCCTTGCTCTTCTTTCACAGGAAACTCTTATAGCATACTTTTGAATTGCATCTGTTCTCTGGTATGATCTCAGGTAAAATCTCCCTTTGAAAGTTTCCACTACATTGCTAATAAAAGCACTGGTAATATGCAAAGGAAAATAAAATCTTTTAAAGGGATTAGCAAAGAATGACTGGAAAAAAAAGTAATAACTACGACTTATCACTAGGAAATTCCAACAAACTCATAAAATTATAGAAGAAGTGATAGTGTCTAGCCTTTTTCAGGCAAATCGAGAATTAGATTCAACTTAAAAATTGACACTTTACTGGAGTGAGACAAATACTTCTAGCTGAAAAAGCAGTGATGTACCCAGAAATTATGCACAAATTCAAAACAAAATGTCTCACGGAATTTTTCATGAGAAAAAGTCTCTGCTTTCTTTCTTTTCTAAGTTTTAGTGAAAATTCTTTTCAGTATTTATTAAAGAACTTTAGAACAACATCTTTCATTTAGATTATGGCCTTAGAAAATATCTTCTGGGTTTTATTTCCTTCAATATTTGTTGTCTTGTCAGGGAGGATTATTTCTTTTCAAAGAATACTTTAGAGAAAACCTTGGTAATGGCTTCTGACGGGCACCTAACACAAACAAAATAATGGTTAGCAGATTCACGTGCTGCCAGCATGAAGTTCCGTAGAATCTGGAAGACTGAGTGCTGTGCAAGGATGTGTCTCTGGACGTTTTATCTAACATTTGCCGTTTTAAGAATTATGATGGTATAAAAGTTTGGTCTTTAACAATTATTTTGCCCTTATTTAGGATTCATAAGAGCTTATGCATCTTGAAAAGAGTGTAATTGCCTTTAAATTTTTATTAAATTTGTAATTACCTCACTGAGCATTATCTAGTGTTAGATAAGAAAAAAGGACAAATGCTATTGATCGCAGTGGCACTTTACATAAAAAGAACAACTGATGAGGATTCCATACTGAAAAAAAGCAGGTTGAATATAACTGAACAATTGAATATATTGCTTTAATGTACTGACTTTGAAGTGTCCCAAATTATTGAATTCCGGTCGTTGACTCCATCATGAACAATACATGTATTTAAGACCTAACTGAGTTTGCAAAGTTGCATCTATCGATATAATAACAACAAAACCGCTTTGGCAACTTAACAGCAAATCAGACTTAGCTTGCAAGTCATCTAAGAGTGCAGCTAATCTTTATCAGAGCACATCTCAAGGAGAGAGTTCTACATTAGTGAGATTTCATGACTTCTTTTGGACCCAAAAAGCACATAAGTAAGGTTGAAAAATTTGATTTTACTATTTACTTAAATTAAAATCCAGTAGGTAGGGAGCAAAAATGTATTTAATATTTCAGATTTTTTCCCCCAAAAAGGGCAGAGAAAGACTGAAAATAAACATACTGTATTGTATCATACATTATTTTTTATTTTGCTCTCATAAACATAGTTCCAGATACATCCCCCACACTGTCAACTGTTTTCTACTTTTTCTTATTTAGAAACAAGGGAAAAAAATGCAAATAGTTGTCCAGGACAAAGAAGTGATATGATTATATTTTTATTATGTCAGTGTTTATATTTCATAGGCTTTGGTTTTCCTGATTTGAACAGAGATTTTGAGAATATGAACTTTTAATCTCAGGAGACTTCTGCAGAACACCAGTGAATTAGTAGCAAAGCTAGAAAGATAAATATAACCCAATTTTTTTCTTGCTTAACAATGGCAAAACATAATTTAAGCACCTCATACAGAAAGGTTCACAAAGTAATTTTTCAGCCACCCATACTGAACAGATGTGCTGTCACATCTTGATTTCTACTTTTCATCCTGTTTTGATGAAAGCTTTTAAAGTGCGGTGGAAAAATGTGCTGTGGAAAGTCAAAGCTCAGCATGGAGGAACACCTGTGTTAGCAATAGTTCACCAGGGATAAAATGTGGGCACACCTTAAGAGAAGGAACACTGAGTCAGCTTGGTGCACTGCCCTAAGAGAGGTGTGAGACAGAGAATGGAGCAGCATGGAGGTGTTGTGGTCATGGTCTGTTTAAATGTAGGTAAGAGGAACCAAGACTAGAAATGACCCAAATGGTGACTGAAAGTTGAACTTTGCATCATCAACTTGACCATACATTTTATTTTTCAAGTGCCCGCATATGCAAATGAAGTAAAACCAAACTATGTTTTACATGTATGACTAAAGTCACTCAAACTTCACCTGGTCATGAGATGATGTCAACTGAAATATTATCTTTTCCCCACCCCCGAATAAAACAATATGAATACATCTTAAGAGGGGAGGAAGCTCAGATGAGACTCCAGTTTTATATCCTGGGACAGTCAAAAGGCTGTACCCATCTCCTCCCCACGGGAACACCTATAGGGTAAGCTTTATTCTTTGGTAATACTATTGCTTATCCTTTCTGACATCAGTGTATTTATCAGCAGCAACTTCTGAACCTTATTCTGTCACAATAATCGATAACTTGCACTCTTTCTGAATCCTGAATCTTGTTGAATTCTGCCAGGCTTATATGTAACCCACACTATTTGTGCACTTGGGATCACAACTGTGGTCAAACTTACAGTGTAAATCATGTTATTTGTGTATCTGGCACATTTACAGACTTGCAAGTGTAGAATTGGCTATCTAAAATACTACCTGTGGAGGATCTACTGAGACAGCAAGGAAACACTTGTTTAAATTGCATGTGAAAGATTTTACAAACACCAAGATTTGTTCTCCTTTTTGTGTTCCTTCTTTTTGAATCAATTTCCACGGGAGTTATAACTCTTCTAGTAATTTCTCTTACCTGACAGAAATCCCGTCATTCTTTTTTCCCTCCTCTTCATTTCTATCTCATTCGTCCCATCTGTTTTCAGACAGTATCTCTATTAGTGAATTTTTTGGCTTTCAATTCTTCTACTGTCCCGCTGGATGTCATAATAAACTCACGTGTCTTACATTTTATTGCCACATTTGTTCACCTTTCTTTATGTTTCTGAAGCCCTTCTCCTTAGCTTGCACTGCAATTTGGCTTTGATCCTGGTCTCGAAATAACCAGTTTACACTATTGTAATTTTCATCTTCTTTGATCACAGAAAAGAGAGGTCTTCATTACTGTTATGAAGATATCATATTTAACCGGAGATGGTGGATGGTGATTTAGACGTACTCTCTTGATTTCAGGTGGAATAGAATTAATTTCTTCTCAGCAGCTAGTACAGTGATGTGTTTTGGAATCAGATTTAGAATAATATCAATAACACACTGATGCTTTATTTTTTGCTAAGTCATGTTTATCTTAAAACAAGGACTCTTTTTTTGTGAGGGAGCATATCTGGGACAGATGACCGAACTGGCCAAAGAGATATTCCACACCACAGAATGTAATGCCTAGTATATAAATGGGGAGAGCTACCCAGAATGAAGGCTGATTTAGCTTTGTGGACTTTCCTGCAGGAGACAGTTTAAATAACTCTATCAATTGTTTAAAAAAAGTCAGGATTTTGTACTACATATGATAACATCTTATACTATTTTTTCCTACTGAAAGTTTTATTTGCAGTTGGGTAACACTTGGGAACACTTACCATTTGCAGCATGGCTGCCTTTTGTGCAGCCATGAGATCTGAGAATTTCCCAAGCAAATTAATATTGTTTCTAGATGTGTACACTTAAGTATTAAAGATGATTAGCTGGATGACTCAAGTCCTTTGAAAGATGTTATTTTCTCACCCCAAACCCCATTCCTAATTCACTCAGCAGAAGATATCTGTATTTTGCTTTTTGACAATTCTTTGACAAATTTTACAATTTCACTTCCTTTTGGAAGCAAGAGTCAGCACATAAATAAGTCAGTTATTTGAAAATATATTTGAAGTAAATTGTGAAGACAGCCTTTAAAAGACAACCCTTTGATCCGGACAGAGATCACAGGCTGGATCAACGGGCTGAAGACAATTGGATGAGGTTCAATAAGGCAATGTGCCAGGTCCTGAATTTTTGTCACAACAACCCCAGGCAGTGCTACAGGGTGAGGGCTGAATAACTAGAAAGTAGCCCAGAAGAAAAGGAGGTGGGGGTGCTGGCTGACAAATGTCTAAACATGAGCCATCAGTGTGCCCAGGTTGCCAAGAAGGCCAATGGCATCCTGGCCTGTATCAGCAATAGTGTGGCAAGCAGAACCAGGGCAGTGATTGTCCCCCTGTACTCTGCACTCTTGAAGCTGCACCTTGAGTTTTGTGTCCAGTTCCAGGCCCCTCAGTTCAGGAAGGACATCAAGATGCTGGAGCAAGTCCACAGAAGGGCAACAGAGCTGGGGAAAGGTCTAGAGTGTAAGTCATATGAGGAGTAGCTGAGGAAGCTGGGGGAGTTTAGCCTGGAGAAAAGGAGGCTCAGAGGGGACTTCATTGGTCTACAACTGCCTGAAAGGAGGCTGTAGGAAGGTGGGGATTGACCTCTTCTCCCAGGCAACTTGTTGACAGGACAAGAGAAAATGGCTCAGTCTGTGCCAGGGAGGTTCAGGTTGGACACCAGAAGGAAGCATTGGAATTCACTGCTCAGGGAGGTGGTGGAGCCACTGTCTCTGAAGTGTTCAAGAAATGACTGGATGTGGCACTTATTGCCAAGGTCTAGTTGACAAGGTGGTTTCAGTCACAGGTTGGGCTCAATCACCTTGGAGGTCTTTTCTAATCTTAATGAGTCTATGATTCTATAAATTCAGTTCTCACTGATTGAGAAATAATTAAAACAGCCTGGTAATTTCAGCTGCAACCCCAATACAGTCAAAATAAAAATTTTCATGGTCATAGAATGGGGATCTTCCTGAGGTCTAGGATAAAACCAAAACTGACAGAGAATAAAATGAAGCTAAAAAAATATCATCAAATATGGCTTAACATCAGGCAGTGATTAAGAAAAGTGGAAAATATTTTTGCTTATCTAATCCGTATTAAGCTCCAAGACAGGAGACTGTACAGTCTTTTAGTCACATTGTTGCGGAAGTGATGTTGCCTGAGGCCCTGCCCTACTATGTGGTTATGTTCCTGTAGTGTTTTATATACGTCTGTCTGTCTGTCTGTCTATCTATCTATCTATCTATCTATCTATCTCCCAGGGCCTTGACTTCTTGCAAAAGTACACATTGTTAAAGGATTAGTTGCAAAACGGTTGCAAAAATATGAATGATGATAAGATTAGGACTTTGGGTCACACATTTGTGTGCATTGTACCAGAAAACAGATGCATAGATTTTTGGATCTTTCATGGGAGTGGCACTATAGACATGCAATGCATACCTCTCAGTTGACCAATGCTTTATCTTTCCCTTTCTTGTGGTTTAAGCTGTGAACTAAGTACCACACAGACACTCGATCACCTGGTAGAATGGGGGAAAAATTCAGCAGAGTGAGAGAACTCATGGCTTGAGTTAAAGCCATTGTAGTAGGCAAAGAAAAAAGAAAAATAAGACAAGGAATACATTTACTACTTCCCATGGGCAGGCAGGTATTCAGCCATCTCCAGGAAAGCTGGGATCCACCATGTTTGACCTTGAATTGGGAAGACAAGCACCATGGCTCAGAACTTGTCACAAAGCAAAATGATTGTGCTGTTTGTGTAGAATCACACAAATGCTTGGTGTGGTTTACATTGAATCTAATCATTCAAGCATCATTTAGTCATCTCAGCTATGAAGCTTCCTTCTCTGTCATATTAATTTACCACAAACTTTACAGCTTCTGCAAAAATTAAAAGATTTTATTGTATTGTCTTAGAATGTATTTTGGTGTTGACAATTTTAAGCTAATAATAGTACTTAAAACATCATCATATAATTCCCAGATGTAATCATAATGACTGCGCCTGACAGTAGGACAAAACGTTTAGTTGTCTGTCATTTGAATTAGGGGAGGAAGTCGTACCAATACCTGACAGCAATATTCCTTCTTATTCTTTCATGATAATGAAAATTACTTTTTGCTTTAAACGTGGTGTGCATAAGCAAGAAGGTACTGGTTCAGGAAGTGAGAGTACAGGAAAAATACATTCCCTGTTGTGAAGTTAATGCCTTATTCTATTCCAAAGCAAATGGGAACCAAACATTACATGGTTTGTTCAGTTTAGTCAGCTGCTAGTAAAGTGAGAAAAATTCACAGGTGCCCTGTGGCAAAGACATGTTTGTGTATACAGACCACGCAAATGGAGAAGCTACGAAAAACTGAAACATACTTGATTTTGCTGTGTGCACTGGATTTATGCAAATTGGATGGCACTAGGTGTCATGAGATATTTAAGCAGACTCAGCAGAGATCGACTACATCCAGGCAAGTGCAAACTGTGATATCATTTTATAAGTTTGTCATTAGGCAAGCATTGAGCAGATTTTTCATCAGGGCAGCAAAACCCTATCAGTTATGTTAACTGAAACAAGCCAACCTAAAATCTACTCCTTGCAGAGGAAAGGAGCACTTTGTGCACAAAATGAGGTCCATGGTATTGCTTTTTCTTTGTCACTTTATCTAGTTTCAATTACACAAATAGACTCCCATGAGTTGTACTTCATTATAACTACATTATATTTTCCATGTTTCATTGTGTTTCTTTTAGGTAAAGTGGAAATAGCCTGGTTCAAACCCAAACTAAATTTAATGGTAGGGAGTCTTTGCAGCAGCTTCAGAAGTCACTTAAGATCAGTACCTCGGAAATTTAAACTTGTTCTCTTTTATAGTAAAAATGGAAATAATGGCTTCCGGGGGGTTTCTCCTGAGCAGATTCCTTTCGCGGTTTAAATCCAAAACCTCCTTTGAGAAGGAGCAATTCTGGGGGTGGAATTCACCTAACCAGTGAGGGATATTGCCCAGGCAGTTGTTAGCACGGAGAAATACCCACACCCGGGATAGCCAGCCACGAGTCCAGAAACAAAGAGGTAGGAAGGTTCTCATGCACTGCATTCCATAGTCCAGNTATACAGGAGAGTTCTCATTTTATAATACCTATGTAGAATTATCCCACCAGTATATTTTCCCATTATCAGGGTCTTTCAATTCTTCAACCCTTCCAGCTTTTATTTCAGGGGACATGACATGGAAACTTTTGATTTCAGTCTATACCGAAATAATTTGGAATTGTTTTTATCTTTTTATTTTATCTTATTTTATTAAGCTAATTACCAATTAGAAGAGTGCTGGAGAAAAAGCCTTGAAGGCCATAATTACTTGAAGTTCATTATTTCCTTCAGAGCATTAGTGGCTAAACTGTGCTATACTCTGCAGGGGTCTTCCATTATTATTCTGGAATTTAGTCTATGCAGAGTATTACTATTTCTATTGGTGAAATTCAGATTCCGAATGGTTGTTTCCCTTGTGAAGAGCTACACTGTCTTGCAGTCTTCATTGATTGTTGAAAAATTAACCAAAATAAAATAAAAACTAGATGTGTAGTGAATTGCCTCCTGGCAGCCCAGTCAAAAAAACAAAACCTCTTTTTAAAGAAGTACTAGTCACATCATTATTTCTATGGCCCAGAGTATCCTTATACCCTTCCAAAAAAATAGAGTTAGTTCTTCCTGCTGTATTGTCATTCCAACCTACCTGAGCCTCAACATTTCACTGAAACAAGAGTGGATAAGGGAAAAGTATTTGTAAAGCTCGCAGTGCAGGACAAAATATTTCTCATCCTGAAGTGCTGAAATTTTTGATTCCTTAGCCTAGGTGATGCTAAGAAAGAGAGCAGCTTTTCTGGAAAACAGATCAACCTCTGAACTTACTGGGTTGCGTTAATAGTTTTGTGCTTTCAATACTGTATAAGAAATGTTTCAAAAGACATGCTGTTTTACCAGCGGCTCTGTCTACTCACTTTGGACAACAGGGTTGATAATTGTTTGAAGCCGTTCACTTTGTTCCTTGTGAAAATAAATCTTTAGCTGCCTGGGGACCTCTAGCTTGTGAAATACCTAGTTTGAACAAGTCAGTGATATCAAAAAGCAGTTTGTGATTTGTGTTGAGATGTTTCTTGTTTCACCTCAGAACAGAAAGCCTGAAGAGATTGCATTGCTGTGTTGGTCCTTAGCATATATCTCCTGTGTCCCTACAGCAGATCATTAACCCAGAGAACCTCTGAAAAGACAACACCCAAGCAAACAATAGTATAGATATTCTCTGACATTATTGTTTTTCAGGTTCTCCATCAATGAAAACAACACCACTTTTAGGTTGATTAGCTAGTTCTAGGAAAAGACCACAGAGAAATAAATTATTTTTTTAAAATTTCATTAGCTTTTATTATTGTCTGTACTTTAATGTACTTTTAAAATATGATGCAGGCTTTTAGTTGGTCAAACTCTCGGTGCATCTACTGAGTTGTTCAGTTATTTATTTTTTATTTAAAGCTACTGTATAATATGATTTTATTTCACTTATTAGTTTTTGAATCAATGTAGAAAAAATTTATTCATTTAAATAACTGTTTTCATAACACAGGTCAGATAAGGCTGCTCTTGCACTTGACTCCTCTTACAAAGTAATTCATATTCATACAAAAATCTTTCAGTGAGTATAAAATCCAAACAACACCTTAATAAGAATCAAGCTCTTTAATTTGCTTCTAACATCTGAAATGATGGATAAATGATCATCCTGAAGGACGAATATATAAACTATTCCATTGTATGAAAAGTCCAACACTTAGAATTTTATATTTATTTTTGACAAAGGAAGTGAAGGTTGGTATTGGAAGGGCAGGTATGAATTACTGAAGAATTCCAAATTAATCTTCAGATGTATTTATCCTAAGTTTCTGGAAAAATGTCCATCTTTTTGAAGCTCCTCACACTAACTGTGCAGTTAAGGTAGGCCAGCACTACTGTTTTGTCTGATATATTGCAAATGCTCCAAGCCCTTTGTGTGATTATCTGCACTGGAAGGATTTGGACATTTTAGAGCAATTCCAGAGGAGTCAAAGAGGATGGTCAGGTGCCTGGAACCACTCTCTTATAAAGACAGGCTGAGACAGCTGGAGTTGTTCACTCTGAAGAAGAGAAGGTCCCAGGGACATCTTAGAGTAGACTTGCAGTACCTAAAAGGGGCTTTCAAAAAAGCTGGAGAGGGACTTTTTACAAGGACGTGTAGTTATAGGACTATAATGGTTTTAAAGGAAAGAGTGTAGATTTAGATTAGATATGAGAAGAAATTCTTTACTGTGAGAGTGGCGAGAGACTGGAACAGGTTGCCCAGAAAAGTTGTGGATGCCTCATCCCTGGAGGTGTCCAAGGCCAGCTTGGATGGACTCTGAGCAACCTGATCTAGTGGAAGATGTCCCTGCCCCTGGCAGCAGGGTTAGAACTAGGTAGTTCATTCCAACCCAAGCTGCTCTATAATTCTATGAATAATATTAGAAACTAGGACTTGTTTTCAGTCAAAATCTGTAGATTTTCTATAGAAAAAGACAGCTGAATCATAGTTCATTTTGTGAAATTTTAGGAGTCATTGATCTAAAACGCTTGATTTCATAAATTTAAATGTTTTTGAATATTTACTATGGGGTATCTCTCTCATCTGAATTTTATGCAACTAACCGAGTATATAAAGTATAAGCATCTTATTCTTCACTTCATGTAGCAAGAACATTACTCTTTGTATAGTACACAATGAAACTCATAATTGCTTTGCAACATCTCAGTTTAGCACTGCTATCTGATTAATTGTATAGTAAAATGCAGCTAGCAAATTGGTTTAGAGTTTGCCTCCAAATAAAAATTATGGTATATAATGCTATTTGACTTCATTAATATTGAGACTATCTGTCCGACTCCTCTGGCATGTATGGAAAACCTTTTGAGAAAGCAGGATTTGTTGCTTCATTCCCACAAATTCATTCTGAAGAGTTATCAAAGGTGGGCTTATTTCAAAATAAGTTGGAAAAAAAGGATTATATGGAGTGGCAAACAAAACCCCAAATGATCTGTTCTTAGAATAATCATGTAAGATCCTTCTGTAATTCTTTAGAAAATTAGTGAAGACACACTAGGAAAATATGATTCATAAGATACTAAGGTGTTCTAACTGTGATAAAAAGATGTTATCTGAAAGTCTACCAGCACTTTGATCTACTGAGGAAATTGTAAAGTCATAACAAACCATGACTAATTTGTAAGGAATAGAGCCTTACTGTAGAGAAGGTGTGTAAAAGATTCTGCTAGGATATAAGAATGTGCCTATGACCCACAGTTGTTTTCCCTTTCACTCTTTTAACTGTTGGGAAAAAAAAGTGTTTCAAGCAGTCTGAGCATTTTTCAATGCATAAATGAACCATAACAGAAAGCAATTAAAAATACTTAATGTTAGAAAAATGATACCCATTAATTGTACAGTATATTATTGTTAAAAATATGGACCATGTAACTTGTTATTTTGGAAATGTGATGCTATCACTTTTCAGAGGCAGACATAATCTTTATTTAGATCTATTTTGTCATATTTGCTTATAGCAAACAAATTTTCTATAAACTGAGATTGTTTTATTTCAGCTCCTATGAAACTTTAATTTACAATATTTTTTCTTGTGCCTGTCATTCTGCTTCAGAAGTATCTCTGAATTTTAATATTCACTCTACTGTAATCTCCAAAAAGTTAAACTTTCTCAATAACATGTATGATGGCAACTTTGCTGTTGTTGAAATATTTCTCCTCACAGAGAGTGTAAATCCCTTAGTTTAAAACCACCAAGAAGTCTAAATTTAAAAAATGTCACTTGCAATAATTCTGTTTCGCACAGACACTGGTGAAAACAGAGGATGAATTAATTGGCAGGATGTAAATTTTTTTTATGGCATATGCATACATTCATGTGTCTGGTGTTCGGTGCTGGTTCTAACCTGTGTCTCTGGTAGTTGACACTGTAATCTCCACTGAAGAATAAAGGGGTCTCACTTGTTCAGATTTACCTCCTTTTCTTGTGGTTCAATCACAACAGATTTGAGGCTAAAAATAAGCTTATAAATTGGCAGAGATTTTAAATTAGTGCCTTGAGTGATAAGAAGTCAATTTTTTTGATATTATAAATAAAATAAAAATATTTTCTGACACAAACTAATATGTGTCATCCTGAAAAACTGCTTCTAGATAGCCTCAATTCTCAGATATATTTTAGACTATTCTGGATCACATATCTGCTGCTCAAACTGGGCAGAGCACATGCAGGTTGGATCACTGTTTTACCCTTCTTGAGTCTCAAGAAACAGGAGTGTGCAAGTCTGTTAAATTTTTACTTAAAAAATGTTTGGGCAAAGAGCCAATCAGATATCGCTTTACAAATCTAACTCTGTAAACCGGATTACTGTGCAAAAGTTTGGGAAAAAGTCCACATAAGCCTATACAATCTCTACTTCAGTCCTGACTTTCAGATGAAGACACTATTCTCATTGTCCTCTTCCATCTGTCACCATCTTTATCTGTATTTTCTCTAGACTGCTCCTCATCTTCTAACTCCAGCTCCCTGCATCTTGTGAAACTTTTCCCCAGAGGCATTTATCTGGAGGCCTCAAGTCTGCCACCCTTCTCTATCTCTCTGGATTTCAGTAGACATATCTCACTATGCCTAGAGGAGGTACTTGAGGTCTTCTTTGCACCAGCTCTACAGGAACACCTGAAAGATGAATCTCCATTGTGAACAAACCTCCTTTTCAATTCCATCAGAAACTGAAAGAAGGTCGGAATGGAAGCCAGTAGAGCAAAATTTATGCATTATCTGGTTTGTGTGGGCAAACTTTACCTATTACCAGGAGTGGATATTGGATGCCTGAAAATCATGAGTGCTCATGCTGAGCAGAGGAAGGAAGAAATTTTCTCATGCACCTTAATTGGTGATTACTCATGCCTGTAACAGATCCTGGCCAGAACAGGGAAAGTACAACCATCCTGCTTCCTAGTACTGGCTCATTATCAACCTTAGGTAAGAACAGATGATCTGTAGTGTCTTGTGCCTATGAGACAGTGGGAAGCAGGCACTGAAATGTTTCCAATGTACAGTGCATCAGGACAAACTGGTATATTGTCCCTGTGCTGAGCTATTCCTGGCACTATTGAGAGCTAGTTAGTGTCAGAGTACTGCTGTGCACTTTGTCATCCTTGGTTACCCAGAGCCAGGAGCCAGTGGTTTTGTGCAGAGTTAAAATAAGTGCCCAAGCACTTATAACACATGTAGCTGTTCTTTTCACTCATTCATGGCAGTGAAAACCTTTGAACTGGTTTTGGCTATAACTGTTGTGATGTTAAAAAGTGAATTATTTCTATTGGACAATTAAACACCATCATTTTAAGCAGAATGAACAGAGATGACAGAAAATATCATGCAGGATTCACAAGGATTTGGATACCCCATTTAAAATTCTACTGTATTAAAAGACTCACGAGCTGATACAAATTTCTTCTGACTGCACACTATATTTTTGTACGTCTTCTTGAGGTGATTCATGAATCAGGTGTGTTTGGGGTTTTTTTTAAAGTATCACACTAACTATACTTATTCTAATGTGATTAGATTTCAGATATTTCTAGAGCTGCCTCACTTCTACCCTTGATAAATATATGTTCAAACTTCTAATGACTGGACTGGAATACAACCCATAAATTTCTGCTTTGAAAAAGATGAAATTAACCAACATTATAAGAGGAGCATAATTAAGAAGTTGTTTTAAAGTAAACTTTCCTGTTCTAATTCTTGCTATTGATGAACGAGAATTTGTAATGTAATCAGCTATTTTAAATGGGACGTAAAAACCATGAAACCATGTCTGGGGTTCTCTATGCAGAATTATGTATGAAAATATTTCACAAGATACAAACTGTGGTGTGAAAAAATTAAGAATTTCTAATGCAGGGAGGTCATAAGTTCATATTTAAAATTTTTAAAATTAAACAGGGTTTATAGTTCTTCAAGCAGTTTTCTAAAAAACTCCTCTCAAATTAGATTGTAGCATAGTTTACAATAACAATTATATTTGATGCTGTAATCACTTTACACTTGTTACTTTCATTTGAAAGGGTTGCAGAACAGGGATTTTCGGGATTTACTCACTGTTATATTGAGAACTTGGGGAAAACTATTCATTCCATGTTTCATAAGAAGATAAAACACAGTTATTTTTCCTTATTTATCTGGTTTATTTCTGGAGGATTCCTTACACATTTGTGATGGTCTTTTATTAATTTTCACACAGCAATAATGGAAGTCCAAAAAGACAAAAGAAGACTTTTTTACCTTTCTAAAAATTTGCCATTATAAAGCTATTATTGAACATGCAGACTCACAGGCTGGGAACCCTTGCTCTTAAGAGCAGCAGTATCCAGAATTTTACCTGTATAAAGACACATAAAACAATAGAAAGACTATGTAAGTCATCTATTTTCTCCATGAACTGTGAAGTCTGTGGCTTGTGTAAAATTTTGTTACGCAGGAGGCACTTCATTATACAGATGAGACGCACCCATACCCCTCAACTAGCATACATTTCATGTACCTATGTTGGCCCAACAAAATCAATCATGTGTAGATAATCCTACAATAATAGATAATTTTCTATTCTAGGCAACAGCAGTGTAGAATCCAAAGTAAGTTTTCATTTTGGATTATGTGTGTGCTCTCAGTAGGGAAAGGAAGAGGGCAGGAAGAAGTTGAAATAACCTTCATCTTCAGGTGTTATGAGGACCTTCAAAGTGCAATGTAAACACCTCTACTATTTACATGGGTAAAGCTGATGTTTTTGTGGGGAACCAAGCACCTGCACACAAAATTTATTTAGAAAACTTTACTTTTAATTCTGTAAAATAGACTCTAAATATTTTCATTTTACTTTAACTACTAAAGGCAGGTTCAGCTGCATTCTGTGAGCTACTAAAACTAACAGAGGACAATAATGGAGGATGCTTTCTAATTAGACTGAAATAATAAATCAGAGTGGCTGTGACTTGTACATTAGTATAACTGCTGTACCAAAAGTTGCTGTTTTTCTTTTTGTAGACCTGAATATTTAAAATGCATGATTTTAAGGTAAAATCATGGCAACCTAATCTCAGAAAATTTCCGATCTTGGGTTTTGGTTTTACTTTCATTGAAAAATAATAGATTTTTACATAGAGCCCTTGTTTAAAGTTACATGGTGGCATCTTTGTACATACAAGGTATATTGTTGACAGTGACAGCATCAAAATTTCACCCTGAATCATTTTAATAATATATGATCCATTTGTAATTTAACACGTCTCCATACCTTTATTTTCGGATTTCAAAACCTGGCAGAGCATATTGTAAACTAAATTATATGCTGATGATGCCTTAAACAGAGAAGATAAAACTTTGCAACCATATTAGAATAGTAAGATAAAAAGCAGGTCCTTTTATTGAAAGCTTTCAGGTGCATAAGGTGGCTATATGCACACTTGGCATCGGATTTCTACAGTTTTTATAAGTTTAACAAATTAGCATGTCAATCGAATATGGTCCAATTAAAAGAGAAGTCCATTAGGTCATCTAGACCCTGGGTTCTGCCCCATTGATGTCAGCCCAGGGGCTTCTTTGCCTTATTTCTTGTTTATGTCTTCTCAGATTCTGGTTACAAAATCAAAATGCTCTCTCCTTGACAGTAGAACTAAACAATATTTCCGAAATATGTGAGAAGGTTAGCTTATTGTCCTAAAATCTAACAGAAGGGGTACTAGGAGCTATATAACTATGTATGTCAGTAGTCTACAAGGCTATGAATCTATAAAAAATATATAAAAAGCTAATCTTAAGGCATCACTGACAATTTAAGAGGACTTGAAAGAAAAGGAAAGATTTGTAGTACAATCATTGAAGTGCTCAGGACCAGTGAAACTTGTAAGCATACTTTATTCCAGCTTAGCATTTAGCCATAAAATACAGAACATGACCCTCTTTTCTGCCATACTTTCATATAGACATGCATTTATTTCAGTGACATATTTTCCCAGCAACAACGTGAAAACAGCCATTCTTTTTCATGTCGAAGTCTACAGGTCAAATGAGTGAAAAGAAAGGGACAATGTATTTAGAGATTGTTCATTAAGACTTGTAGAAATATTTAGTAGAGTCTACACTGAGGTAAAGGCCTATGAAGAAACTATTGCATAGTAGGCTACAGCATGAGTTTATTAGATACAAACTCTTTCATAACAACCCCCTGTTCACATATGATATTCAACTGCAAATGTAGATGGCTCAGTCTTTTCTGTAATTAAGAAAGCAGGAGCAGTCTTCCTTGCATTTGCAGGAAATACGGCTATGCATCATGGAACAATTAACCCATGGAAAATGTTTTTCTATCCATACTTTGAACGCCATTTTTTTTTTGCTAACTTCAGAGAGAAAAATGGTCACTTTCTTTCTGTCCTATTTTAAAGCCAATTCAAAGGATCTTTTCCAAGTAAAATTATTATTTCTGTCAATGTTTTTCTACTGTGGCTATTCTGTATACTGTGGCGTGTTCTGCCTAAACCTTGTCTTTTATCTGTTCTTCAATCACAAAATTTTGATTCTAGTCTCAACACTGCTGAGTATCTGTAAATTTTATCTGTGATGATCAGCTATGTCCTCACTGGAATATGACACCAAAATTCAGATTATATTGCTCTCATTTCAGAGGAGTCAGTAGTTTTTCAAGGCTTTGAAAATTATATTCCAAATAAAATACAATATAAATTCATATAGTATTAATGCCCTCTAGTTAGTCAGCATGAATTATCTGTAACTGAACACAGTACAGTTAGAATCTTAATTATACATCTTTCAGTCATAAAATTCCATTTCATGAGAATGTAATTTACATAATAAATGCACAAAGGGAATGTAAGTAATAAGAATGTGTATACCTGAAGTTTATAAGTACCTAATGCTTGGCAAAATGCAAATTAATATTGAAATAATAGCTTCCAGCCATCATACGCTGAATGTTACAGACTATATTCAGCGAGTTAAATCTTAATTTTTTATGTCCCTTGAAAGAAAAGAGCAGGTACATCTGAGAGTAAGAATTAAAAATAAAGCTACTTTAAAAACTACTCTAATGGAACAAGATTATCTGCTGACATTTTGGACTTTGATTTCTTTTTCTTTAATGAAACAGCTTTTTATAAAAGAAATCCAAATAAAGCAGTATATGACATTTAAGTATTTGGGGCTAAACAAGTTTCAGCATTTTTCCCTCCCAAAAAATAAAACACATTTAGATTTTTATTTTAAAAAGTGATTTGCCTTTAATTTGGTAATTTCAGTACCTTCTATTCCCCTCCCTCTAAATTTATCATTGCTTTCATGCTGTACAATGTGGGCTTTACTTAGGGTGTCTCTGAGGGCTGCAGTGAATTAGTCTAATGCAAACTAAAAGATCACAAAGCAAAGGATGCAGCTGGAAGTTTAGCATCTGTGTGGAAAGAGGTGGTACTAAAGGACATCTTGTCATTTTTTTATCTCTACGAACAGAAGAACAATCTTTCAAATTAAGGTAGAAGTTAAAAATGGAGGGAAGCAACAGCTGAAGATGAAACAAAATATTTTCTGGAGTGGATATACACAGAGAAAAGCTGCACTTGTTTGAGCTGTACATGTCCAAGGATGTCTTGTGTTTCTGAACTATGGAGTCAACCTCAATCATCTCTTAACTGCATTTGAATATAGATCTATATGTGACAGTAAAACAGCTTTTTCACACTGAAATATAAAGAGCCAATGATTTGCTTATCTGGGAAAGGAAATAAAAGGGAAGTTGAGAGGATTTAGAACAGAAAGACTCATACAGCTCTTAGAAAAAGGGATTATGGATAGCTTTGGCAGCAAAAATAAAACAGATTCATCTTGCTTGGACCATTCAGTGAAGCAGTCATTTCTTTCTCTTTTCTGAAGTTTCCTGTATATTCTGTACCACATGCTTCTTATCCTTATTCCTATCGGTATGTATGTACTGCAATTATAGAAGAAACCTGTTGAGAGGGGTAATGTGCAGAGGAGCAGTATGTCCATTGCCAACAGGTTTTTTTCCCAAAAGATTGTAAAAGTAGCAATGAATTTGTGGCAGCAGTTTATTTTTAGAATTTTTCCTCTCTCCTTTTAGAGGTTTCAATAAGAAAAATTACAGGTTATTTTTTAATTTGGAGAGAAAAAGGATGTTTACTCTTAATTACACTTCAAAAATGTTACCTGCAGAAGATATAAAATATTTTTTCTCATACACAAATGGATTGTCCCATGATATGGAAACCCTAAATCTGTATCACATTTATTTCTTAGAGGTAGGCACCACGGTTAATACATGGTCACAAGATAATATAACAGTATCTCTTCACTCATGTTGTTAAAAATATAGAAAGTGGTCTATATTCATGTGACATCCTTTAAAGATTTCTTAAAAGCTAAAGAAAGAACAACATTTACCACTTAATTATATCTTATCAGGGCTTGTAAACCTAGTTACTGACCGCCAGGTCATACTGGCAAGGCTGAATCATGCATTTCTGGCCTTCTTGACATCCAGATCCTTAACAGTGAGTCATATTCTAAGGAGGATAGGAGTAGGATCACAGTATCAGACTTAGTAATGGAAAATAACCCTTTTGTTTATTTGCCAGTTTCCAAGGGTGTGAAGGTCACAAATCCATTTGGTCTTGCAATGGAGCAAGGACTGTGCTGTGTCTAGGTAGACTTTGAAGCAGTCTATTGTAGAGAGGGTAAAGGAATAAAAGTACTTCAGCCAAGGTACAGAAACTTGCCTTCCAACCCCACTACCATAGCAGACATCTTGTAGAACAAACAAAAGAAGGAACAAGTGATATCCCAGCTATGACTGCTGGCCAAACTAGCACAGCAAGGACAATGATTAGAGCATAGTAAAGGAAGCGTCCCTGGGTGTGCTGGTTTGACTGTAAACCATCAGGGGAAATTAACCTTACACAAATACCTCTAGAGAGATTTAGGTCAAAATTACAATTTTATTAGGAAGGTTAAAATAAATGCAGGAATACAGAAATAGGGGCTTAAACCAACAGAGTCATGGTACAGCCTGGCAGTGGTTGCAGTCCTGTAGAAGGTCTGGAACTCTGGTTGTCCAGTGCTGTAGAAAGATCTGGTCATCTGGGTGTCCAGTGGTCTGGGTGTCCAGTCGTGGTAATGCTGTTGAAAGCAGTAGTCTTGTAGAAAGGCCTGGTCATCTGGATATCCAGTGGTGGTGGTCTCTCTCCATCCCCAAGCCTGTTTTTATGTTGTGTTTCTTAGCTGGTACCTCCCCAAGGGGTGGGGATTTCCACAATGGAAGGAGATGTTTCTGACGTTCTCTTCATCAGTGCTTATCCAGTTTGGTAATGGGCCATTAGCAGAGATAATCCACTCAGGACGGGTGGTGCTTGCTGCTGCCCGGGATAGTTATCACAGCTGAGACGAGAGGTACTATCCCACCTCACATGATCGACCTCTCCTCAGTCCTAGCATCAGGGACCAGGTGTGTAACCAGCTACTGTGATCAACCCATCTTATCAAGGAATTACATTGGTGGTGATAGAATACATCCTTTTTGGTTAACCCAGGACACTGGGTTAGGAAAAAAACAGGGAATGAAAGCAACTTCACACTTGTGAGACATTGTGTGGAATACTGGTGCACTTGTAGTGCTCCAGTGCAAGAGTACTGACAAACTGAACAGAGTTCAGCAGAGCAGCACCTGATTGGGCAGAGATCTGTAGCACGTGGTGTACAAGGAGAGCCTGAAAGGTGCATCTTGTTGTGAGAATGGAAAAGCTGAGGACAGGGGTATCTATAGATTTATGATGAGCAGTTAGAGAGAAGACAAAAACCACAGTCTCCTGGGAAGTACAGAACAAGAACCAGAGAAAACTGACACAAAGTGCCGCAAAAAAAAATCAAACTAAACATTTATTTTTTTTTTAGGAAGAATACTGGGGAATATATGGAGGAGCTGTTTAGGGACAGGAACAGATTACCAGTGGAGATGCTGGAATTTATGTCCCTGGAGATGGTCTTCTCTCAGCTGAGCTTGGTGATGAGCAACCTGTTCTAACATGGAAGCTAGTCCTGTTCTGAGGTAAGGATTGGACCAGGTGATTTCAAAGATCACTTCTGATCTGAGCCATTCTCTGATTAATCAACTGTAGATATAATTTTGGCCCTTTTAAAATACTGAAATTTTCCATATGGTTATATTAGTAAACTCACTTGCTGAAAAATTAATTTTATGAAAAATAATTGTCAGAGAATAAAATTTCTGAAGGACACTGAGAGAAATATTTAAGTAGATATCAATTTTATGCCACAAGAAATAAAAAATCACAAATGAGAACTCTTCTGCCTGATCATATATTTTAGTAAAACACATCACACAAAATCACAGAATCATTTAGGTTGGAAAAGGCCTCTGCAATCATTGGGTCTTTGACTGACCTTTGACTGATCACCTTGTCAACAAGACCACAGAACTAAGTGCCATGCCCCGTAGTTTCTTGAACACGTCCAGGGACAGTGACTCCACTACATCTCTGGGCGGTCTGTTCCAAAGGTTAACAACCCTTTTTGTGAAGAAGTTCCTCCAGATGTCCATCCTGAACCTCCCCTGGTGCAGCTTGAGTCTATGTTCTCTCATCCTGTTACTGGTTGTCTGGAAAAGAGGCCAACGTCCACCTGGCTACAACCTCCTCTCAAGTAGTTGTAGAGAGCTATAAGGTCACCCTTGAGCTGTCTTTGCTTCAGGCTAAACAACCCCATTTCCCTCTGGTGCTCATATTGTCACAAAGAGAATGCAATAGCATATTGGCACAAAGAAAGTAATCATCGATTTAACTTTGCTCAGGCTGTCAGGATCTCATGAGCAAAGATGTTTTCTATGTTTCTTTAGTCTGTGCACATTATCAGCTGCTGTGCTTCACTGCATGTGAGCTAGTAGTTTTGAGAAGCAATGAAAATCTTTCTCCTGTTATATTAATAATGACACTACAACATTTTTATGGTTGTTTCTACAGATACAATTTCAGCAGCAAAGGTTACAGAAAGATGGAAAGACCGGGATTTATTTTGAAGTCATCAGTTATGCTTCTAGGAAGATTACATTCCATATCTGTGTTTAGTAATAGTGAGAGATTGCTGCTTTGTGGTCCTAGGTTTGTACAGCATACGTGTATACATACCTGTGTCTAACTGACTTCAGTACTGCCATTTCAGATTGCCTGGTGTTACGGTCCCGTTATTAAAACCATTTAGAAATTCCTCTTCCTGAATTAAGGTGCAAACGAGACCGTATGCCTGTGTCAATAGTATGGATTTTATTAATAGTAAATACAAGAGACAAAGGAAGAGAAAGAAACAGGAGAGGTGAGGGGACAGAAAGAGAGTGACAGAGACAGATTAAAGAAAATATCACCACTCCATGGATCCCAACGATGTTCCGCTGATCCTCTGCATCTGGTCTTTGTGGTGGTGAATGTCCCCCAAGAAACACAGAATCCCATGGATTAATATATGTTCAGCCCAGGTAGGAAAATCAAGGCACCTCTCCTCAGTGGGGGGTGGGGGAGGGGGCAAGTTTGCCATTGTCTCTCACGACAGACTCTGGANTCCCAGCAAATGGGTCTGTGGGCTATGGCCTCCCCCACTCCCAGCCAGGGAAGATTCTCAGCACAGCTGCTGGGTTTCAGTCTTGTTTACTTCTCCCCAGATATGAGATGATTGACCAATAGGTCTCCCTTTATCTAATCTTGACACCTTAACTCTCAGTCCAAGGTTCCAGTCAGGCATCTCTTAGGGAGGGGTGGGCTTCAATTGCTTTTTGATACAGTTTTGCTATAAAAATAAAACTTCCTTATAACAATGTTTGAGGCATGAACTATTTCAGTCTCTGACACCTGGCTACTATGCAGAGAATCATACACTTATAGAGAGGAAAACACTGGGGGATCTTAAGGAAAAGACTTTTCCCTCTGGAGGCGGGGGACTATGTATAAGACAGAAGTTTAATATGGTCAAGTGTTAGTGCTGTAGTAGCATCTTGAATAAACTTCAAGTTTAGTAGAGTGCATGCCATAATAACCACAATACATGCCTCCTGCATTTCTTTAGAGTGTGCTTAAAAAAGTTATCCATCATGGAATTTCTGTTTCCTAGAACCTTAGTGGTGACTGGTCTCACTACAATCCCCAAAAGAAGACCCAAAATGTAAGTGCCCTTTCTAAATCTCAAGAACTCCCACCAGCAAAGATTGTTTCATTTATTTTCCATAAAAGTATGACCTGTTAAATCATGCTGTGTGGATAACAAAAAGCAATTACCTAAGTAATCTGAACTACTATACACAGTTACAGAGGTGCAAAACTGTGAGAAGACAAATTATCAGAACCTCTTGAGGGCAGAGGAACTCCATGAAGCCTTCAGCATTTTCGAGCTGTTAGGAAGGACAGGAAGGGATTCTGAAGTGTTTCCTTCTCTTCAATGATTACCAGCTACTATTTACTAAGAGAGAGAAATTTAGAAATTGTACAGAAACTGTCATTAAAAACCATATGCTGTGTTGTCTCCTAAAATAGCCACAGCTATTATTCTACTATGCATTCAGTTTTTCAAGAAATGCATTTGAAAGCTCTAGATAATCTATAAAGTCTGTATTCCGTCTTTTTTGTTTTGTTTTAATTTGGGGGTGGGTGTTTCTTTTGTTTGGTTGGGGTTTTGTTTTGTTTTGGTTTTGTTTGTTTTTTTAATTTTTTGTCTTTCATACAGTTTGATGAAAGCTAAGTTTTTCTGGCATGGAACTTATTTCTGAAAAAAATAATGTTAAATATTCATTCACACTACTCTAATTTATGATTTTAATCAGGAAAAAAAAATTACATAGCCAACCTAAACAACACGTTGCTTCAACTTCAGTGTTTAGACATCTGCAGAAGAAATTTATTTTAACAATAGCTTATGTATTTTAATTCCACTTAACTGAATAAGACATACCTTTATTTTGGACTCAGCATTCCTGAACAGGAATTGGGGTTTTTTCGGAAAAACAGGATGAAAAGTTGAGTTTTCACAGTTTGATATATGCCACTCTCTGTCATTTAGTGATATACAAATGCAACCTGGATTAATTTCACAGAAATTGCCTACTTTGTGTGTTTCCAAAGAGTGCGAAACAGTCATAAAAAATGCTGCATTGTGTTCTAGTAATTTTTGACTGTTCATTCCTGAATTATTTTCGTTCTGTTCTCTGTATGGGGGTTTGTGTTTTTACTTCTGCATGTGATAGACATGAAGTAGTACTGTAGTACAAAATGCTGGAAAAATGGTCACTGTGGAAGGTTTGAACCTTTTTTTGTACTTAAAGAAATACTGTAGTTACTAAACTAGTTGGCTTCAGTAGGATTCATAGGTTGATGTACAAATTGGGATGTTAGTTTTTGTTTCTTATCATAAAAATCTCCAAGTTCGTTTACTAAGGATTGTAACTACAGAAGTTTTAGAATCTGATTCTTTCTATTATAGTATTATGTTAGTTTCCCAGAGAAATTAAGATTTTACAGCCACATCTTTCCAGCACTTGCTACTTCCCGCTGTCAATGCCACCCTACCAGCTTTCAAATTCTTTTTCAGTAGATCAAGATGAAAGGATAAATGTTGTAAATATATTTATGCAACTTGTGGAAGCCATCGTACAGATTAGGAGTGAAGACCAAATGTATGCTAAAGGAGAGATACATTGAAACTTGAATATCTTTATAGCTAGTATTTGTTTTGTTTGACCTACTGTTTAGTTATAAGGTGTAGTTATAACAGCCATTGTGTTGCACTTAAGTAACAGACGAATCCTGAAGTAATACAGAGAATTATTGAAGGATTTTCTCCATAACTGAAATAATACCATTGATCAAGTTAGTTAGCTGAAAATAGCTTCATATGATGAAGCATTTGTTTTGCCATTAATTTGCAGACACACTTCCTATGCCAGTTCTCTGTCCAAGGTGATGTGGTACATGAAGCATTCTTGTGTCTTGTAACTTGATGCAACCACAGTTGGATTCTTTATGTTTCTCAAAATGATGTGCATAAACAATCTAATAGCTTTGAAAAAGCCTTTGTTTTATCAGCCTAGAAAAAATAAGCTCCATGGACACCACTATAAAGCTTTTCTGTCTTGAATTAATACGAGTTACAAATAGCTGAGATTCTCTTGTCAGTCATTAACAGATCCCTCTATTTATGAATTCTTTTATATGTTACATATTTTTAATCCCAGCCTACTTTTAATATTGTTTCAGTAAATATAAAAATCGTCTCCCATGACAAACACTTCTGTCACTGAGGAGCAGGTTTCGAGGTGGTGAATGAGTCATATCCCTACATGGCCATAGGCACAAAGATTACATTTAATTTGAAAAATGATGTATTATTTTAGATATCTTAAATTTCATATACGAGAATTGGGCTCAATGAAAAATATATAGAATTTAAATTAGGACATTTATTTAGTAAATTATTTTCCTTGATTCCCTTTTCTGTTCTCATGCTTTTATCTAATTTCTTGGTCAGCTTTTCATTCATTAAAAAAATTGGCTTTTTCTTCTGTTTGCTAAGACAAGAATTATAGGAAAGGTCCCAAAAGTTATGAATCTTTTTTCATTATGAACAAATATTTTGAAAGTTCATTACAGTGCATGACTGTCTCCCTGAAGAGAAACTTATTGTTAGGCTTTTATGCTTATTTCTGATAAGTAATATCTAAAGTTTATTCTTTGAGCTCTGATACTTTTTCTGGATACAGGAAGCCAATTTTTTTTTGTATTTTAAGAGGAAATGCTTTTAAATTCTTTGCCTTGGGTGGAAAAAATGTGCACTAAGAAAACATCAGTTATTAACCACATTGCATTGCCCATCATTGTTTCTACATCAGCATCCTGATGTCATTTTATGACATCGTATGTAGATAATTCTTGCTTAAATTTAAAATGCTAATTACAATAAGCAAGATTCATGATAATTTTGTTTATTTTGCAGTTAAACATATTTTAATTATTGTGCAAAGTAATGGAAATTGTCAGGAATAAATGCACTGTGCTGGTTCTAAGGCTGTTTGGTCTTACAGGCAGGCAAACAAAACAGACAGAAACACACTGGCTTTCAGAAATTTAAATAAATAAGTTTTGCTTGTATCCATGTTATTTCATATCTGAAAGCTAAAAATGTATATATTTCAGTTGCAATTTATATGTGGATACAATTTTGACATAAAAGGTTTTGTTGTTAGGTGCCAAATATGTCATAGAAATACATAGTTCCATTAATTTTTCATCATTTTTACTTGAAATCAATGAAATCAATGAAAGGATCACATAATTTGGATACTGGAAAGCAAAAAAAGTCCTCTACCCTATTGTTAGAAGTGCTACTGCAATGATTCAGCCAAAGGCTTGAAAGGCAATTTTAAATTAATTTAGTCTTGGTTGAAAATTTTCACAGTATCTCAGTAAATATGTATTCAGACAACGTCAATAGTTACAATTTTTGCTCATTGGTGCACAAGCCATAATACAACATTTCCTTTATAAATATATATGTGTGTGTGTGTACCTGTCTAGGGCTTAGTTACTTTGATAAAATGTACTTGTACATATAGAATAGCATAGCATAGAAGAGAACAAAATATCTCAGTTGGAAGGCACCTAAGAAGCTCATCTAGTCCTACTGCCTGAGCACGAGCACCTCTGGGTTGTGCAAACGTTAAAGTGTGTTCTTAAGGGCACGGTCCAGATGCACCTTAAACATGTAGAGGCTTGGGGCATCAGCCACCTCTCTAGGAAGCCTGTTCTAGTGTCTGACCAGCCTCTCAATAAAGAAATGCTTCCTAACATTTATGCCTGAACCCTCCTGGCATAGTTTTGAGTTATTCCCATGTGTCCTGTCACTGGATCTCAAGGAGAAAAGGTCAGTACCTCCTCTTCACATCTTCTGCTTCAGGAAGCTGCACAGAGCAACAAGGTCACTCCTCAGACTCCTTTTCTTCAAATTAGACCAAACCAGGGTGCTCAGCCACTCATCTGATGACATCACTTCCAATCTTCTCACCAGCTTGCTTGCTCTTCTGTGGAAGATTCTAGAACTTCTAAGTTCATATAAGAACTTATAATGAAGTGGAGGAAACGTGTATGCGAAACCAGCAACTACGCAAACCAGTTGCTGCAGATACAGAAAAAGCTTTGCTTAAACTTCCTCCAGTTGTTCAGCAAGCATTTCTTGTAAGTATCAATGGCTGGTAGTATATCAGGAATATCATGGTTTAGGAATGGTATTCCCCAATTTAGTGTTCCCACTGAACCCATGCCAGCACTTGCTCAACCTCCCCTTCAGTGGGAAGCTCATGGGTTGAGATAAGAACAATTTAGTGGAAACAGCAATGAGATAAGAAAAGAAACAGTAACAGCAGCTACATTAAAACCAGAAAGTATAAGACAAAGAACTGATTCACACAGAATGTCTGTGACAATACCAACCATTTCACCCACCGTGCTTTCTCCCTCTGGGAAGGAACCACCCTTCTTCTTGTAAGTGAGAGTCCCTTTTCCTCATCCCTGGCAATGATGTAAGTTAGTATTGAATAACATAATGTCTTGGCCACATCTCCTCTTGCTGCTCTGTGCTGGAACCAGAACAAGGAATTACTATATCCTCATATAAAATCTCTTCTATTACTTGCAATTTCCATTGATAATGCACTTAAAAGAATTTTCAGGAATCAAATAAATATTTTAATAATTTACTTGAACAGGCAAATAGATAGAAACATTGCTTTGTTGACAAAAGGGAAAGGAAAAAGGTTTTTTAATAATGGCATTCCTGCTAGAGATCTGAAATTTACTTTGTACTCACAAATCAAAATCTTACTTTGCATCTCTTTAAGAGTCTTTCTCATTACCTTCATCTGTTATTTTTTGTGAAGAAAGTATACACAAACTTTCTTTAGTTACACCTAAACACAAATGACAAATTTCAAATTGCAAATAATAGCAAATTTAAAAAGAAAATGAAGTTCAATTGTTAGACAACAAGAAAGACCTGTAATAGACTGGAGGATGAAAGTATCAGATTTTAAATACAATTATTTCTTATAATAATATTCTGTCACAGTAAAGAGTGAATGAATGAATGAATGAATGAATGAATGAAAAATATTCACTGAAAATATTAAAAGAACATACGCATCTTTTTAAAAGCAGACACATTTTTTTTTTACCATTTTTGCCATGTTTCTTCCTGTAGGGAATTCGTGTCAATGAGACTTCTGTGCACTGTCAATTTTTTTTCTTCTTCTCATAAGAACAGCGTTTAAAAGCATCAGAAATAATGGATTGCAGGGCATTAATAGCACTATATTTACATTATGCTTGAGTGGTTGATAAACGGTTGCACCATATTAATTTAACATGTTATTTAATTTTTCTTGATCTATTCATATTTGTCTTTCTGTCATTATCTTAACATTATAGGTTAGTCATAACAGACTAACTTATTGCTTTTCTTCCTTTTCAGAACTGGACTGGGTTCACATGGTTTGTTGCTGGATTCATATCAGCCAGGTGTCCTGGGTTAGTTATGTATTCTATTACCACCCACAAAAAGCTGGATAAATTTCATAATTACACACCTGGGACTCCTTATCTCAACTGAGATAAGCACTCCAGCCGACAGCAAGCACCACCCACCCTGGTGATGGCCCATTAGCACCACCCAGCCAGCTGATTATCTGATCTCAGGTAATGGCCCATTAGCACCACCCAGCCTGACTAATTAACCTGAACCCCATCAAACCCTGAGGAGCATCTCAGAGGAGCCCAGGGCTCATCCAAGCTCATTACCAAAGCAACCAATAGAACATCGGGAAGATCCTCTTCCATTGTGAAAGTCCTCGCCCCTGGGGGAGGTGCCAGCCAAGAAACACAGCATAAAACAAGGGGTTTGGATCGGAGAAGGGCACCCTCGACTCGACGGGACTCCGCTCTCAGGACTCTCCTCTCGACTCGACTGGATTTCACTCCTCGGAAGTGGATTCAGCTACTCGATTTCACTCCTCGGAATTGGACTCAGCTACTCCACTCCACTGCCGGGACTGGGCTACCAGGCCTTCCTGCAGGACCAGTGCCTCACTGGACTGCACAGCTACCATCCTGCTCAACAGGGTGTCAGGTTGTACCGTGACTCTGTCAGTTTGTTTAAACCGTGTTTCTGTATTACTGCATTTATTTTAACCTTTTTTATTAAAGTTGTAATTTTGACCTAAAATCTCTCAAGGTATTCGGTGTGGGGTTAATTTCCCCTGCTGGTTTACAGCCAAAACCAGCACACCAGGCTAACCAAAAAAAAAAGGGGGATGTCATTAAGCCCAGCCCTTAACTTGTCAGAAAAATTCTGAGGTGGGCACAAGCTTAGGGCTCATCCCTAGGGAAAAAAACCAGAACAAAACAACAAAAGAAAAGTCAATACACATCTCTGTGTTTACATAATATAGTGGGAATCGTTCCTAGAACAAGATGTATAGATTCTTGGGTTGTGAAGGAGAAGACATGCTTGTAGTTTCTCTGCTAAGAAGAGAGTTGCTTAATGCATAACTGATTTAATGCATAAAATTTAGTGCATAATGTTGTAGTCACCTGTTTCAACAGCTATTCTATGAGGAGCTTTTCTTACCATGTTGGTAAGAGTATTCCCCTCATGTTAACTAAAATATTTCATCTCTAAAGTATATGACTGTTAAATAGATATCAGTTGAAAATGTAGATAATATTCCAACTTGGAGACCATTTCTTATCAAATAGTAAAAATTGTTTACATAACTTAAATCATAAGTAACATAACAGTGATTTTTATTTTAATGTTAAGCAAAGAAGTAGGAACTCATCATTAAAGAAGTGTTTACTATACATTTACTTAATTTTATAAACATGGCATGTAACTCTAAGACCAGAATTGCAGCTGATAATTGTTGGAAACTTGGTGGAAATTTCCTGAGAGACTGGGAAAATGAGCAACTCCCTAGGCTTCAAATGTACTTACTTCTCCTCAGCTACCAGACAACTTACCTGCTAACAATTAAACTCCAAGTATTAAAGAAACATACCAGTGAAGCCTTTAGTCTCACTCCTGACATCAAGTATGTGGGATGCTTCTTAGTCTCCTAGTCAAGATGTAGCTTCTAGAGTTCTTTAACAAGGGAGCCCAAGAAAACTGAAAATTTCACTTCAGCATACTCCACTATGCTGGAGCTCATGTCTAGATATACTGTTTCTGTGAACGTAGACTGTTCTGGCCTTCACAGAATAGGGTGAAGGGTTGATCTTTTCACAGGTTAGACCACCTTGTCATTGCAGATCTGTTCTTGCACCTCCATGTGCTTATTACCACTTTGCAGACTGTGTTCCTGACTGCATGTTGGATCATTTGATTCCTCCTAGCTGCAGACTATTATTTTAGTTTTACTCTTTTTACGAAATTATGTCAAAGAGGCAAATAATAAAAAATAGTTCCCTTTCTAACTGAAACTTGTAGTCTTGCAATATACCTGTGTGCAAATCAAACAGAATGATTTGCATTTATCCTTCCAATCAAGCAGGTTTATAGCAAACTTGTATGTGAGGCAAATAGCGTATGCTTCTCAAATATGTTTCTCATACAGACTTGTTGTTTGGTATTTTGAGATGAACTCAAGACCTCTTCATTTCCAATGTCAACTTTCCCATTTCCAAGCTGTTTGTAGGTACAGAATCCACTTTAAATGACCAACGAGTTTTCTTATTGTCAACATCAAAAACGCTAAAGGTATCATGAGAAGAATAAGTGGAGTGTTTTGCCAACAGGCTGTTTCAGTTAACATATAAGTTATAAAAGTAATAAAAATTATTTAGGTTCAGAAACAAATCAGGTCCTTCAATCTAAAAAGGATTCAATCCATGAATGTTATCAAACTTTTCTCTCTTTGAAAATATTTCATAGGTTTCTATTCCTTCTCAGACCATCTGGATTACATCAAGTACATAACCTTAAAGTAACTTATACAGGCAGGGAGATGACAGTTCTTTTACCTCGTGTGCCAATCTCTATGCATTTCTGTTGTCTACTACCCTCTTTAGTAGATGAAACAGTATACAACATAACTACTCCAAATGTAAAATCAGAGACACTGATTCCTGCTATTCCTCTCAAAGGAATCTTATGTTCATCTTACTTCATCTTCATTTCACAGCAGAGCACATGGTGTCTAAGATAAGTCATTCTAAACAAAACCAGCAGTTTAGATCCGTACTGGTAAGACAACTCCCTGCAGACAGACGATGAGTGTCGTGTGCTTAACGCATGCACACAGACCTGAAGCTTTTGGTTGTCCTGGGTGTTTTTCTGCTCTTTCCTGCATGGGTGTTTTTGTGAGTGATAGGTGGGGAAGGAGAAGCATTTAACCATTTGGGGGCAGGGAGCACTCCAGAAGCTTGATTAGAACAGTGACTCTGATTAGACTGGCCAATATCTTGATAGTTCTGACTGCACAGCCTGTGCTATTGCATGGCCAGTCTGCCATGTACAATGAGGTTCCGTGTAGGGCCAGCAAGCCTCGCAAAGCCATATCACAACAAAGGTACCAATCTGTGCTGTCCTTCTGAAGAGAAAGATGGGATCCTTCTGTGGGTGTCAGGACAGATAGGATTTTAAGTCAGAATCTGATACAACAGATATCTAGTTTGATCCAGAAAATAAAAAGGGAAAGTAAAACTGTCCTGGGTTAGTCATAT
>VZRJ01005853.1:80365-110783 GCA_013397565.1 Ptilonorhynchus violaceus | reverse complement strand
GGACAGCTACGTTCCTCGGCCTGGACTCACAGAAACCCAGCGACATTCTTCAGCCCGCACCCGCACAAAGCGGCTGTCATGTCGCCTTCCCCTCACCCGCCACCTGTCTCCTCACTGCCTCTTTCTTCCCTGGCATATCAGGACGACGGTGCTTTCATAGAGTCACAGAATCAATTGGGTTGGAAAAGACCTGAGATCATCGAGTCCAGCCTATGACCGAACACCACTATGTCAACTGGGCCATGGCACTGAGTGTCACCTCCAGTCTTTCCTTATACACTTCCAGGGATGGTGACTCCACTACCTCCCTGGGCAGCCCATCCCAATGTCTAATCACCCTTACTGTGAAGACAGTCTTCCTAATGTCCAATCTAAACTTACCCTGGCACAGCTTAAGACTGAGTCCTCTGCTTGCTGCCTGTCCTTCCCCGTCTCCATAGTGCCCCTGTCTTCCCTGGCATGTCAGGACCAAGGTACTTTCCTGCCACCGGGAACACATCACCAGCACAGCACCGAGTGCCAGGTTTGCCAGGTTACTCCCTTAGTGCCCATCCACATGGTGTGCCAGGGGAAGGAGGCCGGGGGGGATGCAAACTGACACTGAGACAGGGTCTGGAAACTGGAGACACTAACTGTACACCGAACAGATCTGATAGTGAAGCCACCTGATACCCGGAAAAGACATCTGAGAAGCTGCAGATGTAGCTGCTGCTACAGGGGAGGCAAATTCCCGAACCCAGGTTATTTGCATCCCATGTTTTGTCAGGCCTGGTAAAAATTACGTTTCCTCTGCTAGGGATTTAGTGTGAGTGTTCTCAGGAGACATTGCAGGATTGATCGCAAGGGAGATGGATGCACACTGTAAATATCTCCCAGCACAGAGGGCACTTGATGATGCTTCAGTTCTTAACATGATAAGCTACAAAAAGTCTGCTTGCCCCGCTGGATTTAAGCTTTCCTACACATGCATCCTGAAATGTTCCTCTAACTTGTTTAAAATAGGGATGAGTGTTGCAAATCCCCAGACTGAAAAGTTTGCAAATCATCAGTCTTGCTGCTCTGCTGCTAGATCTCACTTCTTGTCACAGCTGTTGCCTGTTTTAATAGCTGAATTCCCAAGGAAACGAAGCTCATATGAGCACAAAGGTGGAGTGCTCACAGCCTTTGTGTGTGGGTGTGCATG
Organism: Ptilonorhynchus violaceus; assembly: GCA_013397565.1. Classification (NCBI taxonomy): domain Eukaryota; kingdom Metazoa; phylum Chordata; class Aves; order Passeriformes; family Ptilonorhynchidae; genus Ptilonorhynchus; species Ptilonorhynchus violaceus. The sequence continues at coordinate 109,600 of VZRJ01005853.1, read as the reverse complement.
TGTGCCTGTCCTTCCTCCCCACCCTTAATAATTTTTTAATCTGTTGGTCAACTGGTCGATCTGATTTGACAGAGGGAAAGAGCCTCCAGGAGTGATTATAAACATCCTGAGTAGGGAAAAAATTTTGGGTGGAACTTGCACCTTACTAGAAACCAGATAAGCCCAGCTGTGAAATGCAAATGCTTCAGAGTCCAAAGTTAGCAGAGCCCAGCCTTTGGGAGTTCTGAAAGAGCAGGGACACCAGCCCAGTATCAGGTCTTTGTGTGTAACAAATAAACAAATACAGCTTTTAGCAAACTTGAATATCAGGTGAATCTGCCAACAGATTCAGGAGGACGGTAAATCACCTAAGGCAAATAGCAGAGGAGTAAAGCTTTGACAGTGAGCTTTAAAGAGTCTTCAGGCAGCCAAGCAGGAGTTGCTAAAATCTGGTATTTTCAAATACTGAGAACACATGACTGTCATGCAGCGTTAAAAATTATTCAGAAGTGTAACATAAAACCTCTCTCCAATTTCCTAATTTGAGAAAACAGATTTCAATCACACTTGAAAAACAGAGGACAAAGAGGATCCCGGCAGAACTTCCCCAGGCCTGATCTGCATATTGAGTTGTGCAACAGCTTGATTGCTGCCCTACCAGCTGCACAGGAGATTTCTGCTTTCCATGGGGCAAAATCAGGACGTGAAATTATTTGTGTCAGTGTTATCGCTGCACACATTCAGGCACAGCCTTTTGTTTTAGAAGATGTACAAAACTGCTTTTGGAAACATGTACCTTTTTTTTTTAACTGTGCTATTTCCCTGTTCTTGGCAGCTCTTTGGACAAAAAGCAGAGTTGTTTTCGTTATATTGATGTCGCGGGAGAGTGGAAAGAGTGCTTGCATTTGAATGTTTCCCAGCAGTGGAGAATTTTCAGCCAATTGTAGGGAGTGAAGGTCAGGTCTTCAGCTGATTTCTGTTGGATTCAGTGACACTTTGCACGTGCACAGAGATACTCAACTTGCTTGAAATCCTTGAGATGTTGTTGTGAATAAAAACTGGTTGAGGTTTTTTTCTGAAACAATCCAGTTAAATGTGGCAGTGTTAAACCACTTTGGCAACAGGTTAGTTGCAATATTTTTCCCTTTTTTCTAACTGGTAATTAAAACCCTTTTCCTTCCCTTTCTAATTATGTGTTCTTTATGCCTGAAGAGAATGGCACCTTGCACCTCCACAAGTGTGAAGGTGAAAGAGCAATATTTTGAGGGAGTAAATGGTAGCAGAAAGGAGGTGTGAGGATTTAGGGTAGGGCAAAACCCCCAAACAAGCTAACAACAAACCAACAAGGTTTTCTCAGAGAGTTAAGGTCACACTAAGATGCTGCATATAAGTTCTGCATGACTGTGCTTCAGATCCTAAGACAAAATTGGTAACAGCTTGCACATGGAAAAAAAGTGGTTTTAAAGATTCAGGGTTATGAGGATGGAGCATGAGTGGGTGGACCACATAAGATCTGTGCCTTTCTGAGTGGGCAAACGAACTGAAAATAACCACTGTAGTGGGTTGGAACTTCTTCATTCATTTTATCCCTGAAGTCTGCTGCTTTGGGCAATGACCTGCTTCAGTAACACTCCTACATGATGTTCTTCAGTGAGGCTTTTGGTCCTCTGCAGTACTATCAGCAGAGACCACCTTGAAATGGCACTCAGGGGAGCAGGGAATGAATCCTTCCTTCCCTGGAAGAGCCCAAGTCTAATACTGACTCAGCTGAACTCTGTGAAGGGCAGAGAGAGGAGTGGAGGTGGGTCCAACTCGAGAACCACACTAGCAAAGCTGCTTCAACACCTACAGCTTCAAGTAATGGCGCTGCACAGAGGTAGGGCCCAGGTGACTTGTCAGACACATGAAATCACCATCTCTTTCTGCCCTCAATGGTTTCAATACAGCTCTGTGGAAACTGTTGAAGACCCCTGGGTTCCCCGGCAGAGTTCGCAGTGTAGCTCTTCATGCCCTGTATGGCTTGTATAGCTTTAGAGACAAATGCTATCTTTGTGGTGCCCTCCCATGTTTAAATAACCAGCCTGGGAATGTCTCCTAAAGTTTCTGCTAAAGCAGAATAGCACTATGGATAGTTAGAGCTGGAATGATCCCTGCATGTCCTTTTGGTTTTCATTTTATCTCGTGACATGGCGTAGTACTCTTAGGGCAAGGCTGTGAGGTTGCCTTGGAGATGGAGGGCTTAGCCACGGGGTGAGCTGTCACACCGAAACGTTCCCATTAGCCAGTGAAACTGTGAATGCTTTCCACAAACAATTGAGTGAAGTGAAGTGACAAAAAGCTTATGAAACGGTCACAGGGGAATTGCATAAACTGGGGTCAGATGCTCAATTTGAGACTGTTCCATGACCGAGAAGTTTCACAGCTGGTTGACGAAAGGAAGCGGGAGGTCAGCTGGTCTCTAGTTATTGTAACAACAACCTGTTATGTTTCCCAGGCAACAGAGATGCCCACAGCAGTGGCAGGATGGATCAGGAGGATGATTTCCTCATTTCCTGGAATAATGTTTGAAAGCTGTGAATATTTTTCTGCTGGTTGAATTTGAGATTTGAATCTTTAAGTGGCAGGATCCAAGTGCTAATACATAATGGTGCAGCCTTTGAGTGGATCAGCAGGAAGACTTTGGGAATGCACCATCGATTTAGCTGGCTTGTGAACGAGTGAGTGACAAAAAGGACAGAGAGAACCCACAGATTTGCTGCAACATCCACCTGGAAAAAAAAAAAAGAGACCAAACTATGCATTGCCTTTATTCCTAACGTTTAGTTTATATCTTCCAAAGGAAAACTGGCAAGTCACCGGCTATGAATAATGTACCCATGGGGAAAGTTTGTTTCTAAACATGAACAGTTAGTGCCTGGCTTATGTCTGGGTGGGTGTGCTGGCTATTTCATAAAGATTTCATTCTACTGAGGCAACCACATAAAAGAATTGCTTTGGAGGAATTCAAGGTGAGAATATCTTTATTTTGCATCAACACCAACACCCTTAATGCAGCAGAAGCAAAGTGCAGTGATTAACGTTTCTCCCTCATCTCTCCCATCCCCCACTCTGTGTCTGAGCCCCTAGAAAATTCTAACTGAAATTATATAATCCTATTTCTAGCTACTCCAGATTGGCTCAGTCGATTAAATGCTGGGCTTTTCTGCCATAGTGGCAGGACAGAGAAAAGATACAGGCTAAAGTTATGGTGTGTTGTAGTTTTGGAAAAGATGCTGGTGGAGTAAGAGCTGCAAACAAAGAAGACCTAAAATATTTCCTTCAGCTATGGGAGTCAGGAAAGTGAGGGAACCTGAAGGTGTGGCTCTCACTCTCATCAGAAATGGTAAATCTGATCACATAACAGCAGAATTTGCTTGCTTTTTTTTTTTTTGGTATGCATGACTAAGTCTCTCATCTGAACCACAGGAACCTTGAAGAATATCAGATGCTTTTTGGTTCCTACATCCCTCAGTACCCCCTGGGCCCCTGCAGTGCCAAATACATATTCTCCTTCACACTCTTGGTCCTCTCCAGGGCTGCAGTTTGGAAGTAATGGCTCTTGGCAAAAGAGTTAGTCTGATTCATCTGCACTTAATTCTCTATAAGAAGGAATCTGAGAATAGCCTTTGTGTCTACATCTGAGAGAGGCAAAATATTACAATATATATGGAAAGCTCTTATTCATGCCTATGTAAATCAAGAATAATTCTCTTTAAATTGGGTGCCATTGAGATGACTATCAAGTCTTGAGAATTCCCAATGTACAGAATATTTTATGCTGCGGTGTAGGTAGGGCCAAAAAAACACAGCAAGGCTTAGGTAGTTAGAGAAATGCTTTCCTAACAATTCCCACCAAAAAGTTCTGTTAAAAAAGCAGTTAAGGTTGCTCCAGGGCAAAACACACCCACACAAGAAATGACAGGTTAGGGGAACCTTCCCTGCATAAGCTACCCTGCACACCTCACGTTAACCACTCCCAGTGACAGACTCCAAACCCCAACAAGAAGATCCCCTTGTTCTGCAGGATAAAGAAACAGACTAAACACCTCCTACATGCTTCAGTGCAAACCCTCTGGCTTCTGCAATTCTAACATTAGAGGCTGGTGCATGTGGAGAGGCTATGGTGATTATAGGGGGAAAATGGAAACTAAGTGCCCCCTGAGCAAATGCTCTGTTGGTACTGCTGGTCTCAGGGACCTTCTGTGACTCTGTCAGACTGTTTTGTCTGTGGTTAGCCACTCCACTTAGTAGACCCCTTCCACAATGCAGAGCTGAAGAGCCATCTGTTGCTTTTTTGTAACTAGAGAATGAGCTACTTGATATACTTACACCGGAATAAATCTTTTTCCCTTGCTGAAATAATAGCTACATCTGCACCAGGTATTTGTATGGTGCTGCTTCTAAGTGATTTATTCCCAGCTGGGCCAGAAGAGATTTTATGTGAAAGGTGTTTTGTCACCCAACACTACGGGGTGGAATGATGATGACACTAAGTTGTAATTAGAATTAAAGCTTTATTTTTTAAACAGATTTTTATGATCAGCATAATTTAAAATTCTATGACTGGAATAGAACAGGATTTTTATAATCAGAATCAGTGTATCACAATTTTCTAGGTAGCTTAGCACAAAATTTGTACCACAGGCTTACAATTCCTAATCACCTGAACCGTCTGCAGAATGGGTCAAATCTTAACACTTGGCTTGCACTATCAATATAATAATCATAATATAGAATAAAAATAGGTGGAAGAATATGAGTCATGTACTCAAATGTTGGAGGAAGCAGATGGTGGTGGAGGCATCCCTGACCACTGGGAGATCATGGGTTTTGCTGTCTAGCAGCAATTGTGGTCCAAGTCCCACTTAGGTCTTGTAAATGCTTGATTTTATGGACAGTATTCTGTGTTCTGCCACACTTCCCTGTTCTGTGATGGTGTGATCACAACCTGGGTGCCTGGGACCTTCAAGGCTGGTAAGGAAGGGAGAAGTCAGTCCAGTGCTCCAGAACCTTAAGGCTGATAAGGAAGGGGAGAAGAATTCTATCTGGTGCACAGGACCTTCCAGGCCTGATGCAGAAGGGAAAGAGGACAGATACATGACCAGCTTGGTCACACAGAATGGCCATTTGCCTTTTGAATTGGCACTAGTGAAGCTAACCATATTATGAAGGGTCAAGAGCAGTGGGTACCAGTTACAGATCTGTATTGAAGAAGACTTTGCTTCAAAGTGTGTTGGTGGTCTTCCATCTACTTTCCTACAGAGCTTTATACCTTCCTACACCTAGTGACTGTTTTCACCAAAGTTTCTTCCACACCAGAGGGTCACAGTGACCAGTACTGACAGGTTTCTCCTGGTTGCTTAAATGCTAACAGAGTTAGTTCTGCCTTTTTGTACCCAGCTGCTCTGGAACAATGTTTTGGCATCACACTAATAGGCTTTATCGCCTGCCTCTGTGCCACACAGGACTTATGAGTCTTCTCATACTCTGCAGAAAGGTAAATCTCTGTTGGTCCAGGCACAGAAAACAGAATTTTTATGCTTGGTCTCAGGGGAGGGTTTTGAAACAGTCACTATACAGAGCTGCATCAAAACAAAGAATTAAAGGTGAGTAGATAAGTACAGTAGTGTTATATCCAAGTTGTCTATTCAAAATGAGCTGGAGAAGAGGTAGTAGTCTAACAATGTAATTTTGTGTCATGGGTGATGACCTTGAAGATGCTGAGGACTGAAAACCTCCTCACTGAAGCTTCCATACACATGCCAATGCTGTGACTTGGTCACAGGCTGTTACTCGATCAGGTGTCTCCAAAATTCAGGCACTGCTTTTCCTGATTGCTGTGCTGTATGATCAACTCTGACCTGGAAAAGTGAAGTCATATTAAAACTGTACTCATTACAGACTGAACATTTTATACTTCTGTCACAGTGTACACACTGTCACAGTGTAATAAAGGTTTTATATGCATTTATAACCTCACCTTTAAAAAGTCAGCATGAAGTTTTTATTTTCTGTCCTCCAGGAAAATCCATGTATTCCAACAAATCCCAGAGAATCAATACTTGTTTAGAAAACTGTAATAACTGAAACATTAATCCTAATGCCTTTTAAATGCCTCTATTAGTGGTTTCTAACTTTACCACAGGCTATGTAAGGGTAATGAACAACATAGGGTAAGCTTGGAGCACGGGTCCTTTTGAGGATACCTATACATGACATGCACAGCTCTACTCACTGGTCCAAGAATATGATATCAAAATGAGTGAAATAATTTCTTTGTTTCCATGACAAGAATACATCCCATATGGAAGTCATCAGGATCAATGCTAAGCTTCCCTGTAAGCCCTTTTGAGCCACCCTTATTAAATATGTGTTACACATACACCTGTACAAGTTGAAGTTTTGGAAGAACATGTCTATTCCCCAGAAATCAAAGTGCTTCCAATGCGGATGCCTGCGGGGGGACAGTGATCATAAAGCAGCCAGGGAGCCAAAGGAATGCTGAGATTTCAGAGCCTGCGTGATTACCCACAGCTGTACAAACAGTGCAGTGGAGAAAACAGACTGACCTTGGCCATGTTTTGAGAGTACCAGATAACCAGGTCCTTCAACAAGCCCTGTTTCAACATGAAGAGGAAAGAAGAGACGGTGACCCTGAGGAACATGAGGAAACATAATAATGACTAAAGCAGCAACGTTGCAAGTCAGCAACTTGAACATCTTCAGGGAACTGGTCTGGGGCAAAACTGGTTGGTGAGGACAGACATCTACCTTATTACCTGACAGCACGAGAATTGGATTAAACCTGATGTGAGAAGTGGGTTAAACCACATATATGACAGCAATATCTCAATTACAAGTAGATAGCACACTTCAAAACATGAATTACTGTGCTTTGACCATCCCATAAATATCCATGGCAGAGAAATTTTAGTCTGTTTGCAGGAATTTTGAAACAGAATTTAAACAGCAGAGAGTGTTTCAGTGTATTTCTAAATCCACAGGGCAGTGGGCTATGTTTGTCCAGCTTATTAGTGCCCATATCTTACTGAATGGAGAGAACATTGAGGAGGCCCACACTAGCAAATAATTGCAATGCTCATCTCACTGACCTCCCCCTCACCCTTGCAGACAGGTATTTTCTTTGCTGTTTCCTCACATGTCTGTGGAACACACCCTCCAACACTTGCAAAAACAAACACTATCACTGGGCTGGCCATCAGCATCCCCTCTAGCTCTTATCTTGGGCTATGTCCCACTAGGATTGTTAAGTTACATGCTTAACCTCAAGGAATCTCCCTCCCCTCCCCGTGGTGGACAAAACACAGTGGATCACCTAACTAGTAGAGATGTTTGGCCCATAAATGACAGAGGCTTGATGCAGGATCAAAGCTAAAAATGAACTTCCTCCAGAATATCCCATAACTCAGAGCAGGCTGTGGAGATGATCCTCAGAGTGGTTGTAGGAAATCTTAGCTTTGTTGAGCTGGAAAACTGAGCATTACACAATACTTGTTTTTCTTACCTTGTGAATTCTGCCCTTGCAATGTGCAAATCCTTAGGCATCCATGTGTTCAGTGCCATCCAGCATGGTAAGTAGAGAATAAAAAAAAAACCCAAAACACAACAAGGGCAGTGAGGAGATGGAAGAGGATCAGAAGGTGAGGGTCACCATTCTGTCAGTCATTGGTGGACTCCCCTCCTAGCACAGGCAGTATGAAAGTGTTTCCCTCTTAAGGCTTCATCTATAGCTGCTGCCAGCTTGGCAGGGAAAGCAGCTCTCTGATGAAAACAAATTCCCGTGTTCCCATGACATTGAGTTGCTCCTGCAACACTGCAGCTGTCAAAAAACTTGAGTGACTCCAAGGAGAAACTGCATTTACCCTGGCTGTTTTGCTCTCCCTTTTCAAACACTAATTTTATATTCTACAGTCAGCCAAGCAACTCTTTACAAATTTTACAACCCATTCTCCCAAGAGCCTGAAGGCACAAAGCGTTCACACAGTGCACAACCTGAGAACTAAAGCATCATATACATGAAAGCACACAAAGCCTGCATGGAAAGTCCTGAATAAGGTCAGTGAATCTGCCTGCAACTTCATGAGCAAGCACTCACCTGACTGATAAGTTAAGACTTAAAAACAGACCACGTTAAAAGCTGATGAAAGCACAAGAAGGCATAGCATATTATTTAGCTCTGCCCCACAAAAATCCTGCATCTGATTTACAAGAAAGTGTATGGAGCATGTCCTCACCAGATTATCCACCAACTGCATATCAAGAGCTTTAGAACAAATTTAGAGAATGAATGACTACAAATTGTATGTAATGAGTAGCTGGGAAGCAGGATAAGATGCAAGACTGGTCATTCAAAACCATATCACACCAAACTAAGCAATTACCTTTGTTAGATGTGATTAACTCCATCTCTCTTTAGGCGGAGGTAACATGGTAAGTCTCACCTACTGGACTTCAGTAAAGCATTTGATTCAGTGCCACAACTTTGGTGATTAAAAGGCAAACTGGAGAAGATGGAGATTAGTTGGCAAACTGTAAATCAGGGAGGAACTGCCCTAAGGGAAAAAGATAAATTACATGGGAAAGGTGTGTCCTGGGATGAGGAGGTTCCACAAATACCAGTCTTAGGACTTTCAGTATTTTTACTGACAGTTTAGGTATCGAAAAAACCCAGGAGTGTTGTGACACATGACTGACGTGATGAAATCTGTCAACAGCAGACAGCTGGAGGGTGTTGCTGGTACACAAAAAGTTATGGATATCACAGGCAGAGATCCCTCAGGGGTGAAATTATACAAATAGAGTCAAGTGGAGTAGTAAAAATCAGACAGAAAAGCAGTGGAAATTATTCTAATAGCATTGTGAAAAAGACACCGGAAAAACTTCATCTGGAATATTGTATATAATTCCAGTTAGATCTATTTTCAGAAAGCACTAAAACTGGAACAGGTGCTGTGAAGACATGTCCAGGAAAATTACAGGGAATAGACAGCCTATTCTATAAGACATTGGAAGAACTTCAACAAAGCAAAGGATGAGAGAGTTTCTGATTTCTCACCGTAAACACTGTGGGGGGACAGGAGGGAAAAAGTCCAACTGTTCAACTTGAAGGACAATCTACTCAAAAATATTTGACTGCAAACTGGTCATCAACAGACCAAGTCTTGAATCAGACGGAAGTTCCTTGTTACCAGAGGCATGACCAAAAAGGCTATCCACAGAGGAAGACAGCAGCAAATGTTGCTGCTTTTTGGTAGGAGATCTATTTAGTTTCCAAAGAACCCCTACCACATGGCTGACTGCAGCAACCCAGGCCAGGATGAGTGCTCCAAGGGATCAATTCCCATCTCTGTCCCTGCTCCTGTCCTCACAGCAGCTGCCGGTGGTGTCCCAGGAAGGCATTCCTGAACTCTGGTCTTACACAAGCAGGTGTGTCACCGGTTGCACAGACTTGAGAAGCAAATATTTGAACCTCTGTCTCCCAGCCCTCAAGGAAGGTCACTCCCTTTTCTCACAGTGGTGCGCAAAATACAAAATCCTCTTCTATTTCTCCAGCTGCCAGTTTTCCAGAGGCATTCTTCATTTTGATCTTAGGCAGCAGTTAAACAGCTCATTTCTCCAGCCCAGGTGCTTCCTCCACCAAGGTGACAGGAAACAAGCAGGCTCTGAGGCAGGCAGGTCGCTGAGCCCCTGTACAGCATTTCTGCCCCTGCCCCTTCACTGCTCTCTGCCCCTGCCCCGGCACTGCAGCTGTCAAGCTCTTGGCTGTGGCAGCACAAGAGTCTATGGGGACCTACCTGAGCAAGCACCTGGTCTGTCCAAAACAGTTGAAAGGAAGGTGCACACAGGCTCCTGGGGAGAGAATGAGGAAGGGGAGACACATAGCTACAGTCAATTATGCATGTTATGGCTATACTTCCATAGGACCTGCCACCTTTCTCGCTAGGGGAAAGAAATGTGTATTTTGAAGGGTTTAACATTGTCTTTTCTGAACTCAACTACTTTAAAAACAGCATGTTGACCATGAGGGACAGTCAGGTGCTAAAGAACAACACAGTAGTGCTGTTTCATATTTTTGGACAGCAAAGCCTCCTTCTTGGAAGAAGGAACAGAGGAGAGTGAGGATCAGGCAATAGGACTCTAAGCTTTGTCAATTCTACCAACACAACTGGAGCACCTCAGACCTCCAAAGCCATTGATCATCTCCTGGGGACTGTCTTTCTACATGTGTTCATAGCGATGCACACTTTCACCACCACTGCTTTGACATGCAGCTGCACCTGCCCCTCCTTCCCAAGCTTGAGGCTGACCACTAGGAAAATGCCCTTTGTCACTTTGTCATTGCTGGCCATGCCAGGTTTACTAAATCACCCACCTTTTTTCTACTGGCCTCACAAGAACTGGACCTTTTCCAAATACTTTGTAACCACCCCCTCCCTGCTCTCTCTCGTTGCTGGCAGTGGATTTCTGTGGCCAGAAGAAGGAGTGGGTACCTGCAGTTTGTCCCCTGCATCCCAGGAAAGCAGTGTCTGCTGGGAAGGTTAAAGTTGACTTTTCCTTTGCACATGTTGGCATCAAGGAGGTGCACAAAATCTGGTCATAGGTGCAGCTCACGTGAATGGCAGCTCTACTGGAAACTAGGAGTCCCTTGGGTTTTGAGAAGGTGATCTTGCCAGTTTTCTCAGAAAACGTTTACAGGGAACACACTGTAAGCAAGCTTGTGGAAGGCAGGGGATACGGGATAGGGCTGTTTTAAATTTCTGTTACCACAGTACAATCCTGGCCTGGGCCCAAGGCTCCTCAAAACTGCCCAGTACCTACTCTAATGGTGATAGCATTCAGAGGTAAACCTGTTCCTATGCAGAGGGGACAGACAATTGTCACAATAAATAGTTCAGCAGTCTATCTTTAGAGCAGAGCTCCAGCACACAGAGAGAAAAGTTGCTATTTTGCCCACTCCTTTATATGTTGGCCCTGGTGTCCCAGTCTGACTGACCTTTCACTAGTGTAAAACCTCTGAGGGCTATTTTCATCCTAGTGTAAATCAGCAGAGCTTCGGGGTTGGCATCACAGGAGGTTCTTACCTCATGGGGACTGTCCCAGCACAACCTTCCTCCAGAGTGCACCTCTGGGCAGGAGATAACAGGATCTGCTGTACATGCTGGCTACTGCTGGCTGTAGCTCTCCCCCCGCCAGAGGAATCCTGAGCCAGTCGTTTAGAATTTCCCTCTTCCCTTCCTTAAGAGCAGCCCTAAACAACTACAAGTATCTTCCCTTCAGGCGATATTTCTGCCACCCTGCTTCCTCGCTGCAGCCAGTGAGGAGGTGAGGAGTGTAGCTCTCTGTGGTCTTTTGTGGTCAAGAGAGAGGGAGATGCCTGCAGAAAGCAATTTATCCCTCCTAAAATCTTAACCATGTCTCTTTCTGAGGAAGTGCCCAGGATGACTTTGCTCCTGACTTTGATGCTTCATTTAGACACCTGAAGTGAGGTGTGGACAAATCCACACCCTTCTGCTTCTCCCATGATATTTCACAAGCAGAAGTGTTGTAATTCTCCTGCTTGTTGCTCTCAGCTGCTAATGTTAGGTAGGATGTTAGATAAAGTATGTCCTCCCACGTTCTGGCAGAGCTCTTTCCCCCAGGTGACATATATGATAATTTTCATCTTGCTGCACTAGATATTCAACACTACATAGTGCAAAGGATGCATATTTTCATATCTGGCTGTGATCAATAACACAGTTCCTATCTGTGGCAACAACGTCCCGCAGCATCAAGGGTTTGGATTTTACATGATGGTTGTCGAAATGGCTATCTTTTGTAGTCAATAGTCTGACAGCCTTTCTCAGAAAGATTTTCATTGCATGATCACCAGCAACAGTAGTCCAAGCCAACTTGATGAAAGAGACAGTTAATCCCAAAGAGTCAAGTCAGTGGAATGTGCCCTGCTCTGGGGGGGCATCACTGAGCTACGTGCATACAGCTGGGTATGTCTGGTGTAGCTAAAGCTGGTAGTTAGCCAGAGGTCTGGGGATTGGTTGTTGGTTAGGTTTTTTTCACTTTTTTTTTTTTAAAGTGAGAAAAATATCCACAGTTGTTCCACAGGAAAAGAACAAGTAATCTACCCGCATGGAATATATGCAGTGGTCCTTGTTTCCTCCTTGCTTACTTTCACCTACTGCTAGTGTCATTTGAGTGACAAGATTTTTCCAAACACCAAATTAGGACAAACTGTAGTTGTGTGCAACAGATGAAGGAGAATAACCGGCAGGCTTTTAACAAATCAGTAATATGTGCACAGGGCAGATACTGAAATGCATAAACTTTGTACTGTTCTACAAAAGCAGGTGCAGGCAAAGCCACACAGGTAGAGTCCTACAGCTGCAGGGGGTGTGTGCTTCACTTCCCACTCTCCCCTTCCCCTGGAGGCAGTTACTGCTCAGCTGTGACACCTGAGTTGCATGTGAAGCAAATCCTAAACCACTTGAAGTTTTCAACCTGAGTTTGTTAAAACAAACTGCCCCTCACCCAAGCAGAGGAGTGAAAAGAAGGCCAAGGCATGATTCTTCATGAAGGTAAACCACCCCAAGTGACACATCCCCTGGTGCCTGAGGAGGGTCATTTTCACATATGAATGGCAGTGGTTTGCACCTGCTTTGCCCAGATGCACATACCTACACCGTGCCCAATGCAGCGAGGGACATGCTCTAAGTCACATTCAGTGCAAAGTCAGGTCTGATCTGACCACGTGTGAAACACCTGCCAGAAGCCAGCCTGTGAAACAGGCTTTACTCACCATCGATCCTATGGAGTTTCACGCACCCTGGCAATGAAGCACTGTCTCTGAAAAGCATCCCAAACATCAGAGGAAACAGCAGTGACAGTCAAAGCTAGAACCACGTGAGCCTACACATAGGTAGGACGTATCACCTATGGTGTCTGAGCATCACTTGGCTGCATGCAAAACTGCCGACTGACAAATGCAAAGGCCTGAATTAAATGAGTTTTAATTTGTTACCATTCTCTTAGGTAAGGTCCAGTCACTGACTGTATGCACTTTCCTAGGCTGCTGCAATATAAAGTAAAATGGGTCGTTGTTGCTCATAAGTGAAGGTACCAAAACATGTCAAGCCCTTGTGTGATGCTTGGTAGAGCAGACCCAGGGAATGTTACACTTCAGGGCACCTGGCTGGGTCTGACTAGACAAAGCCACTTCTCTTGGCTCCCCAGCTGAACTGGCAAAGCTGACTTTTGGCACTCCAAGGATAAAAGGCCGGGGTTGGGACTGGCTCACACCACTCAAGAGAACATGCAAGTGGTCAGGCTGTTACAGGGAGTTGGCAGAAGATCTTTGAGAGTTGGGTATGCTGTCCTAAGAGTTGGGTATGCTGTTCTAACAGAAGGGAGAAATACCAGAGGTGGGAGCAAGGCAGTACTTTGTATCCTCCCATTCCAGCTTCCCAAGCTCTGCTGTAGCTAAAATACCTAGGAAAGCCACCACCATTCCAGCTGCTTACTTTGCCAATAATGACAGCCAAACTTGACTCATGTGAGCATTCCCTGTCTTGCTGCCTCAACGCCCAGAAACAGCTTCATTTCTCCTGATGAAGGGAAGATGGTGATTTACTTCTCTGTCAGGCTTAGAAAAGCCAGAACATAGCAGAGCAGAGAGGGGAGCCCAGATAAGCCTCACAAAGGGAGAAGAGCCCAGGCTGAGTATGGGACCAGGTGCCCAGGCTGTCCCCAAGCCGTCCATTTGAAGGTAACCTGCCATGCTCAGCACGAGGCACCTGAGTGGTGGGTGGAAACCAAAACATGGGGCAGGGAAGTCATGTAGTTGCGTGGCTGAGAGGGATTTACATGGCTGAGCCCTACGTGCTGTAAGCTCTCACTGCTTACGTGCTGGGAGGGAGAGTTCCTCCTGCCTGGCACAGAGCTGCCTCAGCCCTGGGCTGCGTGCTGCCCAGCTCGCACCTTGGCCCCACTTGGATTCACACACGCCACACAATGCCTTCACTCAGATATATTTATCAAGCTAAAAAAAGTTCTGGTTAGCTGTTGTGTTGACTGTGAGGCCGAGCTGTGCTATCTAGGAGGGAAAAAGAGGCCACCTGGAGCTGTAAAAGTCTCACAAGCCTGCAAAATAAGGAGGGCAGCATGCTGGTGGGCGGTTGGATATTTACTGGGGTGGCAGAATGCTGATACAGAAATGATTCATTTTCACTGCATAGTCACTCCCCCCACCATAAAAAAATATTTTACTTTTTACATATTTCCTGGAATACATGATTTTACTAGAAGAGCACTTTATGCTCCTGTTATGAAAGGGAATCCAGTTCAGTGGGACAAAGTCATTCTTGGAATAACTTTCAATGAAATTAGGAGTTACAACTGGACTAACTTCGGTGTAACAAGTCCTCAGGATATTGGTGGCTGCTGCAGTCATGTTTTTGTAGGCAGTCTGGATCTACAAGTTTTCCTAGTATAATAATTGCAGTAAGAACTGTGAGGTTTTGTAACCAAACTAGTTTATACTGGCAAAATCTCTTCTTTGGATGATAGAGAGGTGACTTATACCACTTAATTTCTTCCATTTTTTATTTGGGAATTGCTGTTCTATTATGAAATGTCTTTATGCTGTCTGCACAATAGGTGTGAATGATTACTTGCTGTAAGAGTATCCTCTTCTAGCACAGACAAGCTAAGTATTCTAAACTATTTTATTTTGTATAATACAAACATTAGAATATGGTTGGGGAAGAAAGAAACTACTATCTCAAACCAAAATTGATTGATGCCCTAGAATAGCCTGCAAGGCAAATTCTGTGTGGCAATAAGAGAACAGAATTCACCAAAATAATCTGGAATATTTTCTTTTGTTATTTTTATCAGGGTTGGGATCTTTATTTCCTAAGCAATCTGTATATACATCTGCATGAACTTACAGCCTATGTATGTCTATTTTCATTTCTAAGATCCAAGTTAATTTTTTTGCAGCATGCGAAGAAATTGAGCAGGATGTGATACCACTTGATGTCATCCCCACTTAGAAGTGCAGTAGCCCTGCAGTATCACTGCCCAGCCAGCCCAAGGGGCAGTGGGACACCAGCAGACTTGCCTTTGCCAGATTGACCGCAGATGGTCTAAGGAACTTTTGGGAAGCAAATGTTCCCTGGGGCATCTCCTGAAAGTGAAAGGCAGCATGATAAAGAGAACAAAGTTGTGGGGATAAAATCTAAGTATGGAGAAATATGGGGCATCTCCTTGAAGGTGGGATTTCACCTTGTATTTTGTCCTGAAAAGAATAGAGATAGGCTCGGAAGGCTTTTAAAGCAAAGATAAGCAGCTGCGTTTGATGGTTTAAAATTGGTGACACTCAATCTGTGCTTGTGGAGAGCAGCTTTACAATATTTCCACATGTATGGCACACACCTTAGGAAAACTTCAGATCAGTACCACAGTGTTCCTTAAAAGAAGCCCCAGAGATAATTCACACATCTCAGCAGAGACAGGAGAACTGATGAAGGAGAGTCTATGTAGGATCTAAAAGGGAAGAAGGGGCTCTGGGGTACCTGAATTCGCAGATTGCTTCTGAGTGGCCTATTGTGGACTATAATAATGAAAGACAGGCCGTTTGTCCTAGAGCCTCCCCTTGGCAACCTGTTTCTTGAGGCAACTTGGAGTTCGCAGCAATTAGGCTGTGGTAGGAATTTGCTGTGGGGGTGTCAAGGCTATTCTGGCATGCTGTAGCTGGCTTTCCCACTGCTCCTCACTCTCCTGCCCAACATAGGAGTTATGCATATCCTTGATGCGACATCAGTGGGGCCTTGGGACACCAGGAAAGGTGGTGCTGGGAACAAACAGCCATTGCCAGTGATTCAATGGCCTGCAGCCCATTTGCAGTGAGGCCCAAGGGTGTGCTTCTTCCTGCAGCAACCTGGGGCACAGCAAAGTCACTCTACCCGTAGTGCACGTGCAAAGAAGCCCATCTGCATGTACAGAGAAATACCATCAGCCACAATAGAAATGGACTTGTATAAATTGGGTTGAATACTTCTCCTACTGAGATAAGGAGGTCAGTGGAAAGCGTGACAAAACAGCATGCAAGGAAAACAACCTCTGCAGCAGCCCTGTGAATGTGTATGCAGCCACAGGGTCAATGAGTGTGTGTCTGACAACCAGAGAAAGGATCTTGCCACACTCAAGAGAAGTGTAAGAGTATAAGAGAAGGAGAGTCTGGCACAGTTTGGCTGGCTAAAAAAAACCCTGTATCTTGTAGGTTTTATCCAAAATAGTCTGCAAGACTAAAAATAGCATGGATATATCAAGGTTTAAAAAGAGATCAAAAAAGAAGTCTATAAAGATTGTAAATCATATAAGATACAGACCTTTATGGCTTACAAAAGACAGTGATGAAAATTAAATTATACTAATTCACACTACCTTGCTTCAATCTCCAGTCACCTCAGCCAAAACAAGCAGACAGCTTTATTTACTGTTTTTTCATTTTTCCTGGGATGTACAAACTGAAGGTGCTGTATGCCAGACCTCCCATGCTTCTCATATACAGACCATGTTTCTTGCTTGCACAGGCCTCTCTTTTCTGCCAGCACCTCAAGCATGCGCTTTGGTGGCTACCTCAAAAAGTGCCTGGAGGACTGAAAAGAGGAGAAGCAAAAAACTGTCTGTGTCTGGAGGAGCAGGCTGCGTGTGAAACCTTCTCTGCAGGTCAGACTCAGGTTTGCAGGGTTTTGCAAAGTATTTCATGTGCCACTTTCTCTTGCAAGTGGGTTAGGATGCCCACTAAACAAGGCTAGTGTCCTGGTCTTGAACAGAGAGCAGCAGATCTGGCTTTGAACAGGGACCGGCAGCTCACACAGGCAGCTGCCTAGCAAGTCTTGGCACCACCAGGGGTGTAGCCAGCTGCCTGGGGGCATTTTAGACTTTAGTTACAGACCCAGGACCCTTAGTTAAGCGTACATCCTGCTAAGATACTCTAATCTTTCATCTGATTTAACCCTCCATCCCTGCTCAGGGGTATTAAGGGTTTAATTCAGCATTTGCAACAGGACCCAGATAGATGAAGTGCTTAAGGTGAAAGGACAAGGTAAGCAGAGGGGCTGCAGCAGAGGCTGATCCTTGTCCCATCTTGGGAACAGCACAGAGCCCTGTTATTTGTGCTGTGTGCTCCTGCAAGCACTGGACATGGGTGGGCTCAGCATGGTTTGGCGAGTCCTTGCATGAGCACACAGTGCTCAGTCCCAGGAGAGACAAGGGCAGCCACAGGAGGAGCAGGCAGGCTGCTGGGGCAGCTGCAGCACCCCCTGGGGTACCATGAGAAGCACAAGGAAGGGCACAGCTCTTCTCAAAGTCCTGCTTGTGCAGTCATAGTCTGCAGCCATAGCCTGTAAGCAGCCATATGGACCACAACCAGGCTCGAGACCCACGTCTTCTTCCAGCTGTTGAAGTGTCAGTACCCCAGTCCAATCCCACCCTGGCTGTTACCATTCTCCTCCTAACCACCACTACCCTCCCAGGTTTGTCAGCAAAACTGCTTGTACGCGCTTCCCCTGGTCCTCTGGAATCGAAGCGAGCTGTGCTAGCTCAGGCAGCTGAAACACAAGGTCTGCCTGTATCTAGTTCAATGCTAGTAAATAGGTCAAGGAAAGCTGGCGGGGGGTGTGTGTGTGCCTGAGTGCTGGGCGACAGATAATCTCTTCAGCCGGCAGACCTGCAATTTAAAGACTGATGCACCTCCGTGGTGATCCGCCCCAGGCATCCAGGAGCTGACTTGGGCTTTTCGTGTTTGGTGCAAGCTCCGCGGAGAGGGCCAGTCTGGTCAGAGGAAATCCAGATGTGCCCAACACTTTTCATCCCTACACGCTCCTTGACTGCCTCTTCCCCTCCGTGGCAGTCATGGAGAAGGTTGCATGTAGGTCCACCCGGGGTCATGCAGAGCCACACTGCCCTGTGCACACTGCCAGAGGCACAGTCCCTCCCTCCTGGAACGACAGGGTGTGAGAGCAGGGGGTGTGGATGGTCCTCGCCATGCAGGGTGCATTCCCTCTGCCTCAGCAGGAAAAGAGGGTGATGCCGCTGAGCTGCCTTCTCACACCAGCAGTTTTCATGCCCCTAGTTGCTTGCAGCTAGTGAGAAATCATTTTTGTGATGCTTTAAATGCTCAGATCTTGACTACTGGGGCCTAGCAATGCTCTCCTCCTCCGTGTAATATATCCTGTGGTGTAGACGGTTTTGGGGTTGAGCTTATGAGAGCACAGAATATGCAAGTTCTCACCTCTTCCTTCCTTCTCAAGCACTCTCCATGTGCCGCAAACAAACCGCTTCCTTGCAAGCGCCTGTACTACTCTTTTATATAATTCAGGACTGCAAAATCACTTTCTCTGGGTACCTTAGCAGGCATAAGTGTGAGATACTCTGACAAGGGATCTGAGGAGACCCTGTGTTGACTTCTCTGTACAAGCAAGAACCTTATTCTTTCTAAATAAGTTAATTATCAAGGGGGTGTTTGTGCCCATTCTTGTTTTGGGGCACTCTCCTTTCTCTTTGCTGCCATGACTCATAAAACTTGTTAAGCCAGAGTATGCCTAGCAGAACATCTAATTACACAGCAGGGTAGTGATGGAATTTATGTTCAACAGGCTGACAGCAAGATGGCTTGATCTACAAAGCTGTTCAGATGTCAGTATAGCCAATGCCATCCATAAGGCTGGGCAAGCCGTACCAGGCACCAAACCAGCAAGGAGGAAGGTAAAATTTGTGCCAGGAGTAGGCTCAGGACACTAGTGATTTCCATAAACAGCCTGAAAACCTGCCTGTCATCACCATGTCTGGGGCAATGTGTGGAAACGTTGTCTGGTAAACCAACAGCCTTGCACTGCACAGTGACCTAGATAGGAAATACGATGCAAGGAGGGAGAAGGTGAGACTGTGCACTGTTGTAACACATAGATCAGATTATTTGCTGCTGCTTTTACTCTGGCTATGAGCTTAATAGTCAATAAACCACTTGAAAACAAGTTCTAGCCTCTCCCTTCCTTCGCAGGCACTCTCACAGCAACACAGCATGCAGCCAATGATGAACAATGTATTTCAGTACTTAGCAAAATGTTAACAAAATATTCTTAAAACCACTGTGCACATCTTAGCTACGTGTGCACGACTTCACGAGTACAGCCTTAGGGTGTCTGTGAAGATGCTCAGAGGGATTACACCAACATTGGAGCGACTACTTATCTCTTCTGTGTGTGAACAGGTTTGTTTACACGAAGAAAACTCTTTCCACTCTGCCCTTTGAGATTGCAGTAGGTGATTCAGTGAGAGCAGGCTGGGATATGCGAGGATGATTTTGCTCACTGGAACAGAAGAGCAAAGGGAAGTTTTTGGGAGCTAATGCATGACACTGTTAGAAATCCCCTCCCATTTGTACATTTTGTCCCGATTACTTAGAAGCCAAGCATGACCAAGTGATTTGTCATCAGTTTTGGTTTTGTGAGGCTTTTCTCCTTGTAATTTACCTTATAATTAGCACATTGTATCATACATTTCAGCCTGCCTAAAGTCTGATCTTAAAATTCTACCATAAAACCTTAGCACACGGAAAGAAGTGTTTTGGTAAGGAAAACACATCTCCCCCACCTTTAAAGAAACTGTAGCTGGATGACACTTTCAGGAAGGCAGAGGAATGATAACCTTGTAGGGCAGTGGCTCAGTTTTCCTATATTATTATTTCTATATTGTTTTTACTTCAACAAAATAAAGATCTCTCTTAACTCTGAAACTGCTGGCAGGAAGAAAAACATTTAAAGATTGCGTATCAAAGGTCTTTGAGATCAAATAATAACTTATCTATAGACCAGTGTGTTCAATATGCAGTCTGTGAGCAGTAAAATGGTTTGCTTTCATTTTTCATTCTTCTGTAGACAGTACTGTCTCCAAAACTAGCCTTGTTCACTCCGAATTACTGTGCTTAGCCAAAATTAAGCCTCTTTTTTATATTCTCAGATTTTTTTTTTCCCTAGAAGTAACTAAACAAGAAATGGAGTATGGTTCTTCAAACGTATAGTAAACTAGATTTTGATATTATCCTGAGGCTGAGCTATCAGAAGTCAGAGTGAAATTTTCCTTTTTCAATCCCATTTTTTAAAGTTATTTCTTTTGAAAATAATACATGAAACCTNAATCTTGGAAAATACACTGTAGCTAAATTTTGGAAGACAATGCTTTTTAATCTGCCATCACAATCAAGGGACCTACATTAATGAAAAGGGAGAGTGTTAGGATAGATTCTTCTAGCTTCTGTAACAGTCAGCTGGTTTTCTTCTATATTTACATAGTTTTTAGAAACAAAATTCCAAATATTTTGCTCTTGGGACTTAGTCCGGAGTTATGTTTGTGATTACTCTGTCACATATTATCACACTCATGACAGTCCATCAGAGCAGTTAAATAATTTCTACGTGATAAACTACGGCATTTCTTACAGCATGTATTGCTGTTTTCACTGATCCCAGTGAAACCATTTCTCCATTTGTTGTGGAGAGTGAAAGATCCTCTCTTCAGGGGTGTTTCTTGACTGACTGAGGTAGGTATCTTTTTTTGTCATTTGCAGCTGACGGTCACTGTGGCTGCATTTTTCACACTGCTGGCAGTAGTTTCTGTGTAGCATCCAAGGATGTGCTCCCTGCACACACATTTTTGGGAAGAGCCTTACATCTTATATTCTCCTCTCAACCTGTCCTCACAAGTCATCTCACACTGAAGGAGATCCTGTTCTTTTTCCTGGTCCCACCACACCATGCCACAACTCTGCTTCCTCTGCCTCCATCGGAGCTCAGCACTCCCCCACAGAACGACATTGCAAAACCTCCTCAGGGATGAAGACCTCCTCTATTTATAGAGCACTGAGGCTCGATGAAAGTTTCCAGAGAATTTTCTGGAAGAGCTCCCATCGAGCTGCTCTGAAGGCTTACAAAGGCAAACAAGCTTGCACCTTGCTTCAGAGCTTTGCTCTGTGTCTAGCAATCACTAAACCTTTGCAGTGCAATATGTAGTGCACCAACCGCGCATTTGATGTGGCATCAAATTGGAATTTATGAACCTCTGAAGGGTTTTCTTCTTGGCATGCTTGGGGCAGATTCTCTAGCATGAACCCATATTCTCAATTGATTTTTGTCCTAGGTCTGTGATTCAGTGCTATCTTAAGACAACAGAGAGGAAGAACTGGTTTTAGCTTTGTGCTGTAGTTTTTCCTTTAAAGATTGAGGCTGGTATTTTAAATCAAAAATAAGGTTCCATTAACAAATGCACTGCTGAGTGTTTCTCCACAAAGATATGATTCAGCAGTTCTTTTATTCATGTCACAAGTTAAATACAGAATATGCCTTAAAATAGTGGATAAATGGTCACTGTAGCTAAAATAAGGTAGGAGTCAGGCCGGGTTCAGTTCACAGGGTGGACATATCCATAAACACGAGTCTATGTATGCATATGAGCTAGCCATGTTCAGCCTCTCAAACTGATAAGTTGCTGTTTATTAAAAAAAAAAGAAAAAGGCAGCAAGCCCTTGACTACTTTTGACCACAGCATATGGCTTTTATTGGAGGATGTGTCTGCACAAAGGGAAGAGTGTTGCCTTCCACACGAATTTCAACAACCATTTGGTAAGTAGGTGAGGACAGAGCCTCTATCTATTGTCTGCCTATCCCCTCCAGTTAAAAGTCAATCACACAGTGAGGAAGCTCTAATCTGAGAAATTCTTTTTAGGAATCTGCTTTTTAAAGAAAACTTCTGAACATGGTCCCAGCATTACCAACAATCTGAGGGTACACACACGCCAAAACAAACAAATGTACAAACAACAACAAAAAAGAGAGAATAATTCCAGGGAGAAAATATAAGCCTAATGCAACAGTAAGGAAAAAAGTGAAATCCACCTCCTAACAAGCTAAGCATTATCATCTTCCACTGCAATGTAAGTGGATGAAGAATGTGCAAATTGCTTGTTGACCTGTTTTTTGCTTCTGCATAAAAATGAAAGGCCATTTCTTCTAGTACCAATAAATGCCACCTTTTCTCTAGGTCACTAATTAGATAACTGGGTTAGCAAGGAACAGGTTCAGGTGACTCTAACAGTGACAAACTGATGCAGAACGATAGCAAGACTCAGACACAACCCAGCCCTAATTACAGCTCTGTAGCACATACTATCTCTCTGAACACAAACCAAAGATGTTAATAATACAAATTCAGCTGTGTGCTTGCACAAAATCCTTGTAAGCTTAATTTTCCAGGACCTAATATTTAGGCACTGCTTTGTAAAAGCTCTCCAGCATACAATTCCAACATTATGTTTCAGTGGGTTCATGAACAGTGTTGTGCCATCTGCATGCCTATTAAAAGAGAGAAAATGAATAGTGCCAGTTTAGATCATGCATGTGGGAGACAACAATTTTTTTGTAATAATATGGGGATTTACAGTACTGTATATCCTCTACTAGCATTCCTGGTTTAGTAAACAGCCTTACTCTTGGTATAAGTAGCTAGGGATGTGCTTTAAAACATGATGAAACATCTTCCTCTGGTATTAGCTGAGGAGTATTTGCACAGAGGGTTGTGCTTGTTAGCATAGGAAGAATAAGAAGACAGAGAACACCATCATAACGAATGTGCATCAATATCACAATTTTTAATAATGTATTTGTTCAGTTCTAAAATATCAAGAACTATTATAATCAACAGTCAGAACCTTTCAACTACTAAAACCTGAAAAGAAAAATAAACAAAAACTTACAAAATCTGAGTCCCTGGCATGCTGTTCACACCATCAATAGCCTGAAACACCTCTCCTTGCATCCTTAGATAGCAGAATCAGGTGATGCCGGCCACTGTCCTGTGTTGGTACAGAATATCCTATACTTTGGATCTGCTGACTCTCTCAATGCAGTTTCGGAATGAAAAGCTTCTCTTCAGTTAGAAAGAAAGTAGAAATGGGTCAAGTTACATAATATGAAGTAAATAAGAGTGAAGTTACATGACATGACTGAGTCAGCTTACTCTTCTGACTTGGGTGGTCCTGCTTTTCCCTCCCCAGCTCCTGGCCCTGCTGGTCCACACCCTCTCTTGCACCACATCAAACCACTTGGTAAACTGATCCAACTTGTTAATCCAACAGAAAACTACTCTATTGAACTGACTCACCAGAGGGCTTGACAAGAGTGATGCCAAGGAGCATGGCTCTGGAGGGAGCAGAACCACCCCTTCTGATGGCAGCAACTCAACACCATGTTTTTAATGTACCACAACCAAAAAACGCATTGCAGAAGGGCATGAGAGGAGCACTGAAGGCAAACAGAAGCACATGGAGTAAAATCCTGTGTCTTCGGGAAGGATGGAAATGCAAGAATAGGCATGACAAAGCCCTTGGGATGGGTCAGACACTGAGGGAGGCAATGGCAGGAGAGCAACAGGACATTGCATCCTGTTATGTGTCAGAGGGGAGCAAGGGAACACAGGCACTGTCCTGGCAGAAGGAGGAATGGGTAGTGACAGAAAGCATGGTACTGAGTCCCCCTAGATTGTGGTGGCTCTTTGGGGTTCAGGCTCACAATGATTGTGTGCATTATGTGTGTCTGCAGCCAGCCCTGGCAAAGGTGAGCTCTTCAGGACAGGTGTGCTATCTTAATAGTTTTAACAAAATATGAGCTACAATACTGTATCCCCATTGTTAAAAAAAAGGAGGAGGACACCACTGTTCACTCGAAAAAACAAACAAAAATTAAGCCTGTCTCCATTCTTCTCAAGAAATTGCCTCATCAGAAAAAGAAAGAACAAAAATCAAACCACTAAGTGTTATTGGGGAATACCACCTAGTCAGTCTTATCAGCTCAAAACCTCACTCACTATTATCTTTTCCTTCCTCTCTTAAATTACTGAGACAGGTCTCTCCTTTCACAGCAGCAAATGTTTTAAGCTCGCTGTTTTCTTAGAATCTCCCCTACTTGTACGACTGCCTCAATAGGAAAAAGAGTTTAGGGATATCAGAAATTGTGTTAGTCATCTGGAGTAAGGGAAAAGAAACTGCGTCTTCACCCAAAGATAAAATGTCCAGTTGTTTAACAAACCCATCTTCATAGTTTCAGGAACAGTTCTTGAGTTCCTCTCTCGAGCTCTGGGTAATTTTTTCTAGGTAATCAGGGGAAAAAAAAAAAAGTGGAGACTTTAACTCATTACATAGCGCGATATATTGCAAGGCATGAGCTGAGGTATTCTCAGGCTTCCCAAATCAAGTGGCAGAGGGCAAAGTGTCCTTGCCTACACCCCAGGGCATCCCTGTTCTCTTTTCCAAATACAAGACCAGGCACTGGCAGAAGTAAGAACTACGTGTCTGGCAGCCGAAAGATGAGGAAAGAGAAAATATGATGTGCAATAAATCAGGTACACAAAAAATAATCATGGCAGGTCATATCATCCTAACACTGCTCGGCATTGTTTCCACCTTAATGATCTTTCAGCATGTCACAATGCGGAATCATGATGACAGAGGGGCAGGAAGCACATATCAGATGCAGAATGAAAAGGTCTTTTTATGATTGTGGCCCTATGAAGCGCTGGACTTTCTTTATGTTGGATTCCCCTGTTCTCACTCTGGAAGACTTCTCTGCACCAAAATCAAGAAAAGGTTCTGGAGCACTTCAGACAAATCTGACCTACATACAGATAAATCAGGGATCTCTCTCTTTTTTTCCCCCCAAAACTGCTTATTGCTGTTATCAGTGCATGAATTCATTGCATGAATTTCAAATGGGTTTAAAAAGTGTTTTTAGAAGTAATTTTCTGTTCATAACTGGACTTTAAGCATCCTGAAGGCCTGCTGGCTTGCTTAAGTTAGAGGCCAAAAATGTACATAATTGTCAATCTTTAGCAAGGCAGGGAGTTCTTTTCTAACCAGAGCCAGAAATACTCCCTCCGGAGAAATCTCACAAACAATGTGAAAAAAAGCTTTTGAACTTTCCATGGTACAAAGTTTAAAATGAGGACAAAACTGGAATGAGTCTTGAGCATTTTCTAAGTTATGCTGCATTTTCACAGCTTTACAGACATCTGGAAGCAGAATTTTCAGCTAAAAAGAAAAAAAAAGGCATTGTTTTGTACTTTCCTAGCATAATTAATTTTCCTTAAACATGAATAAAATTATTACAGTAGACAAAAATTTTAATATGTAAAAATCTCTCTGGCTCAACCCTAGCCATATTTTTGGTGTAATAAAAATAGACTATATTCCCAGATATGAAAATGCATATCATTTCAGACAGATTCAGGGACAGCAAAACCAATTTTAGTTAAAGAGCCTGGAGGAATCCCATAATATTAAACACAAGTTTACATAAAGTAATTGAGAATACTTCTCTTTATAATTTAGTCCAACCCTTATAATTTCAGATTATAATGAAAGGCTTTTCTTTTAAGCATTAGACCAGTACGATATTCAGTGATAAACAACCAACTTATTCTATTAATTTCAGCAACAACTTTTAGGAAAACTCTACAACGGCATCAACAAGCACTAAGTATGATGGGAGATTTTACAGGGTACTGCAGATTATTTTCAGGGCTCTGAGCCACATTCTCTGTTGTTCCAAGGGCTCTTTGCCACTTCATACTGTGAAAAATACCAAGTTCTTGGCATATCAAAGCATGGATCTTGAAAATTTCTGAGACCTCTCAGGTTGTGCCGGTCAAGTGATTTGAGGGGACCCTGGGTTTGGTCATGTGCTCCTCTGTAAGGTTGGCACCGGCCCAGCCAGGCAATAACCCCACACCTTCTGGATCACCTCTAATGGTGATACTCAGTTTGCAGAAACAGTGCAGGGGCTGGGGGAGGTATCTGGGATATGAATAAACTACGCTAACCCTTTGAGGACCTCAGGAAAAGAGTATGCATTCAACAAAGGAGCACTTGCATAGCCTTGTGGATGTACTTTGTACAGTTTGTCCTGATTAGAAAGGAAGTGAGTTTAACAGAGAATCCAACTCAGACAAACAGTTCTCTCCTTTTATTTGGAAAAGCTGCAAACCTGTTACAGTTCACTTGTTAGTATGAAAAGCAAGCTTGAAAAATGGCACTGTTGAGATCAGTGAGTAATGGTCTAAGCAGAATAACAGCAGTCAGGTTGAAGAACATGGTGGAGTGGTCTGGGTGGAAGAGAGCAAATGCTACAAGCCCCCAAGTTCTGAATTTTAATTATGACACTGCTGTGGACACGCATCTGTCTCACTGACACCTTACACTACCACCCACCTCAGGAGCACATGCAGGTTCCAAGAGGCTTTCTGGCAGCAGTGAAAAACTTGGCCTGGAGTCCAAGAGCTTTCTTTCCTTTTCACAGCAAAACTATCTCAACATGAGATTACTTTTCATTTAAACTTTATTTCTAAACTGACTTCATAACCTTCTATAATCTTGTTATTCTGCATTCCCCTTCTCCCCGGGCTTCAAAGACTCTTTTTTGGTTGCTTATATAAACTCGCCGCTGCAGTACGTGAGCTATCTAAAGCATGGTATAAATGCAGCTCTTATTACTGCTTAATAAAAACAGAAAAGTTATTCATTCACCAACCTTTTTTTCCCCTCCCTTTCTAATAAACATATCAGATCCATATCTAAGTGGTGATAAAAAATTCTGACCTTGCACTAAGTTTCTCCCACAACATCCTCATTATGACTGGTATTTAATTGTAAAGACACTGCATTCTCTACAAAGCAGTATGTTTCACCATTACCTAGTCACCAGTGAAGTTCTTTTCCCACATCCACTGACACAGACAAGAAATTAGCTATCCTGGGAATGCCACATTAGGGAGCAAGTGAAGAGTAATAACTGGCCAAAAAGAAAGAGGAGGAAGTCTCTTTCTCTTCAGTTCTGGCAACCATCATATTGATCATTTTACTTTGTATACCATATGTTGCTTTTTGTTGTGCTTTGTCCTTACAGTCTTTTAAGGAACAAGCTCTTTGGCAATGAATAGAGTCTTTATATGCTGGGAAAACATTTCTAGCATGTTGCAGACACTATTGTAATACAAATACTCATTGTCTTCCTGTGTTTCCTTACCACCACCGCTCTTCAACACAGCTTTGCCACTGTAAAACAACCTTCACTGAATTGTTTTGTGCCACTGACATAGTGCTGTAATCATAAAATATGGCAAATGCTTCATACACCCAAAGATGGATTTTGTTGAACTTGGTATTTCTGTTGACCACGCTGTGTAACAGTATGATGACATGACAACCTGAAGTAGCTTAGAACATTAGCAAATGTGGAAACTAACACCTTTAATTGCATCCCAAAAGACAAGTGGAATAGAGAGGGAAACAACAAAAGACTTTTGAAGCCAAATTAGCCTGTAAATTAGTAACTATCATTAGATTTTACCCAGGCTCCATATTTGTGCCTTTTCTTAGTTGTTTCATAGTTGGATGATTTGAGTTTTGAGCCTGTGACTTTCATCTCCATTATGTTTGCTGAAGGAGTACACAACAAATGCAAAAGGTCTTTAACTCTTCAGTTTCTATCTGGCAGAACACCATTGTTTGTGTTTCTGAAGTTTTGGAAAATAACACCCTTGATCCTCCTCTCATTTAGTTTGACAATGTTGCAAGTCCAAGGAAATCAGTTGACTTAATCTCATGTCAAAGCAAGCTAGAGGAATGCCTAAGCCTAGTATTTCTGACATACCTCATATACCTATGGTTGAAGGAAAAACTCTCACTAAACCTACATTAAAAATCTGTCCATTTAATGCTCTGGACTTAAAACTAGTTTTTAATCCACGTCCTCCTGCTCTTACCATGAAGAAATTACTAATCTGGAACTTTGTTTTTACTTTCCAACTTTTCCAGTTCATTTGGCACCTTTTTTGTTGTTGTTGTTGTTTTTAATTCACCCTTGGAGCTTGCTGGTCATATTCACCTTGAAATTTTATCCACTGGGCTTTCATAACCTTGTCCTCTCAGTACTCCTTTTACATTTCTAATAATTCACCCTGCTTTTCCTTCTCATTTTTCATGTATGTACCACAGGCACTTGTAGCCTTGGCACTTTGTTCCTACTACATCCTTCATACAGTACACTCAGTGTCTAACATTCCTCCAAGTCCTATTACTATGCCAATCTATTTTAAATCCAGTTCTATAGAAGAGATGATAAGAACTAAACCATTTTAACTGCATACATAAAGCCATCTCACTATAATAGATGTATATTATAGTCTTAAACCTCATAAAAGCCTGTGAGGAGCAAAAGCATCAGTATTTGTCTTCTACAGTGGCAGAGAACAAGTCACTCATCCAAAGTCAAGTGAAAGCCTGTAGCAGCCTCTGGGTTAACAACGAGAGGCTTTGTTTTACCTTTCTACCTCAAGATCTGTATATTGGCTTGTGCATTTTACACTTCTTGGGCTTCAGAATGGATTTGCTTAACTTATAGGCAGTGCTGACCAACGGTGTCTCACCAGCCCAGCCCACGGAGCAGAGAATTGCTGTCAGTTCACCAAATGGTTCTCTGAGAATATGAGCAGAACACCCAGCCCAGGAGGAATCCTTGCTCCACCTTCCCACAAGGCTCTGAAGCACCGACCACCATGTTGGGCTGTACTGTAGGAAACAGCAGAATACACTCCACTTTCTTAAACTATACCACAAGCAAGCAAAGCCATGGTTAAGTGAATCAGCTGGAGCTTACACATCACCTCAGAGGAGTCCAGGTCTCCATGTGGCTTCTGACAACCGACGTGACTGAGCTGGGACCTTTGTCCCTCCACCAGCATTGCTCTGCCAAACGAGCTTCCTTTTTCCTGTCAGGGGCTTTGCCATGTTCATCACAGCACAGGCCCCAACTCCTGGCCTCTCCTTGTTTCGGCAGCTACGTTAACTGGCTCCTTCTTCCTGCTTTTTGCTTTTTCTTTTTTTAATCAGCCTAGCTCCGGCCTTCAGTACCAGCGAGTTAGGTGGGACACAAGCCACGTGTTATTTATGAAGGAGCCAGGACATGTGTGTCCCGCTCTACCAGCTATCCGCCAGGAATATTTTGAGGCCTCCGGGAGTGACAAAACCCGGCCTTCCACTGTAGCCGGGTGCCGCCGCCGCCACCCTGCCTGTCATTCACGGCCACAGCGCCC